>QVRM01000691.1:0-317011 GCA_003439945.1 Dermanyssus gallinae | reverse complement strand
TTGCTGCTGCTGCTACTGCTGCGGTTGTTGTTCAAGTTGTTAGTTTTTTGTTCAAGTTGTTGTCGTCGTCGTTGTTGTTGTAGTTCAAGTTCATGGTGCCAGTGTGCTTGCGCTAGTGGTCGTGAGCCAGAGGTCAAGAAACCCCAACTGGTCACCAAGCAGTCAGTTCCGTGCTTGTGGGGTGGTGGTGTTGGTGGTGGTGGTGAAGTAGGTGATAGTGCAGGAGGAAATAAGAAGAAGAAGAAGAAGAAGAAAAAGAAAAGAAGAAAGAGAAGCCGGAGAAAGGAAAAAGGCCAGCAAGGAAAAGTGAATAACCTATTTCACTCGCCCACCTAGTCAAGATCGTCTCCTCTCGGTCGTCTCTGTCGTGTGCTCCCGCTTTCTGCAAGCTCTGCATTCGTTTCGACATCCTGCCGATTTCAACGCAACGGGTTCGCTCGCAGCAACTGTGTTCCTTTCGCCGCCGTTCCACGTCTAGTAGAGTGCGCTCCTCCAGCATTCTCCACGAGGCGTAGGTGTGTCGATCAAGCCTTATGATGACTATACTGATACTTGCTATTATTATTATTATTAATAGTATTATTACCTACTAGCTCTCTCCTCTCCCCCCCTCTCTCTCTGTATCCTGTTTGTTCTGCCTCTCATTAAGCTTTTGTTCATTTATCTCGATCCCATCACCCGTAGAGATGACCAACTCATATTGTCTCACACACTGTAGTATATCATGCATATACCATATAGCGCATACGAGAGACACGCCACATCGTGCTTCGCGACAATTCCGAGTCCGAGAACCGGGAATAAGATGTCATCGTCGGCACACGGATAGCCAAAGCAGTTTAGCTACAGCTGCACGCCGGATAGGGTTCGAGTCTGGTTCCACCCCCCCCCCCCCCCGAGTGACCTCTTCCGGCGTTCTCGAGTTCGACGACGACTGGGGAATCGTCGCTAAAGCTATTGTGCTATTTTCCTCTCCGAAATCACTTAGCACTCGTACCACCACGGTTATTAGCTAACTATCTACCAGATACGAGGCAAGATGACTATTTCACGTGGCTCTTCTATATAAATGCGTCTGTTTGCCCTCTCCTCAGTAATTGTAACAATTATAAGAATGAGACGAGAATAGTAGGAATTAGTTGAAGATGATTCGAGACCTTCAGGACGGTGTCGGTGCTTAGGTCTCGCAGAGGTTTTTGAGCCCTGGATAGGTAGGTATCTGTGAGTGTGTGCGGCGAGGGAAGGGTGGAGATGCTTGGCTTCAGGACGACCTCGAGCCGAAGAACGGCCTCGGGCGTTCGCTTGGCAAGTGGCCGCTCGTTTAGCTAGTGACGACGATGATGATGATGATGATGTCTGTTATGTCGTTGCCGCAGCATCGTGGATCGTCGATACCACGATGGATGCGTAAATGTGTGTATGTGCCTCTAAGCGCTCTCTGCTGCATGTGGGTGGCCCAAGTGAAGAGTTTGCCAAGTGAGGAAAGGCTCGTCCTTACCAAGATAGCTGTTGTACACAGTACGGATCAGTGTGTTCGGCGAGTGCCCGCCGGCAGGAAACCACAGACAGAGGTGCATCGCTGACTCGATGAGTACTAACGAATCTCTTTTCCGCCACATCCGTTTCTATTGTCTACAAGAGATTTCTTTATCTGGTACCAAGTAGCCATGTACTTTTCCGGTCAGCCCACGACACAGGCAGTGGACCGACAATCGATTCGCTGACGGTTTTCGTTTGCTTGCTCTTATTGGCACTCGCTGGCTTAGATTAGAATCTAGAAAAGTTGGAAAATAGTACTACATATATATATATATGTATATGTATATATATATATATATATATATATATATATATATGTATATATATATATATATATATATATATACGCCAATACGCTGCTTCTCAAAATGAACGGATTCACTGCGACTAAACGATTCACTAAGACTTCGCCAATCTCATCTTATGGGTGGATAATGTGCTCTTCTGCTATGTACATTTTTTGCGCGCATCGGTGCTCCTGTGATGTTTGGGCGTGTCGACTGCTCGAACTTTACGAGTTATCATTCAGTTGGTTCTATCGATTGCTTTCTTGTATGTCGCTCTCTTTCCCCGATGTTCCACACCCATGGGGAACGCGACAGAATGAAACAGGTAAAATTCTCGTAACGCGGGCGCACGAGTTTGTGCTTCGTCTTTTCGTCTTCTGGCGCAACCTCTGGCCTATCTAGCTTCGGGTAATGTAGACTCGGCTCTCCCAAGTGCTACTCTCTAAACGTTGGGATGTGTTGCAGCATGTGCAAGTTGTAGCCCACGAATAGCTAGCAGCCTATCTCCCCTGATCTCGGCGAATATTCCCGAATTCTTCCCGGCCTTCCCGGCCCGTCTATTCGGGCGCAAGACGACAACGTCACTTCCGTTCCTATCAACACGTTGTATCTTGTTAGCTGACTGATGACTCAGTGTGTCGACAGAGGTTGCCATTTGGGGATGACCCCAAGCGCGCCGCTTTTGTCTAGCGAAGGCATTGCGCAAAATGAATCTCGCGCGCGGCCGTGCGTACACATGCCCGTGTGACCCGCAGCAGTTTTTGGGGACTTCAATAAAAGCAACCGATATATATATATATATATATACGTCAGCAGATATTTTTCGCTAATCCAGTGCTGATTTGAGAGGCCAATTTGAGCTCATCAATGGGATATTTCGAGCCGCATAATGACAATTAGAATAGTAGTAGAAGAGAGGCAGACCTACTGTTGCATCTTGTTCGAATATAGACGAATAGGAGGTATATTGGCAGACAGTCCCAGGCTATTGACGGAGATGGGCTTGTGTAATATGCGCGTAGAACAACAACGCCGCGATGGCACCAATAGCAACAAAAACAACAACAGGTTTAACGACAACAACAACAGTATAAACAACAACATCAACAACAACAGTATCAACAACAACATCAACAACAACAACATTAACATTAACAACAATAACAACAGCATCATCGACGGCCCCAGCTAGGCAGTGGCCAGAGTCGTTTGTTTGAAAAGAGTGCATTTCGAATTATGGCGGGCGCGGCTCTCGGCCTGGTTGTCTGTCTGTCCGAACGTCTGTATGCTGCTGCAGCTGCAGCGGGCGTTCGAGGTGGTGGTGGTGGTGGTGGCGAGGAAGCCGACCGGTGTCTTCGATCCTCCATCCACCCGCCCGTGGCCAGCCAGAAGCGCCCGAGCCTCAATGAGTCTCGATGATGATGACGACGACGGAAGTCGAGAAAGAGAGAACCAAGAATGGGGAAAAGTGGCGATTGCGATGGTGGTGACGATGGCGATGACGCACATGCTAATAACATGATTCTCATCTCGCGACGACCATCGTCTGCCGTCCGGCATGTATCGGTGTGAAGAGCCGACGACTCTGCGTGTCGCGGGACGTCGGGGTGCAGGCGGCCGGCGCGTGCCATGTCGACGATGCGCGCCCGACGATCCGGCGGCGATGATGGCGGCAACGGCGGCAGCAGCAGCAGCAGCAGCACCCCCGGTGCGCGTAGAATGCGGCATTGAGCCACTACGACGACCCCGGCTGCTGTGGCAGGGTAGCAGGACCGCCCGCGCCGTCGGCAGACAGGCGCAGCGGATAGACTGCGCATTCTGCCGCCGCTGCCACTGCCGCTACTGCTTCTGCTGCTGCAGCTGCAGCTGCTATGGCGCTCGTCGTCGTTGTAGTAGGTAGGTCGGTCGGTCGGTCGTTCGGATAGTGGGCCGTTTGGCTTGACACATGCGAGGGGGAACTTCGCGGAGTTTTCGTCTCTCACTCGAATGGTGACCGGGACGCCGGTGCGGTTGCCTTCCGCCACTGCCGTTGTCGTCGCCGCCGCCGCCACTGCTACCGCCGCTCCCGCCACGTCTGCAGCCTCCTACGCCGGGAGGGGTGGCGGTGACGCCCCAACCTCCCCCGCGCCCAAGCTTTTAACCCCCCAACTTCCCTTCCTCCCTCCCTCCACGGGGCCCCGATTCGGAGGGGTCATGGCTATGGCGGGTGGCGGGCGATGGCCATAAGGGCGGCCGATGGGCTAGCACAGAACGAAGACGATTACAACGTTAGCAATGACGGTAGCTAAGCGGTGGCCGCAGCCACAACCCTACGAGTAGTACATAACCGCGCGGCGGGGGGGGGGGGGGGGGGGGCGTGGGGTAAATGGGGTGTCTGTGCGTCTCTCTCTCTCTCTCTCGCTCGATCGCTCCCCCCTCCTCCTTGCTTTGTCGATCTGTCTGCCCACGCCGCGCCCGTTCGTTCGTCCATCTCCGTTGATTTGTGCTGGCGTAGTGTCACGCGTAATAAGAGTAGCGGTAGTAGTAGTAGTAGTGGTAGTTAGTAGTGGTGCCGAGCCCGGTGGCGTGGTGGCATGCGTCTGCGCCTCGCGACCAGAGGAGACACATAGGTGCGCGGGTTCGAGCCCCACCGTTGCATATTTGTATTTCTGGGGGTCCGTCTGTAAAGCAATGCGCAAAGCAGTCCCATGGACGTTAAATCTTGGCTGAGAGTCAGCCCCAAAAGGTAGGAGTAGTGGTAGGAGTAGATGAGGTAGTCGCTGTAGACAGACGACGGTAGAAACGCCGGCGGCCGCCGAGCGCCCCCGCAGCACGCCATGAACAATGACCGTCGCAACGACGACAGCAGCCACGTACATAGATAGCAGCTTGGTCGTTTGTACGCTAGTACGCAGAAAGTACGCAGTTCAGTACTCGAGCGCCCTCTCTGACTGTTTGGCTGTCCAGTTACGCACTCCATGCTTCCTCATTGGTGCCTGAACTCTCTCTCTCTCGTTGTCAATCTCTCGTTGATCGTGCCGCGTAATAATGGCGGCGCGGTTAAAGGGGACGCCACGCCACGCCGTTTGACACCATTCGACCATGCCTGCGCTCCGACTTACGTAGATTCGTAGATTTGTATGCATTTTTTCGACGTAAAAGGAATACGAATAAATATCATGAAACAACTAGGAGGACTATGCGGTGATAGTTGACGCCGCAGGCTGTGTGTCCGGTACCGAAGTCCCATACGGTATATTTCGCTCGTCGCCAAGAAGATGAAGAGTACGAATTTGAACCATTTGAATCATGCGAATACGTAAAATATTCAACCGTTACTTAATCGCTGGAGGCGCGTTAATAAACAGCATTGTCGCGCTCGGTTCCCCTGCATTATCGTGTCGGTTTGCTGCTTGCCTTGGGCGCTGTGCAAAGGAAGGGGGGGCGCTAAATTCTCTCTCGTTATTCGAGTTTCGGGCTAACGTATATACGTCCGAACATTCGCATAGCGTGGCTCAGTCCGTGTAATCCGCATTTAATCCCATTTGACGTTGCGCCTCGCAAGGCCTCCCTGACGTATAGGCCGGTCCGTTTGAATTTCTACTGCGCGTTTGATGGCCAGAGTACATGCTGATGGTACCGCTGCTGCCGAAAAAGTTACTCATCGCATGAGGTAAAATGAGAAAACTATTATTATGATGATGATGATGATGATGATTATTATTATTGTTGTTGTTGTTGCTTGATATTCATCAATTATGATAACACTCGTTCGCCACGTAGCTCTTTCTACTGTGGTGCCGTTGGGTTGGGAGTATTGTTTCCCATGAACGCTAACATTACATAGTATATTTTTTTTATACCTGCTGGGGTGTCCAACAAGCGCGGTGCTCAGCGGCTGACCAGCCGATTTGTTTTTGAAATTTTGAGATAAAACGGTTTGAACGGAACGCCCTGTGTCAACATCAAATATACGATATTCATTGAATCGTAAGCTATATGTTCAAAAATGAATTGCCTAGCAAGGTTGACCCTATACATTTTTGTAGAGTAGCGTTGGAAGTATACATATATACCATATACGTGTGTTCAATATTTTATCGTGGCTAACAATAACACGCTGTCTAATTTTGATTTTTCTAACTTGAAGAATTTAGTACGAATTCAGAGATGACCGCTCATTCGAACCCAGGCATACGTTTTGCGATTAAGTCCTATTGCTGGGATATACATTTGGTACACCGCATATTTACACTTGATCGCCTGTATATATATATATATATATATATATATAGTATATATATATATACTGGCGGTTGATACGTTTGCAATGTAGGCTAGAAGTAAGCGCTCCGCGCGGAACACACCGTAGTTGTTATACACGTTAGTATTATTAGTATGTATGCTGTTGTTGCACACTACGAATTAAGTAAAGCAGCTTGAAGTAGAAATGTCCGCCAAGTAACTGTTCGATACGTTCCAAATGTTCGAACTATTATCGTATTGTTCTTATTGCTGTAACGAAGTATTTCCTGTCCTGTTACGACGAATACTACAGTTACATCATAGCAGCGCTGGCAATTGCTGGACTGCTCTCTGCAATAGTATATCGCTAGCCTAGTTTAATCCAGTCTCTAGCGCACGGCGAAACGAATGAGGAGAAACAAGAACGTCCAATTGGCACGCAATTCAAAACGGCAGCCGCGGCGCTTCTGATGGTGATGCTAACGCGAGGGCGGGAGAGGCTTGAGCGGTCGCCGGCTGAGGGCGGCCGCCCTTACAACCTTACAAGGGCGGAGAACGAAAAACACGCCTCTGGCGTTAACACAGCTCGGCGCTGTGTGTCGATTCGATTTGCATTCATTTACTACTACTACTACTACTACTACTACTATTACTTCTGCAGTTGCTGCTGCTATTACTACTTATGCGGCAGAGAAGCAAGCGTCCCGCATGGAAAGCACGACGTCATGACAAGCTTCGTAACGGTGACGAAACGACTCACCAAGCCCGCCCGACAAGTCGCAAACGAGCACAAACGCCCCCACGATGTAGTCGTCGTCGTCGTCGTCGTCTTCGTCGGCCGCCTCACCCCCTCGCACACATTGATGAGGTGAACTTTTCCCTTTACGCCCTTGCGTCGTTTGTGACCTCCACTACACACGGCTATCGTTGTCGCGACTACGCGATTGGTGACAACAACGATGACAAGACAACAACGCAATCACAATTCCTTGCGACGTCAGTCATCGGCTAGGGTGTGCGGCGTGCATGCTTAACGACCAGGGCCACCAATACGTAGCTAGGCGTATATCAACTTCTTAAGATGACCGTCGCATCGCATGCCTGTCCCAGTGAGAGAGACGTGTTCCCCTGCGTTCAGGTCGTCCCTCTGATTCTCGAGGTCGACCTTTACGCCGACATGCCATCTTTTGGCGGTGTCCGCGCCTAGAATGGCCGGTTGTCATGGGGGTTCTTTTGTTGTTATATATATATATATATATACATTTACAAAATGAAAGATTTTTCTGCTCGATTATGTCAAATCATTAAATAAAAAATATACTAATTCACATGTACAGCCCGAAAGTTTCAGAGCAGAGTCTGGGCCGGCGGGCCAAGCCCTTGATTGCTCCTTATTGATTAAACAATGGCAGAGCGGATGGCCGTGCAGCGGGTAGCTGTCTATCAGTCCGTCTGTTTATTATATGTCAGCCTATGTCAGCCGCTCATTTGCTCAGCCTATTTGATTTCGTAATTCGCGCACCGGCTGCTTGACCAATCTTGCTATTCCTCAACAGTTCTCTGCAGCGAATTGGACAGGCGGAGAATATATAACAGTACAACAACCACAATTGCATGCGATAGCAAGACAAAAGCATGTAGGCATTGCACACGAGAGAGGCAATGGGATAGTTCTATTTTATCTGCTTTCTGTTTACCGCAGGCGGAACACCGCTGAGGGTGACCGCAGTGATAAAAGAAGAGCACACACCATTCTCAATGCTTCAGGTCGTTAGGTTTATAATTAGTGTTATTACTATTGTCGTTGCTGACATCTTTTGTTTTTGTCTGAAACGTTTCGGGTACGCAAGAACATTGCTTGCACAATTTTGCTGCCATTTGAGATGGCATTCATTATATTAGGCCAGTAGAATTCCCATTACGCTCTATTGTCATACGTTTGGGCTCTTATGTGAGTAAATGATCGGCTTAATTGCTTCGTTAGCTTAACGTTGCGGGGAATAGTTCTGCTAATGAATCCCATGTGTCACGATGAATACATGTGATTATGAATTTTCATCAAGAGCCATTGGTGTTTGCATTCGCGCAGTTTTGTCTAGGTTGCACTATTTTAAAATTGGCGCTTCGTGTCAAGGAGGATTAACAGAAAGCGCAATACTTATCAAAGTCAACACGTGTGATATATATATATATATATATATATAATTATAGCGATAACAGAAAACGTCATTGGTACGTGGTGGTATGCTTTTCGTTAAATTCCAATTACTCCCGACACTGTGGGTGAATTGTTTCGATCGTTATCCGTCCACCTCTGATAAGTGCCATCGAAGCTATATTTCCTGAACGCCGTTGCTCTGACGAGACACTACTCAGCGAAATTAAATCTGGGAGACGGTCACTTGTCGCTTGTAAAACACACCTAAGGCTTTTCCTGGGTGGGCCATAGCTGGGACTTTTGCGGGCCCCGTTTTACGATTGCTATGCAATGATTTCATCATTGGTGTTGTCATATTGTGATGCAACCGGAAAAGATTAGAGTTTTAATCAATGGGCCAGCCGCATATATATCCCCTGATACGAAGTATTCGGCAACCCGTAGGTAGCCCAAGTTAAGCAGCCTGGTATATATATATATATATATATTGCGTACCTTTCGGTGTTTACTCATGACCTACAGTTAGTTTGCTAGCCTTTGTAGTGTTTCGGCATTATTTTGTAGTAGTAGGTCGATAGATAATAGTGAGAGACTCTTTGGTAGTTTTATAGTTAATTCTATATCAGAACATCGAGCCGTGTCTGGTAGCCAGGAGTCACCTGGGAACACGTGTGCTTGCTTGCTCGCTTGTGTGGGTGCACTATACTCGTACACCAATTGTGAGTAGTGCACTAGAATAGCAATGATCTAGCACGTACGAATGACTAGAATGGATACGCCCCTCCGTGTCTAATGCGAACGAATGGAATCCATTGTCTGTTCATTGGCACATACAGTGTTCCGCCATGCCGATCACGGATACAAATAGACAATTTAACAAACATTTATACGTATATGCATTATTATACACACTGACACCAAGAGTCAGTAGTAACTGTGGGCCAATACTTTGGCGGGTTTTCCTTCCGCCCTTTATATATATATATATATATATATCATAATAACCGCGTAGCTCTTACGACTTTTAAGCACGGCTCATATTGGCTGTTATCGGCCGTATTTAAATAGATGTTTTTTTAAAGAGTGAGCGTTGCTTAAATGTATGGGTATGGATATATATATATATATATATATATATATATATATATATGATAAATTTAAGCAACGCTCACTCATATACTGATGATTGCTTAGGGGCTAGCTTGCCTGAGTGTTTTACTGTACTTAAATTACTTGTTCGCTAAATTGCTGCTACCGTTGTTCTTAGTAGCGAGAAGCCGAGGCCCGGCTTCATTACGTGTCTTCGACCCAATTTGGGTTGGTTCGACAGCCTGACTACAGTTGAAAACACAGTTGTGTGGCTTGTTTTTAGGATTTGCCTATGGGCAGACGTGCCCTGGGACAATAGCCTCACAGGGACACATTCCCGTGATCTACTGTCAGCTGGCCTTAATGATCAGTGAAATGACTCGTTGCGAGACGTCCCACTGTTTTGTGTTCAAATTAATCTTAAACTTCGAAGCTATACAAAAAATAAGGATGTAAGATTGATGTATACCATATTCTAACTCTGCTCTACTTGGCATTTGTTTCTATCATATATATATATATATATATATATATATATATATATATATATGCACCTAATAGAAAAATGCATACATATTAGTTTGCAGATGTGTTTTTTAAATACTCTTCCTCTAAAAAGTCTGCTTTGTTTACATCTGTGTGACCGCAAAAGCTATGGAATCTTCGAGAACTTTGTAAAGTGATCTCATTCGTTGTTTTTTCTCTATGAATTGTGTCGAAATTGACAGCTAAAGTCAAACAGGCCAGACGTCCGAAAGTCAGGACTTTGGGCGTATTCATTGCCTTGCATCTTTCTTGTGGTCCTGCATGTGACAGTCGCCACGTATATGTACACCACATGTATACGTGGTACATAGTCCATGGTTATCACAGCCTGACATGTTTAAACGCCGCCTTTCACAAGTACAGAGAACGAGTTTTGCACTGCCGAAATAATATATGGAAAGAAAGATTATGCAGCTTAAGTCTGATCAAAATGTAAACCACCTAATCATGCCGGAATTTAGTTTTGACGGTGGCTTAGGCGGCTAACGCAACGCTCGAAACGGGGCGTTGCCATGGCAACCATGATTAACAGACCGACAATTGCAAGTTCGAGCCCCGACTTACTCGTTGCTCTTGTTGGACGTGGTTGTCATTGTCCTGCTTCCACATACCGTATCTGCTGGAGAGAGCCTATAAAATTCAGTAACGAGAACACGATGACAATGGACGCCTTTTATCTTAGCCTATTGCGAGGGTCAAACATGTGATTGTCAGAGCTCGTTAAAAAATTGAACAGCAAACAGTCTAATGAATTGGTGATTCCAACTAGTTGTGGAGCGCGCCCATACTTGTTTGCTCGACGCGTATACCTTTCGGGCACGTTTGAAGGGTTTACGTGGAGTGGGCGCTATCATTATCGCGCGATCGATGATTGGCGTATAGTATTCCAGTAAACAGCGCAACCCAGTGGCGGCGTGATCTAGGGGGCTCGTGCGCGATTCTTTGCATTTGTCACCTACCGGGGTGTCGCCGGTTCGATGCCTGTTGGTGTTGATCGAATTTTCTTTGAGCGATGCCCATTGAGAACCGATAATAAACCATACACCGCTAAGAGTCAGCGGCCGTGTTTCCACAAGGACTGTTGGTAAAGCCCTAGATATCTCAACATGTCCGTCCCTCGGTGCTTCATTGAAGAACATGCGCCTCACGGTGATTCCAAGCCTCCAGGGGGCGGAGGATAGTCTAGGTAGTGCATAGTGCTCTCACCCTGATTTGGAACTAAATACGCTTCGACATCAGCTCAGTTAGACATCGGCCGGAAAATCAGTACGGCTTCACTTTGCGGTACATCGAGGTCAAATGACACGGCAAGAAGAAGATTCCTCTTCTGTCTGACGTCACTGGGTGCGAGGCCAGGAGATCAGCAAGTACCTCCTGCAGCCAACATGTTCTACGTAATCCAGTCGCCTCTAATGTCCTCTAAATGCCAGTGACAAGAACGTTACGGTGGTTGTCAGGTTGAAGTGAGCACGGAGAGGGTCGTTTTAAAATTACAGAAGGCTTTATCGTACATGTACACTCATCAGATTCGCGCGCTAGCTCATTTATATTTTTGGTTGTTTGTTTTCTGCTATATGTATATATATATATATATATATGTTTTTTAAATTGTGTTTTTTTTAATAATAATTACGATGAATCTGACTTAATTATTCCGTAAGGCTAATAATGCCCGTGTACGGTTTTGCACTGACACACCCAAGCATCATCGACAAAGGAAGGATATTGTGTGTAAACACACGCACTTCAAATGTATTCACGTAAATATGCCTCAAAAAGCCAGGACTGTGCTACATAATTAATCATTTTTAACATGCTTATTTTCTACTAACCAAAAAAGCGTATATATATATATATGTTGGTTATATATATATATATATATATATATATATATAGCAAAGAGGTTACAAACACATAAAGAGGTTACAAAGCAAAGAAAACTACGTTTTCTTTGCTTTGTAACCTCTTTATGTGTTTAGGTGTCGGCTAATTAAATGCTGCGGATATTAGTTACGACGAAATTCCGGCGCGATTCTCGAGGGACCCGAACGTGATTACTCTGCTGTATGCGTTACTTGTCCATTGACGGTTATTGCGTGCACATTGCGTTGTTGTTTATACGGCTGATGACGTTGCTTCGTCTTCTTCAGTTGTTGTTAGTGTTCATGTTGTTGCTGTTGCTGCTGCTGCTTTGCTGCGGCTACCTCTGTGTCCTGGATGTGCAGAAGAAGTCTCTAAGGTTGTTATTGTTGTTGAGTGGTCTCCACAGGTCACCCGCCGGTGTTTTCTACGTGCTGTCACCACGATAGCACGAGACGTGGGTAGCAGACGTATGTCGCCATCTTGGCTGTCGACGTGGTCATTGTTGTTGTTGTTGCTAATGCCGTAGTCGTTGGGACATTAATTAGGTTAGCGGGCAGCCTAGTGGGTCTCGGTAAGTACGGCAGCAGGTCAGGAGCCCTGGGTGCTTTCAGTGTTTTCGTTTTTTGCTCGTCCGTCAATGTGGCACGCTGGGCTCTCGGCGCCATGGTCGACGTGTGGCAATATGCGACACGAGCGTGACATTCCTTCTTGGCTACCCCATGCCCCTTCGTCCTGCCCCCATCCTTCGTCCCGGGGGCTGAGACAACCAATACAAGGTGTTTGTTTCGGGGGTGGTGGTCGAGGAGGAGGCAGCGATGCTGGTGATGGTCGGAGGCCGAAAACCAAGGCGGC
This sequence comes from Dermanyssus gallinae, assembly GCA_003439945.1. Taxonomy (NCBI): domain Eukaryota; kingdom Metazoa; phylum Arthropoda; class Arachnida; order Mesostigmata; family Dermanyssidae; genus Dermanyssus; species Dermanyssus gallinae. The sequence goes on along the minus strand of QVRM01000691.1, from coordinate 304,453 downwards.
ATTGGTGGGACAACGCTATTCGCTTACATCTGGCGAGCAGCACTGACAGAACTGCTCTTGGCAATCTACTTGCAGGCAGAGCTGTTCGGTGGCATTCCCGCCGCTGCTGCTGCCGCTCAAGGCGTTGTGGGGTGAGGAATCATGGACGGAAGAGGGGGGTGGTGGGTGTAGATCTGGCGAAGGAATTGGTTGCCATCCAATTTAGGCCCTCATTGTTGGATGAATAGATGTCTTCTTCTATTCTCTTACCCGTCTACTACTACTTCTTGATCCCCTCGGCGTATTTTTCCCGCCGTCTTTTTCCTTTCTCGACGGCCGAACACAGACAACACAGGTAGTACTGTCCTGGTACCACCTTGTCTCTCCGTGTCCTGCTACTTCTTCTCTTCCTCTTCCTTCTTCTCCCCCCCCCCGCCCTCCCCCTGTTCATCGTCAACAAGGGCAGCGGCAGCAATGACGGTCACAACATCTTATGGTTTTCCTTAAGGCTTTTCCTTTTCGCTCTGGTAGCGGTGTTGCTGTAGCGGTGTTGACGGTGGTGGTCGGCGGTAGCGGAAATCTTTCGTCATTATGCTTGTCTTTGCTCCCTCTGTGTGGATGTAGGTGTGAGCGTGTTTGTGTGTGGCCAGCCTCCGTCTACCGGTTCATTCGGTGGCAGCGACGGACGGAGGGGCTACCGTCGTTACCACCGAATGGTCCCGAATCGTGTCGTGGTCGCTTGTCTTCTTCGTCCTTTCCTTGAGAGCCCACCGTGAGAGCTGACCGCTGCATAGCTGCCCTACCAGCTAACTCTGAACCGCTATCCCTTTGCGTCGGCGGCTGCTGCTGCTGCTGCTGGCATTGTTGTTTGTTGCGATCAAAGCACTTTTAGTGGAAACTGGCTGAGACGAACCAGACGAAACCACTAGTCGTAGCAACAACAAAAACAACAACACTATAATAGTAATAACAACAACAACAACAACAACAACAGCAGCGGCAGCAGCAGCAACAACAACACCACCACCTGTAATAACAAGATTTGCACATTGCGTCGACCCAAAGAAGCCGGGAGATGGGCTGCGGCGGCGGCGGCGGCCCGGCATCTTGGAGGAGGAGATCGGAGACTGGAGGGGCGCAGAGATACAGACAGTTAGTTGGCTAGCTGGCTGGGCGATGCTGGTGACACACATGGAAAGAGAGAAAGATATATCAGTCGGGCAGAGGGAAGTTCCTGGTCTTTCTTTAATCGGTGGTGCTCACTTGCTGCGAGCGTCGGTTTACTGCTTGCTTGTCGATCTACTTATTCTAGGTGCGTTTGTCGGTCTGTCTGGCTGTCTGATCTGTCTGGCCCACCCGTTGCAGCAGTAGAGGACGCCCGCAAGCAGCCCTTGCTCTATTCAGAGGCGCACAGCAAAGTTGGGCTGTCGAGAACACCACCACCACCACCAACAACAGGCCATGTGGCAGTGACGATGGTGGTTTTGGTGTTGGAGTTGATGATGATGATGATGATCATGATGAAGAAGCTTGCCATAATGCTAATGGCGGGAATGGTGACAATGGCGACGATGCTTTGCAATTATTGAGGTTGCCACCCCTTTTTCCCATCCTTTCTTACTACCGTGCCTCGACAACAACCAACCCGACCCGAGCGCGCTCGTACTTCCTGTTGCTGTGATTGTTGTCATTGTTGCTGATGGTGCTGTTTTGTTGTTGTTGTTGTTATTGTTGTGTTGAGCTGAACCAAACTGAGCTTTGATCTCGACACAAAGGGACAGTGGTCTTAAAGGTTCAGGTAGGTATTGGCTTTGACGATGTTGGCGTTTTGATGGTAGCTTCTTCTGGTACTAAGCGCAGATGACATCACAACGCACCGTCGATAGCCGTTGGTGGCACCGCAATGCAAGTGCACTGCTAGTGCTGCTGGTAAAGGTGCAGTACCATCCGCTCGAGCGATTACGGCAGTACCGCACGCATACCGCAAGACATGATACACTCTCAAGTTTTCACTCTAATCGACGCACTGGGAGCGTGTATTATTTCCTTTTTAGCCGTTTTTGTTTGGCCTACGTGCTTGCGTGGAAAGTGTCAACGTCATGGGCACTACTGGCTCAATATGCGTGTTGTCCCAGAACCAGCCCATTGCTCGATTTGTCATCGTTATCATTGACGCCGGAATCATCGTCATGAGTTCGATCTCAAACATCACGACCACCATTCTCTTATACCTGCCATTTTAATCACCCACGTGGGTGGATGGCTAATGTCCGAAGGCAGAGGCGTCTTGCAGCCGTCGGGCGTTCATCACCCTCACCGCGTCTAGGCTGTCTGTCGAGGTAGTAGCGATTTCGCTCGATTGCTGCTTTGCTCGACGTCCATACTACCCTTCCGCTCCGACTCGTGGCTACGGCGGCAGCCGTTATCGCCACTGGGTTCTCATTTCGGCCTGTCTGTTCGCCGGCAACCCTCCCTCGCGCAAATTGCTTGCTTGAAACCTCGGTTAAAGCGAAATGGCTGAAAAATATTGAGAATTGAGGTTGTACTGAAGCGAAACTAGATGACAATGGGGCGAAAGAACTTTATATATATATATATATATAAAAGGCGAGCACTGCCGAGTGTGCAAACGTATTGTAAATGATTAATAAATCATCACAATATTTTCTGTATATATATACATAAATATATATATAAATATATATATATATATATATATATATATATATATATATATATATATATATATATATATATATATATTGGGTGTCTGAAGAACGTCGTGAAGTAGACTATCATCATATATATATATATATATTATATATACGGAGGCTGGCCGGGGTCCTAGGAACGCCGAATGCATAATTTACGGAATTCGTTTCGATGTTCGAATTCGAGATTTAATTATAAACGTTGCACAAGTTTGGACGATGGCCCTCCCAGAGCTTCGGCGGAAACATTGCAGGCTGGCCTCCGTCGGTTTAGCCTCGGAGTGCTCGCAGGCTGGCCGATGTGCGACAACGCGCATTTGAGTTTCATTCGCTCTGACCAATCAAATGATGATCGCTTTGTTCCAATCGTATTTCACCCAATAGAAGCTGATCGTGACTATCAAACTTCACGCTGATCGAACTTATGTATGACATTTTGAGCGGCTTAGACTTGGCGATTCGAGTCGTGATGTGACAGGCAAAGTGGCCCCCAAAGTTGGACGCTGTAACGAGCTCATAAGTACGTCCGATATATTTATACAGCCGGCCGAAGGTTATTCCTCTCAACAGCCATCAAAGCCCTGTACGTCGTATGCTATTATTACTCCTACAATAATCCATTCGACTTTGCCACGTAACGTCGAACCGGTTTGAAATCTTCGGCTTCGACGGCAGATTGCTTCAAGTTCGTTCGCATGTGTTCGTTTCCGAACTGTTCCGTAAACTGTTATTCTCTACAGTAATACCTTGCAACCACGCTCACAGCATCGCATACGCTACGATAGACAGCGCAGTGGATGAGAGCTGACTCAACAGGGTTCGTTTTTAAATTGGTCACACGATAAGAGGGGGGTGTTCCCGGTGACAGGATTGACGCCAGCTAATTAGAACGCAGGTAGTTAGTAGTGAGACGTGGGTTGCCGTTACTACGGTTTTACACACAAAAGATACGATAGAGAGACACAAATGGAGAGAAAGAGAGCGCGAACGAGCGAGAGAAATATAGCTTAATTCGAACGCTCATTACATCAGCATCATTCAGTCGCTCGGATGTTAATGAATGGGTAGACATCACCTCGCAATTGATTCCATTGGCGCCGAGCGACCTGCAGCGCCACTCGACCTTGTCTCCTCGTCGCCGAGACACCTACAGGTCTAAACAGGTGACATCACGACGTCGTCATAGCTTATTGAAGGCGTGGTCGTCACGCGTTCTCTTCACCCAATTCAGCGCAAGTCTATTCAGAACGAGGACAAGCAGTCGTAGTAGTAATAACTCGTCGTCCAGACATGGCTGATTGAATGCCGTGCATGCATCTATGCATGCACGTGTTGTCTGGCAGTCGCGGTGTTATGCGTCAGCTTCTCCACAGGTCAGAGGCATCGAGAGCCTAACTGGGTGACACACAAGGCAAGTTTGCACTGTCCACTCTCGCTGGCGCCCCCCGGGTCTACATACATCTAGGTGAATGGGAAACGGAAAGATGGGGGGGAATGGGGCATATGGCTTCTTTCGGCTTCATTTTCCTCTGTTCGGACCTGGGCGGCCGGGACTAACTGGTCGAGGAGGTTGAGGAGGTCAAGGGAGGACGCTGAGTGAGCGACAGTGAAAAAGAAGAAGACGATGATGCTGATGTACGCTGGAACGGGGCTTGTGAATTTCACGCTGCCGCACAGGCTGTTAGGGACGCATGTGCGTGATGCATTCCAGAAACCTTCCAGAACAACAACAACAAAAAAGAACCCTAACTAGCTCGGTGTCGTCGTTAGTGTTGGATCGTGGGCAGGCTGTCCAAACGACGGCATCCAGGATGGGACGGGATGGCTAGTCTAGATATGTATTGCCTCGCCCGCGTTGTGTTTGGAGATGTTGGCGTTGTACTACATAAATTGTGGGTGGAAAAGTTTGACCGGCGTGGAGAGGGCCCGATAGGAGTGGGCACAACGAATCAAAGATCGTGAGATATATATATAGATAAACCGCTAAATATTTTCGGCTCTGAGCAGAACGGGGGATTCAGCTCCTGCGCTGGAACAGCTTGTGTGCTCTTCAGCGGACGCTGGCGCCAGCACCGCCGCTATTTCGCTTGTTTGTGTCGCCGTGAATGGGCCGGCCTCCTGTGTGCTTCGCTGGCCTTTGACGCCAAGGCGGCCTTCAAATGTTTGTTTTTATATATGAATACGTATTATTTAAGGAAGCATTTACATTTCTGCGAACATCAAATGTTCATGCAGATTGCAGACCGCTCTCTATGCAAATATCTGATTAGAATTCGTTTTGTTGCCACGCAAACATTGACAAATATTTTTCTTATGTGTGTTGAACACTTTTACCATCACGTCTCTGACTGACACCTGTTAATCCTCACAAGAATATCATGATTGATTTTCACTTTCACTCTCAGTTATGTTACGCCGTCGGACGTCATCACTGTAGACACCGCGGTCATATGTAACTCTACGTTGGCACCTGCTGCAAATCTTGTCTCTAGAAGCCGCTAATCCATCTTTAAACATGGGTTTCAAACGGTAGCCGCACATGGTAATATGGGCGGTAGGTACATTTGAAATGGTGGTAAGCATATCTGTGGTTTCTTATGTACGCATTAGCAGCAAGTGGTTTTAGCAAGATTCCTTGCCAACAACCAGAGGTAGCTTTAGTGTTTTCGGACAGGGCCTCACTAAGCACTGGAGCCTGGAAGGCCTACTCATCAAGGAAGGCATCTGTTCATAATAGTATTGTAGCGTCTGTCCACAAGGTAGGCAGCACTTTGAGTAGTTTCATGTATGCTACAGTCTCACTTAGCTGACTTAAAATGCTGAATTACGCTGCGAATAAACTGTCAAAACAATTTGACGCGTGCACATATTTAGACCAGTTATACTGCGGTGCTACTTCCATTATTTGAGCTTTGCAGCGTATCGCCCATATGCAGCTGGGGAGTATGCAGATTGTTTGTGTGTACCGGGGTAACATCGCAGTCAGAAAAATTTCCGGTACAATCGAGCTTTAAGGGACCGACGAAATATCGAGCTTAATAAGCGATATGTCGAAAGTTTGAGCTGAGTCCTGAGCATAACGTCTGAGGTATCGCTTGTCGTAGATTTCAAGCCTGTCAAGTACTTCAACATAATTTCTGATGTCAACATCATCATTCACGACCGAGACTCAGCGGGCCGAGTCTCAGGCTGCCTAACTTGGGAATGCGACTTCGGGCCCTTTTCGAAAAGCGTGTCGACCAGTTTACTCAGGTGTTTATTTTCATTGCAGACCTCATTTCGTAGTTTGCTTTTTATAGTCCGTATCTCAATTTCAATTTCCCGCGCGCTCGCCGGCATCAGCTGATATGGAACCTGTTTCCGTGTCTGTCAGTTACTAGTCTATTACTAGTTGGGTGCCATCAATAACGTCGCTCACTGAGAGTTTGTGCAAGAAAGATGGATCCACTCTAGGCACTGGATACACGTGACGGCCGTGTGTCTTGAACGGATAATTCTTGTATCACAGCTTTGACAAATAGTGCACTCTCGATTAGTAGTGCACTCTGCAATTCTCGATTTCCACTTATTTTGGCATTTGGCTTCACTCATATCTTAAACAAATTGTTGATTTTTATAATACAGTGTACAAAGCTGCCTATTTACGCGACTACTTCGAACGCTGTAGCAGTATATATATATATATAAATATATATATATATATATATATATATATAATATATATATATATATATATATATATATATATAATATATATATATATATATACATATATATATATATATATATACTACTTCGAACGCTGTAGCAGTATATATATATAGCACTCTTGCCTTTAATCGTCGCTGTCCTTAATTTCCTTTATCAATATCTAAATAAAACTAGACGGCTAAATCTCCGGCACACGACGATCTGAAGTCTCGCGCTTTTCCCTTCTACACCAGGGAAAAAAGTGAGGTGCTAAGATGTGTTGGTGTCTTGACTCTCTTTTCCGGGAGCTTACAAGGTTTTCTCTAGGCTGCACTATATGTCGTATGTAGCTTTCTGTGGTCGACTTTATATTGTTCTCTAGTGTCTAGTCGTCCATACGATATTTGTACTACAACATAGGCATATTTGACATACATACTACAACATCGGCATATTTGGCGTTGACAAAAGACATTGGTTGAGTTTTTCTTACAGTCTGAATGACTTTGCTTCGGGATTTATTGGCTGTATTTGTTGAGATGGGTGGTACAGATTAGTGCTAGTAATGGCCGTAATGGCAAGAGTAGTAGTGAATGAGGTAAATGAATAGCTAGTAGCGTAGGCGAAGGCGAGTAGGCCGGTGATATAGAGGGTTCTGCCTCGAGCAAAATGTCATCGCGGCTTTGAAAGAGTGCCCTTTTCGATTTGACTATGGTATTTGAGGTGCTGGTCGCAGTTAGTAACGACGTGATTTGTACGGCTCGTTCAGAGCACGTGCGAAACCGAACATATCCGTAGTCTGGTGAGTTGAAACCCACATTGTGACGTAGAGCGACGCGACTAGTAAAAGCCATTGGCTTCGTCTCGTTTATTGTTGGTTGGTCGATTGTTAGTTCTTGGCCTTTTTGTGTCTCAGCCAGTTCCCCCCCGCATATCTTCTGACCTCTAGCAGGTGCGTTCTGACACGCTCCTGTTCCTCCTGGATTGACGCTGGCCTTGGCATTCAGTTACTACAGATTCTGAGGAGCCAGTTTGCGAGGCTACGCATGGTGCTACGAAGGTATACGTTGCGCAAAATTTCATATACATATTTATATATACATACAAAAATACGTACGGCTTGTTTAACTTGTTTTTCGACCACACACACGCGAGTTTTTCCTCTTTCCGAAGAAAAAAAAGAGAATTGTAGCTTTAGGCTGTCGAGGTAAAGCAGGAGAAAATTTGTAGAAATTGGTGAAAATTACGTCGAAATTGAACTAATGATTATACGTTCAGAAAACACATACATGTACTTTCTTTTTATAGAAATTGTAAAACGTTTCAGTCAGATTGCTGCGTATATGGTAGTAACAGCAGCAGCGGTCGGCCACAATTCAGGCCAGGTCACCTCTACGAGACGTGACGTCAGAACGTCTCAATGGCGAGACGACATATACGCCTGGCGTGGAGGAGTCCGCCAGTGTACCACCACCGGGCTCTTAGCGCTTTACTGCACAGCGCTTTACTACGCGCTGTCGCCTTCTTGTTGGCGCAATTTTTTTTGCAACCAGCGCTTCTTCAACCAGCACTTGGCCATATCTCGTCGGCGTGACAAGATCGTTTTTAAACGATGTCACGATTAAACGAGAGAAAATAATCGAAGGAGGTTGTTTTTCTCATTCTACATAGATCATCATCCGTCCCCGACCGACTTGAAAACCGCCGTGCAGAATATCTTCAGCGAACCGAGGGCCGAACTTGTCGAGGGTTTCCCCCCAGCCGGTCCTTGTGCATTGCAAAGCTATCTAGGGTTTCCCCAACAGGCTGCCGGTCCTTGTGGCAGCAGCATGGCCGCCTGACACCTGACGTTACATAACGTGTGGGGCGTTCGCACTCGGGTTCTGATGGCTCTGATGGGTGTGCTGGCTCTTCTGTGGCACGCAAAGTGTAGCAAGCGCAGTAGAAGAAGTACAGACAGTAGCAGCCGCTGCACCAGGGTGCGCGAGGGCAAATAATGGTCATCCTATAGGTCGCGTGGCATCGTCTTCGTCATCGGCATTTGCATAGTGTATTCCATATTGAATGGAGCCCGCCCCGTGCGCTCCGCACTGGCGCCTATGAGTACGTTCACAGGTACACGAGCGGACATGACCTCTTCGGGGGTGAGCCAATGCGCCAGTGCGTGGGCAGACGATCGAGTGGAGCCGGTGTGTTGTTAGCGTAGGGGGGGGGGGCGTGGGGGGGGGGTCGTAGGGGGTCGTAGGGGGGGCGTAGGGGGTCGTAGGGGGGGCGTAGGGGGTCGTAGGGGGGGCGTAGGCAGCTTTTAGTCTGAAAGCCGCCGCCACCACCACCTACCGTTCATCCGGTATGGTTCGGCGGATGTTCGCCGGTGTTCAGTAGGGCTTTCAGTTGGCGTGGCTTACGCAGTCCCTCTCTCTATCTGTCTGTCCCTCTCTCTCTCTCTCTCTATATATATATATATCTTATATATATATATATATATCTCGTTCTCTATCTCTCTCTCTGACTTACCCAACGCCCTAAGCGTACACCGTCAGGCGACGTTACGGCGGAATGCCCCAGAAAGAAGAAGCTGATGCCGCTGCTGCTGCTGGCGGAATAGTAGTAGCAGGCGTGGGTAGTGGATAGACAGGAGTATGTGAGGCGTGGGTAGAAAAGAAGAGCACGCCTACTTATTGGTTGGAGCAAGGAGTTCTCGTTTCCGATTCTTATTCCGATATATATATATATATATATATATATATATATATATATATATATAAATATATAATATATATGTGTGTCTTTGTGCGTGTAGTTAAGTACATGTGTGTGCTGGACTATATGTCTGTTTGTGCCGTTCCGAGGTGGGAACACATTCCAATGCACTATAGCGTCAAGTTCACGTTGTGTGTGGCTCGCGTTCTCCGTTTATCCCGTCTCCTCTCACGGCTGGACGAAGTATCGGCGCGGCGGAGGTCGTTTACGCGTATGCGTACGATGGAGGAGGGGGGGGGGGTCCCGAAGCAACCCGCTTGACCTCTGCTTTTACCATGGGTGTTACCGAGTTGAGTGCAGTTGTCGGTTCGACAGACACCGTAAAAGAGAAGGAAAAAAGAAATAGAGAGACAGAGAGAGAGAGAGGGGTAGAGAGATTAAGGACACAAATTTCCCTTTAGTCCGTCTGCTTTTCCAGTCGAGGCACTTCAGAGGCAAATCAGTTCGGGCACCGACGACCAAATAACCAACCAACCAACCGAGCCATCGACCGATCGACCGACCAGTCTACGCTTGGCGCACTTCATTTGATCGCTTTGCAAGTCGCTTTCTTGCTTGGTTTGGTCGGCCTCAAACCATGACGACGAGAAGCTTCGTCGTCTGCTTTCGGTCGCATTTGCATTTGTAGCTTTCCGGCCTGCTTCGAGACGACGCCGTGCAGCCCGGTTCAATTCACCGAACACGAGGTGGATGGACACAATCGAGGTGCGCGACCTGCTGCGTCCTGGTTGCGTCCTGTAACGGCTGCGACGACGACGACGACAGCGGTCAAGATAAGGCAGCCTCAATAGATGCGGATAGCCGATGACGAGAGACAACAACGGCACCTCGGCAAGACACCAGCGTTTGTTTACAGCAGCCACGTCTAGTGTGCTGGGTTGCAATATTGTCGCCGGTTAGGCCTTGACAACCCATTCTTATATACATATATATATATATATATATTTATATATATTGTTATCGGTTACGCCTTGGCTATATATTATATATATATATATATATATATATATGTTACATTGTCGAACCTGTGTTTGTCTGCCTCTTTGTAGACAACATAAGTAGCCGGGGATATCTTGTTTGTCATTGTTGTCGTTGTTGTTGTTGCTGCGTTGCTTTATTAACCTTCCGCGGTTGTTAGCGGTCAGACCGGCGCTGATCACACATGCCTGTTGGGAACTGATCACCGTGGTGTTCAGCACAATTTTTGCATCGAAAGAAGCTCTCATATATATATATATATATATATATATATATATATATATGGTGATGAAAAACGGTTCTATATTACTTTTACTTTAAGGGGTACTCTCTTATATATATATATATATATATATAACAAAGCTAAAACGGAAACAACTGTAGCCTGTATAGGCAATAGCAGCAATAATTATGCAGGTTTTACGATTATACTTTGACGATGACAAGTCTAGTTCTATTTAGTAGAGTTTCATGTGGTTCAAGTTGTGTGGTTTGTATGTCGCCATTGTGTGCGTTTTTCTGTGTATCTCTTTTTGTTGTAGATACGATATCTGACCATATGGGTAGGGTACGATTCTTGGACGGATGTGATATAATCGTGCTTGTTCGTATATCCAGGCTTACCCGTAGATATGTCGTTCGCATTCAACAATAACTAATTGGCTGATCAAAGTAGCTTTATATTTAAACAAGGAAGAAACACGCAAGTGGACGGCACAACATTGTTGCCACCAAAGGCGAAGTTGAAACGGCTTCAACGTGGCGCAGCATTGCCGGTTGTTGCGAAAGCAGGTTGGTTGGTGGCTGGGTAGGTGGGTGGTGAGGTTGATTAGACAGAAGAAACTTGCTATTGGTTTCCGGTGCGCCGCCGGACATCTGTCTGTAGTCGCTTCCGATCAGCTTTGATCGGCGATCTGTCATTCAGATCTGCCATGGTCGGTGCGGGCACAGAACAAACATTGACGTCCACCGTGACGAGTTTGAGGGGATCGAGGACATGAACGGCGGGAACCCGTCGTGGTGGGAACTAATGAAGAGTCAATGTCGGGAAAAATGCAGGGAAAACTACCTGCCTTAAAGTACTGCTATTGCCGTGCTGCTGCTGCTGCTGTTTGGCCATCGTTCGACAGCCTGACCGTTCGAATGCCGGGCCAATCCATTATGTCAATTGGTCAGATTTTGCCAAGTCAGAGGTTCAGTAGTGTGTGGCTAGTACGTTAGTGTGGTCGTCAACTGCCGGATCAAGTAGCCGGTTGTATCGTCCTTGTTGTTGATCGAATCTTCGATGTGGCAATGTGGCTTCGAAAGCTTTGAGCGACGCTCATTCAGAATAGATGATAAACAACCATACCGCTGAGAGTCAGCGGTCATGGTGCTGACGCAACGAATGCCGCTGGTGAAGCCCTAGATATCTCGATGTGTGTCCGGGCCTCGGTGCCTCATTGACGTATTTATCCCTCACGGCAATTCCAAGCCCGTAGGGAACAACAACCTTTTTATTGGAGGTTGCTTTAATTTTAGACTTTCCTTGGTCGGATAGCTCGGTTATTCACCAAGAAAAAAGCGAGTCGATAATGCGTTTTAAATGAGCCACGCTAAATGTATCCTGTGTTTAAAGTACCAAATAGTCCGGCAGTTTTACGCGCTACGTTGGCTGACAGATCACTACGTACTTAGGCGTATTGAGACCTATATATATATATATATATATATATATATATATATATATATATATATATATATATATATATATATATATATATATATATATATATATATATATATAATATTGTGATGATTTATTAACCATTTACCATACGTTTGCACACTCGGCAGTGCTCGCCTTAATAAAAATTGTGGTAAATATATATATATATATATTGCCTTAAATTCAAAGGTATCATATAAGGCTCATCAAATCGCCAACGTAGGGACCTAATATCCGTCTGGATGTCTGTGCTCGGAATGTGTGTTATTATTTTACTTATTTGGTTTTTATAATTCTGTAGTTTCAGATCTGCATCTTTTTACGAGCTGCAGGTTTGGGCTAACGCTGTTAGTATCCAATGTCCACGGCTACTTGATATGCTTCCTGTGCTGCGCGGATTTCATCGATCCACCGTTGATCTTTCGAGCTATCTATATCTTCTTTTCTGCGTACGATTGTTTTGTTTCTTCTAGTCTTTTTGCTGACACAGATGTCGGATGTTGGTTGGTGACCGTCTGGCTACAGATCAACTCGTTGACACCAACTGACAGGGAAGGCGCGCTGGTAGAAGGTTCATCGCCGCTATTGGTAGAAGCGGGTAGCATTTGGTCACTAGTAGAACAGGGCAGGGAAGCATCGATTTATCGTTACGCTTGGCATCTGGGCAGGCCAGAAGGAAGAAAGAGGAAGGGTGCAGGGCAGGGAGAAGGGGAATAAGACAATGTAAGGTGGGATAAAAGCAGAACGCCAAGTACGCTCGTCGAGGGTTGTCTTGGTTATTTTCCCGCCAAAGTCTCACTGGTTTCACCACCGTCCTCGTCATCATCATGATCAAAAACTCATTGGCCCCGGCCTACTTTCTCTGCATTGGCTGGCGAAGGTGGTTATGATGGCCAGACGTATGCTTAAAACGGGCTGCCGGCTCCTGGCGAAGACGGTTATGATGTCCAAACGTTTGGTTAAAGCGGGACCGATCGGCGGTTCAAAGTCGAAGCTGTCAAAGTCACTGTTCTACGAAGTCCATATTTTGTCTACCACGACAACCACGATATCACTTCTGCTACCAGTACTATTCGGCAATGTTCCGTTGGGCGACATCTAAACTTGCTGACAGCGTTGGCTGGTAGAAGGTAGCGTAACCGATAGTGTTGTCGAAAAATGCCGGTGATGATGAAACATTTTGCGACTTCACTTATGCACTGACTGCACTTGTCATTCGAAGTGAAATCCGTTCAGCGACTGACGACCTCACGACCTCGACAACCATTAAACCGGTGTGATGACACCCGTCTTGATGTACGCACGCCTGCCTAGACTAGAAGAGGCCTCCTTGCGCTCTGCCCCACCTATACAGTGTCAGCAGTATCGTATTTTTGGGGCAACTCGTCTCGCTTTGTTTAAAAACGCAAGCGAGTAGTTTGTTAGTGATGTGTTTTTTTCACGTGTTTCTGTTGGAGGTTTATCATGGACTTTATCGATACGTACGACGCCTGTAGCTATTGTTGTTGTGGGATTGGAATTTTGTGCGTATATTTTAGGTGTAGACGTGCTGATGCCGTGCAGCTCTGATAAAATGGCTGCGATGCGTCAAAATGATGTACGTTTCCTCGTAGGTACGGTGTCAAGTAAAAAATAAAGCCTACATTTTGAAGAAGAAAAAGAAAAACGTCTAGAAGTCGAAGAACCAAAAGTAAAAAAATACATATTTGAGTGAGTCATCACGACGTATTGAAGGTGATAGCTCAGCCAGCCTTTATTTCTATATGGGTTATGACCTTCATATGGTTATATGAAAGTTGTCTTGTAACAGCTCGACGGTCGGGTTGACTATATGCGAGGGACCTTAATTGCCATCGATAGTCCTAGTAGTAGCGCACATAATAGACAAATCAATATAGTTGCTTAACGGACCCTTAAACTACATCTTGTTTGTGTTTTTCTCTTTGCAGATTGGTGCATGACAGTAAGGTCGACCGCAGGCGATGCCTAGGTCGTAAGGAACTTCGTGAGTTAAGGAGTCAACAAGCTGGCTTAGAAATTTCAGCTCCATCGATACGGCCAAACGGGACGCATCTAGAGACCGTTAGGGAACACCTTCATTCGTACGGAGAGTGTCGGGGTGTTCAACAGGACATTCGAAATTCAAGTTATTAAACAGATTTAGGCAAAGCTCAGAAGATAACACAGTCGTCACAATGGCGTTCGCCGGGCTACGAAAACAAATTAATAAAGCTAACCAGGTGAGTGTCTATTTTTGTGCTTTTTACACTATTGTTCTTTTTGTATTGTGGTTGCTATTTTTATAGTTTACTTGGTTTACTTGGACTATAGCTGTCTACTGTCAATGTTGTAAACCTGTTCGTCACGTGCGCAAATCGCTAAGCATGCGAGACGTAGGCACGACGAACGATCGTATTGTTACGATCCGCCCTTTTCATTTTTTTGATGATTGAGTATTTTAGGGCAAAAATCACGTTCGTGTTGACCTAGATTCTAGTCTATCGGACGTATTTTCCTGTACATGTAGCGCGGCTGTACAACTTCCACTTTCCTCGAGTAATGTACGAGCGGGAGTTGATATTTGACTTGGTTTGAAGCTTCAACCGTCCATTACGGAGGGGATCAAGGCCGTTTGAATTATCCGGCGTGCAAGTGGAGAGCCCAGCTTTATGAACGCATCCTGAATATTTAGGATCGCATAAGAACTTCTTGCTGATGTTCTCTGACTGACGAGATCTGAACGAATGGAGTTAGAGGAATCTTGCTAGCTTGTGCAGTCGCGGTGATTTTGAATTGACGAAATGTGTGTTATTTCGTTGCGCTCGAGGTCGCCGGAGCGAAATCATGGTCGTTCGTTCGTGAAGTTTCTGTTTTGTTGAGCAGGAAAGGCGACATTTCGTCTTTTGCCTCATCTGGGTCAAGTCCGGTATAGTGAGTAAAAGTGCAGCAATAAAGGCCACACGTGGCTGTAGCAAGTCTATGTTTAGGGAGAGTCCTTTCGCCCGTCAGAGCACAAGTGCCACCCTATATAGAGAGTTTGTTTACAGCCAAAAACACAACGCTAGGCAACTGATTTGTTGATATGTTTATTTATGCACATTGGAGCGGTGCGCGTTTAAGACCTCTGTTCGTGCTAGAGGCAACCCTATGTGCATATATATATATATATATGCGTGCGTTATGGGATCAGGCGGTATCCTGGTATCTCGCGTCACCTTGTTGCATGACCTTGACGAGGGAGGGAGTGAGGACGCACCACTGCCCGCCAAGCAAGTCCGCCTTCTTAATAAATAACAACCAGCGGGGCATTCGCGGAAGAGATTCATTATAGCAAGCTGGCGCAGTGCACGTAGCCTATACGCTGTTTCTTTGTTCTCGTCGTTTGCTTTTCTGGTATTTGCGCTCCTGTTCATTGACAGTTTAAAAGTGTAGTAGATTTTTATTTGATTTTTAAACACAGTGCATACCACCGCTATTACTGTTGTTGTTATTCATGTTGTTGTTAATATAGCTGATATAAGCAGCTACTGTTGGTTTTCTTCTTAGCCTATGTCCGTGCCATGTCCTAGCGGAATCTTTGCCGTTTGCTTTCAACAGCAGTCTTTGCTTGCAGCGGCTGTATAATGGCATACAATTCGATCTACGCACAGACGATTTGTGCTACGTAGTCTATGCAAGATAACATTGTTGACAATAATTCTTAATTTATATGTACATTTCATATCTTTGCGGGGACACTACATATCTGAGATTGTCGGATGGCAAGATGAGCACAGATAGAGATCGATATACTCCAACTAAACGATGCAGGAACCAAGTTGATGTACGTAATGATGACGCTGCGCTTGCATACACTCAAACCGTTCACTAAATCTGCCATCAAATAGAACATGGACAGTATTAGACATATAGGACAATTAATGAAAGTAAACAAACTCAGTATCAATTACGTTATTGCCCCGGCACAATAATCTTAAACCATATTTAATTAAAAAACACAATTTGTTTGTTCTGGCGACGTGGTCTAGTACGCTGGCCATGGTTGTCATCTACCGGTTGTTCGGTTTAAGCGATGCTTGTTGAGAATAGATGATAAATATTCTCATATACCACTGAGAGCCAGCGGTCATGCTGCCGCAAGGATTGTCGTGGAAACGTTAGATATATGACAAACACTATTTGCTCCTGTCCGCACATACCAAAAAAAGAAACCGTAACGTGTTTTTGGGTATGATCATTTGTAGTAACATGTCATGGAGTTCTCACCAGAGAGAACATATAGCCCAAAAATAGAGAAAAAAACAACGCAGTTTTTAGCCAAATACATGAGTCTGCCTTGACAAAATCTAAACTGGAAATATAACAAGCTCTAATCGAATCATATCACCGCTATAAAACCACCTTCTTTGATGGTTGAATATTTCCATTGAATCTACAGTCACTGTGGCTTCTGATGCAGAATAAAACCGTCCGACTTGTGCTGGGAGCAAACAGACATAGCTATAACGAAGTCACTAAGAACGATGCCATTCGGGGACAAGTTTTTGCAGAATGTGTTCTGGCACCGGCTAGACTCCCGTCTTTCCTACGCGCTTCTGTAACTCCTTCACTGTGGACCCTCAGCTCACGCGAGGGGCTCAAAGTCCCCCACCTGGTCAGTTAGTCAACCAGTCGATCAGTGAATAACCGGTGTTAGCATGCAGTCTGCGTGATGATTTTAGCTCTGCTTAATGAGAGGATGGAGTACCACAATAACAGAGACGCATCGGTCGCACTACACTGCACAAGCGCGCCATTCCTCCCAATCTAGAACAAGACGTCTGTCACCTATTTGCCGGATTTACTCGGCTAGTTGGAGTCCATCGTAACGTTGTGGATGTTCTCGCGACAACACCTGCTTCCCCCCTGAGTGACAATTTTTTTTCGGGCTGACTCTCAGCCAATATTTAACTCAGTCCACGGGACTGCTTTCGCATTGCTTCGTAAGACGGACCCCATAAATACAAATGTGGGGCAACGGTGGGGCTCGAACCCGTGCTGCACCTATGGATCTCCTTGCGGTCGCTAGGCGCCCGCGAATGCACCACGCCACCGAGCTCGATCTCCCAGAGCGACAATTGCGATTCGGCTGGCCTATTCACGCAGAACCGGTCAAAGTAAAGCGTCTTAACTCGGCCTGACTGCTGGTGGTGGATAGCTTGCGTGTCTGATAATGGTATAATACTAGGTTACGATTTATACAGTACCCTGTGTGTATGACCGTGTTTGTTTTGGCGCTAGAAAACTACCCTAGAATTTCTAAAGACATTTCTGAGGAGGTTGTCTGTGGAGTTCTAGACTGAGCAAACGCGAACGTCTTGTTACGTGATGTTTATCTCCGATTAATTACAAGCATTATGACGAACGGGGCATTGTCATTGGCCAAGGAGGCGACAATCTTACGTAAACGGGCGAATCTGCAAGCCGACATTTTGTAGTAAATATGTTTTATATAACAGTGAAGCCAACACATTGCGTGGTGTCCACGTCTCGCGCGACGTAGTCGTTGGGATTTTACTTTTCCCTTGTCTATTTAATATCCTATTTAATCTGATTACATAGCTTAGATTGCACGCCAACGATTACATGTGTTATGCAATCTGTTTAAGTGCTAATGTCAGCGTGGGGGAGCACATATTTTAGTGTGTGTGTGTGTTACGCTGGCCTAATTGAGACTTGTATGGGCTGGAAAACCTATAATAGGAATTTGTCGTGGACGACTCTGTGGCATTTTTAAATCTGGCATACATCAACATCAAGAGGAACGAATTGTACCGACTTTAGAATGAGAACTTTATTGGCTGATCTTTGCTGTCCGTTTTTGCGCCTAAATTGGTTTCTACACGTGCGCTTGATTTGGATTATAGACCCCCACCTAAATTCAAACTGAAATCACTGCGCAAAATGTAATTACAGGTTGACGTAGGCCCAATTGTAAAGGAAGCGGCAGTAACAATATAAATGAAGGTAAAAAATTAACATAAGAAATAGAACCACGGAAGGAAATTACGAACGAAATAGAACATTAGGCAAAACACCGGAGGCGAGCCAGTCTTCGCAGGTGTAGAGCAAGTGTACTGTACATTGCCTAGTCTGAACACAGCGGCTGTAATTGTACTGCATGTCGCCCGACGGGTGATTTCAAGCACTTTCGATGTTCCACTTCGACGCGACTCTAATTTAAATGATTTTTTCCTGATATATGTAAATTATTTGAGAAAAGACTTACTTGATTGGTATCTTGATTTGTTTCGCGAAACATCATACAAAATGCATACTTCTTATACAATCAGATTTACCCCGGTAAACCACTGCCTGAGGGCGGCGAGTCTATTCTTTTTACCGCGGCTGCATTTCCACGTTGAGTCTCAATTCTCTGCAGCAACATTTTTCCCGCCCTCGTTTTGCTATTTTTATCATTACAACTGGCTGTATATAAAGGCTGTTTCCGAAGGTGTGAAATGGCGTCACAGTGTATCACACGATTACGTCCCGCGCAAGGGTCTTTTCAGAAGACTACTGCGCAAGGGTCTTTTCAGGAGACTAGAAACCAAGGAGGTGACGTCTGCCTATGAGGCCTATTCGCTGCCATTTCAACTAGGTTCTTCCTGCAGTATACGTTGGCGCATTGTAGTGTCTTTGAAGTAAATTTGTTGAGCGAAGATGCAGAGTGTTGTGTTGTCCAACATCGTTTCCAGCTGCGGTAAGGGAGTGGCTTCACGTCATTTGGCACTCGATTCGTTGGAAGCCGCTGGTAGGTGCGCCTTGCCAAGTGCACCGGCCGTGCCGTCGAGGAGTTTCCGTTGAGTGGCTTCGACTGTAATTGCAATCAGGGCAGACTAGCGTGTGCCATCATTATCGGAAAGAGGGAAAAAGTCCACAGTGGTCGACTGCGGGACACATTGCTAAAAGGTTTAGTCAAGACAGCGTCAAGAATTGCATCTCTTTTCAGGGAATTAACTGCGTTTTTAAAATCCAGCTTTGTCAATACCTCATTTGAAACCGAGTTAATGTTCACAAAATCATAGCAGCATGGACAGTGGCTTCGCAGTTTCCTCTAACTCTACAATTCAGTTAAACGGGAGCGATTATTGCGGCCATTGGAGCTATGTATTTACGAATTAGCACTTTCCACGCTACATGGTATTTCCGACTGCTATTGGGCATTTTGCCGATGGCTGGAGTGCTTGGGTGAATGACGGCGTCGCATTTAGAGTCATTTGTGGAACATCGTGCTGGCCCTGCTGAGGCAGCTCCTCTGAACTCGGTTCGAGTGCTGAGCGGAGAGCGAGTACGAGCTGTTCGAGCGAAAACCGCTCGAAGACACTTCAGAGACGCCGCCAGGAGCCACAGCGACGCCACTTGAACGGGTAAACTGCGAAGAGTGCTCGTTGATTTGCTGTCCCGTTTCGCGTAACCATGGCGTCGATCAGAATTGGTAGTACGTTCCCGGTGGGATACATTGTGTAACCTTAACAATGCTGTCAGAACGAGGTACGAGGCCACTGATGATCTGATTTTGCAGTTTGTTCACAGTAGTAGCAGGGAGGTGTGTGCCCTTGGTGTCGGCAGAACGGATGCCCCGTTCTGAACAACAACGACAGAGAACAATCGTTTTGAAAACGAAAAAGATGACTAAATATCGGCCACTCGTGCGCAGAACTCACTCAGAGTGGCGTGACCTCGAGTTTCTCTCTATGTGAGTCGTACTGCCGACTGCCGGTTTACTTGTATCATACGGCGAAGTCGATGCGGACAACTGAAACCGAAAGTGACTTGGTTTGCATAAGTATGACTTTGCCGCTTGGTCGTAGTCTTTCTGCCCCGTGGGTTTTGAGGCCCAGACGAACTTCTGTCGGCGGATCGATTCCGACAAAACTTACTCTAAGTCAGTGGTCATATGCCACTATGCCAATTCGGACGTTCGTTGTTCTAATTCGAATGTCCTCAATGACAGCTAGTGATGGCAAGGCGCTATCACTTATACTGAGTGTCACTTACCGCTGATCTTATCCCTTAAGTGTTGACCTTTTACCGCTCACTCTAGACTGAACGGGGATATCGCCAACTGAGGTTCAACTCAGAAACGTCGCCGTATCGTCGGCTATCTCCTTCGGCGACAATATAGGCGAGTTCATCAACCTGTGTGAAACGAGGTTCCTTCGTTTTTCCTTCAAGGTATGCCTGGCGACGTCAGCGCAAGCACCCTTAAAATTTGCCCTCAGCAAATTTCTATCACTAGTGGTAATAATCGCCTCAGGTCGCTCATTTGTTGTGGTCTCCAGTGTCGCATCCTGTCTTATCAGTTGGCCGGAGTCACCAGTTGTTCGCACTGTGGCCCCCCGCTCTCCATTCTCTGGCATTCCTTGCAGGGCTTTCGTCACTGGCGTCAGAGGATTCCGCTCAAGCTGATGTCTTGCCGTCTGATAGCCGACGTTATCTTAGTGGCTTCGTCGCTGTGGGCGTCACCTCCTTCACCAGCTGTCGTGCCCGCAATTTTCTCCTGACTTCCCACTTCACTTTCACTTGTTAGCACTTCTCCTGCGAGCTCGACCCCTTGACTGGCTGCGACATTTCGAACGTCTCCCTTGATAGACATGGGAGACGTTCGACATCGAGACATTTGGGTGAACGTAACAATCCCAGCTCGAGACCACTCCACCACGCAACTGTATTCAGTGAATCATGAAATATAGCACTGGGCGAGTGCAGAAAAACACACACAATTACAGTATTTGTATATTTGAAAGTCGACTGTACTATTCGAATGTCAGCATCCCAAGGAAATATTTGTTTGGGGTTTTATTTGACATGTGATATATTTCAACATTTTATTTGACACAGGAGTGACTTCCGTTGCTCCACTTAAGTTCCTGCTGTCACTCGGAAACCGGCGCTTAGAAAGCAGTAGGTGGAGGGGGGTAAGTCGCCGTTGGTGAGTCAGGTGCAGAACTGTGTTTTGGGCTTATGAAATTGTATCGCGTTAGACCTACGTGTTTCACGTTGACGCCTACACAACCAATGCAAAGTTCCGAGTGCGTGGACTAGCGAACTAAATTATTTAGCTTTTGTTTACTATTCACAATGTGTTTAGTGAACGCTTTATCTATATATATATGAGGGCATAACTGAAACGCTTAAAACAAGTTTTAGTGTACAGCACTTTTGCTAATGTTTAGTTCAATTCCTTAAACGAGTTGTTCATTCTGCCATTTCAACTTATCGCATTAATCTTCATTTTCCTTGACTTGGAAAATGTTGCCTTAATGTTGCAATAAAAATATATTGGTTTATTTCTAATCCCACTTAATCTATCTGACTAGTTAAGCTTTTGGTGGAGTCAACAGCTGTCACAATAAAATGTCAATCCTGCTGCGTATCTTTTATGACAGCGTAGAACAGCAACAACAACAACAACAACAAAAACAACAATAACAACAAGTTTGGCCACAACAATACCGCTACATTAGGACCAGCAACGACAAACATGACACTTGCGCCACTGACTGGAGCAACAACAACAATAAATAAAGACTTGTTGGGCAATGCAAAAGCATACTTACATATTACTATTATGCAAGCGAGCATCGTGTACGGGGCAGTGTGAAGGACAAGCAAAGAGAGCAATCTTCGCCTGATTATGGCAGCCTGATATGCAGAATCATTGCGCGGCGGTGAAAGAAAACGCATGGGAAACAACGACTCGAACGTGTCGAAAATCGACGCAGAAAAGTTTCAAAGGACAGGCAACTACACAGATAGACCAGATAGATAAGCACTGGCAAATTGTAAGAGAGACATAGGGAAAGAAAGGACTGGGATACCGATTTAGCTGGCAGCTTGAGGACGCCGTCGTGGGCTCTTCGTGGGGGTGGCGGGGGGGCGGGGGTGTCGACGACAACGCCTCGAGGCACGCATCACGAGCACCTCGCGAAATTAGCCCGAGGAAGGGGAGAGCAGAACGAATTGAAACCGACAATTGGGACAGACACAGGGATTTTGGACGGGCGGCGTAGATCTAATTTCTCCCGAAACAGAGCGATCCCGTCGAGTGGCCGCCGCTGCCCACGGGCATTTGGGTGGAAGAACGAAACGCTCTTCTGCGGCTGTAGCTGTTGCTCTGTTAATCTGCGACATAAGTAAATAGTACGATTCACGTATACGGCCAGCTCTCTGCGTTCTCCGCCACGCTAGGTCTTGTGTACGCCGGCACGACTCAGCGTTTCCCGGATGCGTAGCTACACCGTTCTAACAACAGAGGGTAAGATAAACACGAACTGCTCTCGACATACATACGCACATATACGTATATCGTGCATGCGTGCGTGCATCCACGTAGTAAAAATAGTAGACTCATTCGTAAGAGCAAACGCCGTGGTGGCGAAATACGGCGGAACTTTCTTCGTAGTCGTTTGTTGTTGTTGTTGTTGTGGTTGTGGTTGTTGTTGTTGTTGTTGTTGTTGCTGTTGTTGCTGTTGTTGTTTCTGTTGTTGTTGTACCGCAATCGGGCCATGTAGACGAGGTTGCCGGTTTTGCCGGAAGCGCAGGGCCCGGTGGGAGACTATGTGAGGAAGAATCACATCCACATTCGGCGGATCGACAATCGGCCGTCGCAGGTCTCTGTATGCAATTGTTGTTGTTAATTGTCGATGATGGTGGCAAGGTTCGACCGGCCGCGAGGTATCCATCCATCGTGTATTAACTATCCATCATGTATTATTATTATTATTATTATTATTATTATTATTTGAAAACGTGCATCGACGTTGTGTTCGGCGCTCGAGGCTTTAACATAGGTGGTGATGACGGCCAGTGCGAACTATTAGAAAACGGCATCCGCGCGTCTGTCTGCCTTCAACAGTGCTTCTCGTGCGCTGTGAACGCGATTCTTCATTGGGGTTATATTTCTGTTATTGTTTAGTCCTTTGGTGGCTGTTGTAATGTTAGACAATGATTTCAACCCCATCGTATCTATTACTGTAGTCAGAAGAGTGGCTACTGCTGAACATATGTGATCTTTTTATGATACATTTCCAATTTGCATGATTACTCTTACATACATTGACGCGGGACATCGCGAGGCTGCGGTATGCGACCGATGAACGATGAGGCCGATGGTATGCTAAATTCCCACATGTATTCCGACAACTTCTATACGGATTTGTATTCCGACAACTTGTATACGGATTATTCAATCCGCGTAGTTTTTACTACTTCTAGGAGTAGTTGCGGCTACGGAAACAGCGAGCTAGAGAGACAATTGAGTTATTTTTATCACAAGGGTAATTTTTTGTCTTTTTGAAACGAATCAAATAACTATTGGAGTTACAGCGGAATTAGCAGTCTTGGAAGTACAGCGTTAAACGCTAGCTGCAAAACAGTTCTAAGAAGAATGTACAACAAACCTGTTTTAAGTAGAATGTAAACAAATGCCAACCATGCAACTGTGTGGCTAATGAATTTCAGCAAGCAAAGGTCAGCAATTGTTCTCGCTCTCCGTCGCGCTGGACGAATCCCTAATGAGATTATAAAGTTTGTTCGACACTTTACAAGATTGCCGCTAAGTACGCGGCTGCAGACGAAACGGGGCCGGGTTCCTAGGAAAGTAAAGCGGACGTAAAGACTCACGATAGAGAATGCACTGTGTGAGAAATAAGTGAGACACTGCAAAAGTGAGCTCAAAACGATCCTCTTCTTTGGATGCTCGTTTTGAGTCTCAACTTTGATATGCCATTGCGAACCACTGCTGGCCGAATTGTTCGCGACGACCCCAGGTATTAGTCTCATGCCATAAAGGTCAGGCAGAATCTGTCTAAAGCCTATACAGCAAAACGGGCTGGCTCGATGTTGGCTGCTCCTGGGTTCCCCAAACACAAAGCTTCTCAGACGAGAGAGAGGACATTTATCGAGACGCGAAAATTGCAACCTGCAAAATGACAGTTGGCTTGCTCGCATTTTAGAAGAGATCCCTATTGTGGGACAGAGCATATCTCCATCATATGTGCGGTGTCTTCAGCGTAATCCATAGTGAAGTATTTGCCTGGGACAAGCAATCGCGGCTGCCTAGCAGTCCAGATTGAAATCCTCTGGATTATTGAGTGGAGCGTTACTGAGCGAGAGCCCAACAAAGCACGCTACATATAACAATATAGGCATTGCCCACATTTAGCAGCCATTTGCAAATGTTGATGGGGAGGCTCTGCAAAGATACCTGTAAGCGACATAGGTCTCGAATTGACGGTGACAGCGATTCAACCAAACTCAACCGTCAT
This sequence comes from Dermanyssus gallinae, assembly GCA_003439945.1. NCBI lineage: Eukaryota > Metazoa > Arthropoda > Arachnida > Mesostigmata > Dermanyssidae > Dermanyssus > Dermanyssus gallinae. The sequence goes on along the minus strand of QVRM01000691.1, from coordinate 280,316 downwards.
TTACATAAAATAAATACGTCCGTTAGAAATCTCTCCACCGACGCGCTCAAAAAAGGCAGTTCAAACATTCATTTTAATTTTCATATAGCATTTGAACAACGCGACATCCGTTATTCCCGATTTAGCTGCCGTTTAACATCGTTCCGTGCTGTCTGTTATTATGACTTTATTATCAACTACACTAACTGATGTGTCAGTAATTTAGATAGTAATAGGGCAGCAGAATCGTATATATATGCAATATAGTATCATGCTTTTGTGATGCCTAGATATGTTCTTACGAAGGTTTGTCTTTTGTGATCATTTCCAGTATGTCAGCGAAAAGATTGGAGGTGCGGAAGGCACCAAACTCACCGAGGACTACACTGCCATGGAAAAGGTTAGTATTTAATATGCATATATATAAAATAAAATATTGCATGATATATATATATATATATATTTATATAAAATGTAAATGTGTTTAATTCTAGCTGTTGTAGGTTCTCAATCAGTGGGCGCCTTGATTTGAAATGCATGCATGCTGTGGTGTGTGGCCCTCAAGAGCAGAATTAAAATCGACATTGAGAAAATCAGCGACTTTGCAAGTGGCTGCAACGGCTCCAGTAGCCATTGGTGATAGTCGCGCAGCGGTCTAAGTTTCTTAGCAGGACTGCGTATGTTTCGTAATGTTTAAATACATTCGTATAAAATCAGATCTCGAAGACTCGTTCGTTTTCGTTCGCCATTGCTTCTGCTCTCCAGAGCTGAATTGGATAAGCAGAGTGCGTCCAATGATCGCATAAGGCAAGCCAGTTTTGATTGGCTCGAACCGGGACGGCAGAAGAACTGAGGCACGATTGGACGCCATCCACGCTTCTAGTGGATTAGAACACGCAGCCATAGTTCGCGGCAATGGCTTCTCTCTCTCTCTCTCAACCCTCTCCCCCTGCAGACACGGTACGGACTGGAACGGCACTGGAACGAAGGCAAAGTAAGACCGAAAAGCCTTGCTGTAGAGAACAACTCACGACGGAAGAGGAGGATGGAAAATACAAACTTTTGGACCATTGGAACCGGCGGCCGAAGAAAGAAGATTACTCAACCGTGCGCGCACTGAGAGTTAGTTTTCCCGCAAAAGCAGCCTGCGATGGTTTGCGATATTGGAGAGCGGCAGGCTAGGCCCTGGCTGGCCATAGCAGCAACGGTAGGGTGGCGCTGCCGATAGACGCCGTGCATGTATACCACGTAAAGGCCGCTCGCTGCATTTGGGTCCCAGACGAACAAAACTCAAGGGCAGCAGGGTTTTTGTGTGCTCGTTGTTGGTGTTGGCGCCTATTGTGCCCCTGCAACATGATTTAATGCCTCCGGCGGCATCCTCTGGCTCCATCCTCACTGATTAGTCGCCTTTGTTGGTCATCATTTATTCGATCTTTTGCGTCTCTGCTTTTCCGCTTCCCCCTGGATATTTTCCTTGCAAGCATTGCAAACTGCGTGTTCTGTCTCTGCTAAACCATAGTGCTCAACTATGGCTTTTGCCTGAACATAAATTTGCATCTTTATCTCGTTTCGTTCTTCATCCTATTCAATGCGAGCTTCTCGCATTCGTTTCGCCTGGAGGCGGGAGACATCGGGATGAAAGCATTTTTGCCTTTCTTCAAAACACCTGCAAATTTGAGACTTGCATATGCTGCATGCTCTTTGCGTTTTGCAAGGCGTACTGTTATAGCGTCTCAGATTAGATCATTGCTCACATATAAAGAAAAAAATAATTACCGTATCCGAGGAAAAAAATGCACATTTTTGGGGCAAGTTTTGGAAAGCAAATTTAATCAGTGTTGTTGATCGTGTGTTTTGTTTTCTAGCGTGCTGTTTATAAAACTACCTTGCTATCTGAGCAAGGTGGAATACTATTATAAAGTTAGGCTTATTCTTTTATGTTTAGTAATTTCACGCGCCCAGTATTTCTGCGCGCCTGGAGCCTTGAGATAAGTAGCCAGAAAATGCAGGCCAAAAAACGTCGTTGAAGTCAGTTAGCTGCAACTAGCAAAAATTGCATTCTAGCTGAATTCCTGAAAACCTAATGGATATAATAACGTACATCGTCTACTGCGTATCGACGAAAATGAACGCTCCCAATTGCGGCTTCTTGTTGAACAAAGCTCTTTTCTGCAAGCTCGAACCCAGCGTAATAACGTGGTGGTAGGATCACAGTTACTTATCCACGATATTTTGGTGAGTCACGCGCTAATATGACTTCCCCGTCTATAATGGCCGATCTCGACAATACGGGGCGACAAACGGCAACCCAGTGCTCTACTTGAAGAGCCTTACTCATTAGGTATGAACCGAACGGCAACTGGCACGTAGAACAAGGCAGCATCTTATCGACGGCGCTACCCAAGCAGTGTATCTTCATCGGGCGCCGGATTGAGAGCACAGAAATACGGTCAAGCGTCACATGCGTCTATGGGCAGATCAAAATCGAAAGACGTCCCCAAAGCGACAGAAAGCAAGCTGGGGAGGAGAGGAGATGCTAACCAAGCTAAGGGAACGTGCGGCCAGCGACGTCGACCGCGAAGGAGCCGAGGAAGACGTGGGGAAGATGTGCACCTACAGCACAGCGCCGGTGAACTCTCCCGGAGACGCACGAATTGCTCAGTCCGCCAAACTGCCACAGACGGCAGCTGCTAGCATCAGTAAGGAAAGTAGTGACTAGTAAGGAAAAGGAAGGCAGTGATGTTAATTGCTGCTGGGAGAATTGCTGCTCAGAGAGGCGACTACAGGTATCTTCGTGCTATAGCGCTAGGACCAACGACACTAAAAGCTAGACTTGCGTGTGTAGAAGCACGGCCGGAACTAATCTCCCGAAATCCGAATAATTTGGAAGTCTGAGCGAAAATAAAACGAAATCTACTCTAGATTTACACTAACTGAAGCGTGGCAATGCATGGGGCGTGAGTTTGCTTAACAGCGCAAGTAAAACCCGCAATCCGGGTTGTACAGCCGAAGTATGAGGCGCTAGCAGGGGAGCTAGGAATGCAAATTGAGTGTCAGTGGCACTCGGTTCCGAGAGGACCGCAATCTGGGGGGGCCGCATTAGCGGAGTGAATGTACAATTTTTGGAGGAGGATCTCCTTGAGTGTTTACAGGAGCAAGACGTGGGCAGAATGAAAAGGCAACGTATGCCCCCCCCGTGCCAATGACCAAACGAAGTTGTCAAGATGTTCAAGAGCTCGGGCAGAGTACGACCGAGATTCAGTATAGTTCCCAGCACAGAAGTGTTTATAGTGGTCGAGTCCTTTTAGATGTGCAGTCTCTGTACAGAATCTTCTTTACTTTGTCGCGAGCTTGGGCAATGCAATAATAAGCTAGTCCGACTTGCAACAGCTGCGTCAAGCTGGGCCATCAAATGTGGTTCTTTTCGATTTTACGCACAGGAATACGTCTCTATCGGTTCTTTCTGAAAGAAAAAATAATTATCATAGCGTATTCATTTTGACGGCGCTGTAAACAAGGCTTTGCCGGCAACACCAGCGTTGCATGAGGTTCGAGTAGCTTGTTTATTACGGCGTAACGCCCGGACGGCAACCGGCTCATTACACGACCGTTCGTATATAAATACCCTGCACACCGCATTGCCGCCAGTGGACGCCAACGTTACATGTGGCTCGGGCCTCGTCGTATACTATGTATCCTTTCTCCGTCACCATCTCACCGCGGATTCAGCTAATGGGACCTTAGATCGTTTGGCCGGCTGTAGTTGTTGATCAGACAGCGTCGAGTGACACGAGTTCGCGGCACAATAAAGATAAAGCCGGTCTAACAAGGGGTATATCGGTTGCGTCTGCTCGGCTGCCCCACGCACACGTCTCTCAGATAAGCTCTTCCCGGCTGGGGGAAGCAACATGGGGTGACAATGAGGCAAACATAAAAACAGTATCGCTGCCAACAAACACTGAGAACACTGGTTGTGTACATATGTACACAGGACCCCTCCGCCATGTGGGCAAAATTGTGGGCAGTATACACATGACTGTTCAAACGAATTGTCTGTTTATGGTGCGCGTGCTGCGATGACCTTCAGTAATAGTACTGTTACTACAACAGTTACTTGCCGCATAGTTTGGAATTTAATTCGCGTTAACGTACTTGAACGACGGTACGTCATATGTCTGCTATTTTTGTGTATTATTACCGCCGTTTTACTATCGCAACGACTACTACAGTACGTTGCTACGAAAGATGTATCTTCTTAATCAAGCTAATGGCTGCCATGGAACAGCTAGCTATGACATAATAATGGCGCATACGGGGGAATTTTTACTGTACGAAATCAGCTACTGCTGCTCATCATCGCATCAAATCAGCTGTGTTGTAATAGTAAGAGTTATTACCTTTGTGTAGTCCACATAATGATCTAGTGGATATAAATAAATATATATACGTATATATATAGCGGATCCCTCAAATCACTACGCATACCACAGATGTATTACCGTGCAACTGTAAATGTATAGATATATACACATGTATATTCCCAAACGAATTATAAAGCAGAGCTTACGCGGTTGGAGTGTACACAAATGTACGCAATATGCGAATATATATATATATATATATATGTATTTATATATTGAGAGAGATAGACCTCCTCTGTGATCCTCGACCTCACTGTGATATATATATATATATATATATACATATATATATATATATATATACATATATATATATATATATATATATATATATAGAAATGAGGTCGGCTGACATCTTGTAAATTCCGGAACATCGTATTTTGCAGAAGGTTTTGGGGTAATGCTGGGTTTGGGAACTGAGGAAGCACAAGGACAACAACGATAACAATTCCAACAACAACAGCACTAAAGTCTGACGACGTCTGCTATCCATGTGTCTCGTGCCGAACCAATTGTGCCGGGACCTTTGCAGTGGCTGACGCCGGACCTCCAAAGGGCGAACGGACCAGACTTACAGCTCCTTTACCATAGCCGAAGATTGTACTATCGCTGTAAAGGAAGGCGACTCCGTTCTATCATCCACTGCCTATGTGACATGCAATCAACCGTCTCAACGTACGATCTCGCTCGTTGTTTTTGAAACGGAAACGTTTCACTCAGATTAGAGTGGACATATAGAGCCGCTAGTCTCTGCATAAGCACTACCCTATGTGTCATTTATATGCTGTTAATGCTCTCTATTAAAAGTTTTGCTAGCTTCAAAATAAGTGAGTCAGACTGAGGGCGGGAAAACCGTTGGCGACGAAAGGTTGGTTGTGTGGAGTGGGGGGTTGTGCACGCAGTACTTGCCTCGACGAACTTCTCTAAGCGCGACGATGCCCTTCACTTATCCGAGGCACGTCCCAACCGAGTTGTATATGCGACTTCATGCGCTGTTCTGCTTTTACGAGTAACGGCTATAGGTCTTTGTAAAAATGGACTGCATCGTTTCGCTTCGTGTTCCACGCCCTGGCCCATAAGATACGCCGCTGATTGGAATGCCTCGAATAGAGAAGTCGCAGCGAGCGAACGCGACTCATACTGCCCGCTTTGAAATTGAGCTCGCGAAGTTGGCGAACAAGCAGGCTTTTCTAGCTCGTATATTGTAATCGCCAATAATGTTATAATTATATACTGCGTATCATGTGTTCTTTTGGTCGATGTCATCTTGTTGCTTGCCGTAGTATGTGATCTTCCGGCGAAGTTTCTGATCCAGTTTTCTTCGTGCTTATTGGTTTCTTCTCGACCACACCGGCGAAACGTATTGCACACTCGGCACCAAATAATTATTAAGCGTATCAGCATAATGTTTACAATCGTGCACAAGTCAGCACGTTTTATTTTGCGTGCAGTACCACAGTACGGCGCGTACAGAATATTTGAGTGGAAGTCAGAACACCGAGGTCTTTGGTGACCATTTTATGAGGCAGTTTATTGGCGCTAATTGTATACTCGAGACGGATGTTATCGTAGTGTGCAAAGTGGAGTACGGCGCACTTCTGTGTAGCGAGCTTAAGTTAAGAAAGCGACTGCCCAATCGTAAAGCTTGTTAAGCGTTCTTTAAAGGAGTTCTCGCTCCGAGGGTGTTTGACTTTTCCATACATTTTTGTGCCATCAGCATATACTTTTAAATATACACCATTTTGTTGGATCGACTTTATGTACAGCAAATAATTAATAAGTATTATTAAAATATTATTAAAATATATATTGTATACGTGTTAGCGGTGATAGTTGCGGTGATGTAAGAAGTTTCTCTTCCAAGATGATAGACGCTGACCCAGGAGCTTTTATTTTGTAACTATTTCAGAGGTGAATTAAAAAATCAAAGTAAATGGTATTAATGTCTGACATCAACTTTTAACAGACTGCTCCCGAGAATCAGTTCCCGCGGGTCAGCATTCTTGTATATGGCTGTTGAGATTTTTCTCTCTAAAAGCTCTCAATGCATTACTGCTGGGGATGCAGGTCTTGCATTTCAAATTCAAAGTGCTTTTTGAGTAATTCAGCTTTTTCAGTCCCCTTGGTAGCGAGTGTACCGTCAAGAGTGTCTCGCACTGCAATTCTCTTGCGCACATAATTATCGATCAGACTCACACTCCTGGCAGGGCGGATTACGCAAGGGTACGCTGTTGTGTACATGCTCTCTCGAGCTGTTCGTTGAAGATAATTCATCGTCATCCGCTGATTTGTTACTCGCTCAAAGGCAACTTGTAGTGAATTGATGTGTTGGCGACAGGGTTATTTCGTGAAATTAAAGGCGGCACAAAATGCAGAAGCCGTTTACGGATCAGAACAGATCATCGAAGAGGCTTTCTTTGCATTTGATGAATTGCGAAATGCAGTGCTTCAACTGAGCGTAATCCCGTTAATCCCTTTGTGTCCTAATTATCATCCCCAGCAAAGACTGCTAACGTCCTTCGACATTGACAAGACTCGTTGATTCTTCCGTAAGCGCCCGAATTTCTGACAGCAGACACCCAATAGACCCGCCCCGTTAGAGAAGGCAAGACGCATGTGCTTCTAGTGATGGCGTCTTTTATTTTCACGTCAGATTTGCAATATGATATACTAGCATCTATCTGTGCATGCTTTAGTTTTTCCAACGAGTGTGACCACTTTTCCACCTTTCCACGTGCGGTGGTTTCGAAATATCTCAAAATTGTCTTCCGCGCTCAGCTCAGCTGAACTGATTACTGTTTAGATAGCCCTCATTCTGTAATCAACGCTATATGGACCTTTCGAGATAATCTTGTAATGCGTTAATTACGCTTGGTTTCACCAATGTACATTTAAGTATATAGACTTTATTTTGTTGTTTACGGCTGGTTTTTGAAGATTTTTTTGGAAGATGTTGCGTTTATTTTTGCGGCACACGATCTTAATCAACATATTTCTGGCTTGAGTAGCGGGGATCAGAAATTGACAAGATCAGACAGCCTGGACTGTTTTCTCAATTCTGTCTTCGTAATATTTGTCCTTACGTTATGGGCTATTCTAACCCATGACACGGGACGAGTGGTTGAGCATGCTATGATGTATATGTATAAATAATTTTCAGGATAACGGACGAAGAAAAAGCCGATACAGATCGAATGATATATAGGTAGTCTTGGGCGGTAAGAACGCCGGTCGGCGTTTAGCAGCGCCTGGTGGCCTAATAGCGAATAGCGCACGTAGTGGTAACACGACACACAACAGCACCGCCATAATACACCTACCTGTTTGCAAAGTGGCTGAATGGCCGTAAGTCGCCTCCCGCCCCATTCTCTCTTTAGAGAGCTTGACAAGACATATATATATATATATATATATATATTAAGCAGCGACTGTTTAGTTGTGCTATATCATCACCAGTTAACGTTACTGCAGTTTAGTTAACGGCGAAACACTCGGGCAGCGCTGAAGGTGATATGGGAGGCTGCTCACAGAGTATACATGTACTCTCCATAAAAATTTCACGTAACACTCTCGGGTGCCTATCTTTAACTGAAAGCCATGTATGCTGTAATTAGGTGACGACCGGAATCAGGTGATAGACTAGTAGATCGGCAAGCCGACAGGTGCACTGTATTTTTAGGGTTCTTGTTAGAAAGCAGACTTTGATCAGCTCTAAAACTCTTAGCGTCGTCTTTGTTAAAGGGACGATAAACGGGTATCGGCGCTATTTCTAGTTTCGAAGAGTTTGTTCGCAACAATTCACGATAGTTTGTGGGGTTCCGTTCAAGTTAAAGCCCTTCGTGCATACCTGAGCTAAGAAGACAGCCCTCAAGTAAATACACAGTCTAATAGGCTTGACAGACATATACTTCAGACGAAACTAATTTATTATATTTACAGAGCATATTCATCATCATTCATTCATTTTCATTCACAGTAAGGCCATAATATTATTTGGTACCTTATCTGGTGCTCTTTGAGCATAGTTGACTGATTGATAGGCTGACACTTAGCAGTATCGAAGGCCGCTTTGAAGTCTACGAAAGATGGCACTCAGACAGGGTCTTTTGACAAGGAGAGTCTGTTGTTTGCAGTTCAGAAGGACAGCATATGCTGTCAATATTGACCGTTCTTTTAGAAAAGCGTGCTGTTTTCCCGACTCCTAGTATTCTCAATGCTATTAGAGGTATTAAATGCATGAGTTTGAAAGAGAGAAGAGTCGCTTCAGGCTAAAGTTGGTTCCTTGGTGGTGCGTCCTGCTGGGGTTTTGCGAACGTACCGAATTCCTTCGTCTCACGCTTATGGGTTGAGCTATTACTTCACGAGCAATTGTATACGGCTATGACAAAAAACAATAAGCACAGGTATTTCAATTTAAAACAAATTTGAAACCGTCGTGGTGCATACTTTTATACGCAATAACGTTCGTTGTTACGCTGGAGAAGTAGCGGAAAGAGCAACAAATATTATTCTGAAAGTTGTTCAATTACACTTAGGCGACCATCAATCCGTTCGCCGCTTAGAGCATTCTACAAAATCCGACACGATTTTCTTCAGCCGCGTGCCGCTAACTTCTGTTCGGACGACATAAGGCATTGTTGGCATTGTTGTCATTCATCGCTAGCCTTGATTGAGTTGCACAATTTGTACCCTTAGTGGTTGGATTTCACACAAACATAGAACTGAACTGAAGCTAGTTTAGCGCCGACGGCGACAGGTAAATCGATCGATGGCGATGGATCATCAGCCGGCCAGGCAGGCCGTCCCGCTCATATATTCATATATCTGCTCATGCAGACTTCACTTCACATGAGTGACGTGCTGCTTTTGAAGAGACCCGCGTGAGGCAGACTGAAGACGCAAACGAAAAAAGCGGTGCTGATGATGATGATGATCGTAATGACGGTCGGCGAGACGAGGGCAATAAGTGCATTTCGGTCACCCACGAGATTTGCTGAGCGGGCGGAAACGCGACAGAGTGTAAACTCTGCCTGAGACGACGTTTGTTCAAGAACGACGATGACTTCAAGAAGAACACGAAGAAGACGGAGAAGAAGAAACATGAGAGAAGCGGAGATAAAGATAGAGAGAGATCTGGAGGAAAACACAGTGTTCGCTTTTTCCCTGCTTTCCTGTCGGACTCACGGCAGTGAAGCCGCATGAAGTGCGGCGAAGCCGGGCAACAAAGTCCACGAAGATTTTGACGATTCGCCTTACCTTATTAGCGTCGGGCTTTGCTTCGAGCTTCGAGCGCTCGTGCTCCGTGAATACGGCTCCGGCCTAAACTATATGCGGCCTAGAGGAATGGATAAGTAGCTGAAGAGAAAAAGCCCTCCCTCATATCGCCCGGTTTGTTTGTCAAAACGAAGCAATGATCGAAAACGTCGGCGACGCACAGCCTCCTGAAAGTTTGCCCACTAACTTATTCAGAAGATCCAGTTAAAGTCCGTAGAGATTTTTCCATGGATCGACGTAGTAAGCTCGTACTATTCGTATCAAGTTTTCCTTTGGCCATATATATACATATATATACACATTTTTTGTGTAAAGGAGAATGAATGCTTTTACGAACTGTTGCTACGAGTGCAGGGTGTTCCCCCACTCGAGCCGTGTGGGACTCGACCCTAACGGCTGAATGTTGGCCCGCCAAGACCCCTACTCGCTAGACACACCTCTCCCCCCTTAAGCTTCACTCTCTAATGGCCCGGATATTTACAGAACAGTACTATGAGCCATTAAGAGAAGTGGCGAGCGCCTAACGGATCATTTGGGCGAGGTCACTCACGGATTTCCGCACCAGTCCGACGTGCTTGTCCCAACACTTGCAAACCCGTTTAATTATATATATATATATATATATATGACCGCTCAAAACACTGAATAGATTTTAAGGCTTTTGCTAGTTGCCAAATGAAACTACCTGGGTTGGATCGTCTTTCTTAAAGCTTTCACGGCTAATATGTCTGACACATATATAAGGCTCTTCTCAGCTCTCTCTCTATCTCCGCAGCATAAATTAAAAATAAAAACTATGTATCTTTAGCACTAAAACGCTTTAAAAGTCTCTCTCCTCTGAGGTACGTATGCATGAGGACCTAAAAACGTTTTTTACATTGTCCAGCGCAGTAGAGTGTAAACAAACATTCAAGTCGATTCCCTCACGAACGAAAAACGTGTGTGAGCAAATGCGGGGCGAATACGACCTTGTCGGTGGTACAATAGTCGTACTCAACATCAACTGCGCCGCGCACTATTACTACTACTGTTGTACAACTTTCAATGAGAACCAGGTACATAAACCGTATGGCGTGTGTTTTTGTGCGTGTGACATGCGATTGCAGAAAGTGGACTCGACGAATGATCTCGTCGAGCACCTGATCACGCAGACCAAGGAACTGTTGCAGCCAAATCCGGCGACCCGTGCGAAGTTGACAGTGAACGCAAGGCTTAGAGGTCCAGGGGCAACGGCTGGGGCTGCCTCCCACGCATATCCACAACCAGAGGGCGTTCTTGGAGACACGATGGTCAAGTTCGGCACCGACCTAGGGCCGGACTCGTCGTTCGGCCGGAGTCTTATCGAGACAGGTAAGTGTCGTCCGTCTGAGTAAGGATTCTTCCACGTCTCCTGCGGCGTGGTGAACCCGAACCGGCCGCGTCGCGTTCCTGCGATTGTTGTCTATGGATGCAAGGCCGGGCGTCCATGACCACAACCTTCAGTCAACCGACCGGCATGACCGTTAACCTGAGCCGTCATGACGACGCTAAGGTGCTGATACCGCGCGGGTGATAGTGATGATAGTAATTGTCCTTGTGCTTGTCCTTGCTGGTCATCGAAGAAATCACTGCCCTGTGGTCCTGCTATTGATTACAAGATACAGAAGGAGAGGGACGAGATAACGGCTGGCTTCCCCCCTTTTTTTTTTTAGAAAATGTGGATTTTGATCTAAACTATTTTGAATTAAAGCCCAGCTGCGTTAAGAGGCATCTATCTCGCTTCCTAATTAGGCGCGGCTGTTTCTGAGTATCTCTTCACAACGCGTAATCTATTTACGCGCGACGATCAATCGCTTCTAAGAATAGCACAGGCCATTTCCTCCAATAGTAGGTGCGTAGACTTTAATAGTTTGTCCGTGCAGGGCATGGAGGACACTCCCCACTAGATAAAGATAATTAAGGGCATCATATTTATAAAGCACGAAACTATTTGCCAGGGGTTAGACCGATATGTATTAATGCATATGTATACTTGGGTTTGAGTTTGTCCCCAGTGGACGCTGGTCTTGTCAGAACAGAAATGTTTTTATCATTTCGTTTTGGTAATTTGACCTCGCTTGTTTAAACACAAGCATGGACTGGATACATACTCGGTAGTTTCTTTTTGTTCCTTGCTGAAAATGATCTAGTCGTACTGCTTCTAGAAAGTCAGTGCAGATCTATTGGTTTAAACTAATAAGTAGAGAGCTCAATATTCATTAGCAGTTAAAGTGTGGTGTCTACCATAGATGCTACCTCATCAGAGTTATCAAACAGAGATCAAGCGGTTTCTATTCCAGAATACATTTTACGTTTACGGCTAAAACAGAAGTAGTAAACACCAATTAGCCCCGTTTTGATCTTCCAATTGCTACGTCAAGTCTGTTTCGGTAACAGTTATTTTCGTGCATTCCGTCTACGGCAGAAGAGAAAAATTATTGGCCATTTCCTCGTATTCCTTAGTTGTCGACGTTTACTACATACTGTGGACAGATGATCCATAACCCATGATTCGATACATATATGTTACTCACAACATCCTCGGTATCTGCCAGCTCATTTTATTTGTTGTGAATTTGCACTGTTGTTTTTGAGTCCATGAGAGTAAATATATCCAGTAATTAGTATAAATCGGCCTTATATTAGTGCTGCTAAGTCGACGTGTGGGCTTTTAATATTTTTCGTGACTTGCATGCGTTGTAGACTCGAATAGTTGGTATGGAGCATCCCAGAGCATTAGTTTTCTTTGCAGGTAGGTTTACTTACCAATATATATATATATATATATATATATATATATATATATATATAGAAACATTTCCAAAAACGTTACCATTTGACAGTAATATTTTAAACGGTTCCGTTTTAATCACCATAATAATATGTCACCTTTATATGAGCGACGCTTAGAGCAGCAGCACAAGCGGACATATTGAGCTAGAGTTACCCCAACAGCATTGTGACAACATGGTCGCTGACTCCAAACGGTATGGTTTATCATTTATTGTCAATGAGCATCTCTCAAAGAAAATTCGATCAAGATGGAGGATCGAACCAGCAACACCTCGGTTGTTGGCAACATCAATTGCGCACTAGCTCTATGTACTATGCCGCCACATTATAGCAGTAATTTGACATTGAACAAGTTATATAAATTAATACTAACAAAGTAATATAAATATACTTGTATTATTTTAGCCCAAACAATGAGACTATACTAGAGAATCTATTCGACCGCACTAGGTTGCAGTATGGTTAGCTATTGCAGACTACGAGAATACCAGAGAGTGTTCCCGTAGTCGACTAAGACTCGTCGTATCGAAGGCTAATAGTGGGGGAGAACTTCTGTGAGTCTTTACGTGATAGAAAAGCTGAGCAAATCGCGAGTTTTTCCATCGCATGTTGACTTTGATAGTATAGCAATACTGCCACTTCCTTGCGGACAAGTCGCAGTATTAAAAAAAACCACTACTGCGTCTAGGAATAATCTAAAACAGGAAATTTCTAATTTTTGTATGAAAGTCCCTAATGAGACTATTATTCCTAAAGTAGGGCAGAATAGTTGTGCAGGTCGAACGGAACTAGCTCGATGCGTGCTGGGCTGGTCAGGTTACGTTTGTCATAGAATCAAGGTCTATTCGTGCTGTCCCACTGTGCCTATCATGCTGCTTGTTCTCTACAGGTAGCAAAGAAATTGACTTGGGCACGTAAGACACGTAATGTTCAGAAAATAGTACAAGCGACGATAATCGACCGAATAGACAGTCTTTGTTTTCATCCGAGGGCTTAAATAACTTAATTCGATGAGTCCATTAATATTCTGGAACACATGATTTGTAATTACCCGCTCTACTTTAATTAACTCCAGGGGTCATACATGCATACGCGCACGCTGCATGGCGTTTGCGTTCAGTTCGTATACACACCTATTAGAGTATGTTCATCAAATGGCTCTTCCTGCTCCCTCTTGAGTCTATTTGATGTCTGAGGCAAGCGCATGGTTTCACATTGTTGTGACTAAATACATTGCGTGAGAAATGTACGCCCCTGCAAATCAGGCTAAAGTATGAGTACTACGAATGCAAGCTACCAGTTCGCCTTTTGTTTGTGCACAGGGATGTTTGAGGTCTAACCTAAAGTTATTGTGGCTGTTAGTCTCGGCAAACTGGTTAAGCATTTGTGCAACCAAGGTATTTACACGCGCTTGGGCTGGATATAGGGCTATATAGACTACGGCTCTTCTAAAAACCAAAAGGTGTGCGGTTTGCTCAAACTGTAATATATATATATATATACAATTTATTAAGGATACCGACAGAGCGACAATTGTCTCCTGAGAACGTGTGCACTGGGAATATTACTCTATCTCGTATAGAGTGGGTTGGCACCACTTCAGCAGCGTGCCGCGGACGGACGCCGCGTTCCCTCGTTGGACGTCGAGGTCAAGGCGCTGTCTCAAGAAAGCCGCAGATCTCTTGTCTCCAGCTGCGAGGTTTAGCTGCTCGCCGACTCTGTGGAGGAGTTTGCGGGTTAGGTTGCCTGGGCCGCCCAATGTCTCAAACGCTAGCGGTTGAAATTCATGTGGGTACTCTATTGAAGCGTATTTTGCGAGCTTCCTTGTCTCGGCTAGATCACCAGCGTAACCTGCCGAGGCCGCCCCGCCACCGACCATTGAAGGTGCTAATGAGTCGGTAACTGTGGCGTCCCAGACAAGCATCCTGCCCCGGCTGAAGGGGGTTAGAGTCATCCCGTCCGGGCGTTTGCCGTCGTCGGCGGAAAGACCCTGGGGCTCTAGAATACAGGGAAATCCGCTGGATCGGAGCGCTCGGCTAAAAGTGTCGTTAATACTGGCATGTCGGGCACGCCGTCCTGCGCTCATGACGCACGACAACCCATGATGGGCTAACTTGTCAACAGGTTGACCACACTTGCATTGGTGAGGAGTTACAAGATCACAGCCGAGCCGAAGTCCTGCCCCGATTCGAGTAGTTTCGTCGTCCAAAAGGGTGCCCAGTGGGGCGCTTGGAAGCGCATGCAGCCAGGCTCCGGATCCCTTAGCTGCGACCGCCCGAAGACGAGCCTTTGCGGCGTCGTCAATGGCGTCCGCGAGTAAGCTGTAATATATATATAAAAGAGGAAGCTTTACTAGAAGTTCTCCTACTTCATTTGAGATCGATTATTGCAAGAAATTAAACAACTGATCGTGCTATAAGCTCGATATAGCGATAAGCTCTGCATTCCGAGACAAATAGGACAAACAGGGCTTTACTTTACTTGACCCAAGGAATTTCATTAAGTGACCGTCGCGACCAGAAGGGGACGATAGACGTTAAAGGAAAATTAGATACCCAATGCTTACCGCAAGACCTTAAGAGAAATGAGCTAGCGATGTGTGAGCGTACGTATCTCGTGGTCGGTTATGGCCGTATAACGCTTGGAGGTTCTTGTGCGGTTTCGTTTCCTAGGCGAGGCTCTCCGGCAGCTAGCAGATATCAAGTACTCGTTGGAGGATAACGTCAAGCAAAATTTCCTGGAGCCGCTGACTCAGCTTCAGACAAAGGATCTTCGAGATGTGATGTTCCACCGCAAGAAGCTTCAAGGCCGCCGCCTCGACTACGACTGCAAGAAGCGAAAGAGGACAACGGGCGGCCATGTCACCGACGAGGAAATGCGAACTGCTGGAGAGAAGTTTGAGGAAAGCTTTAATCTCGCGTCACAGGTGAGCTAGAAGGTCATCGTTCATCACAAATCCAAGTTGTTGTTGTCGCCTTTCTCACTGATAATCTCCCCCTCATCAGAGGTTGCTTACTATATACAACCCCTATCTTTAAGTACGGTCCAGTATATATATACCCTGACTCAAGAAGTTTCATTCATGTTACGAGGACTGCTCCAGATGAGAGGCTTTGAAATGTTCTGCGAGCTTTTTGAACATGAACTAGTCTGTTAACAAAATGCATAACTAGTTGGATATATAATTGAGAAGTCTATGCTTGTTTTTAACGTTGTATTCCTCGCTTCCAAATTTCACCTGTAGTAACGAAATACATACACGCACATAGGCACACACACAATTTGAAAGTAAATTATAAATTGCTGGCTTCATTTTTATCGATAAAATAAATGATAAATAACTGGGCGTTATTTGTATCGATTGTTAAACTAAGAAGAATATCTAGTTGGCAGAGAAGATGTATGTAGGCTGGGCGCGTTGCCTATTGAGAACAAACATATGCTAGTCGTGTTACTTGTGGCTAGTATGTGGCACCAGCTGGGTGCTGCTTTCTGGAGCAAATTAAATGCCTAATGAACGCACAGAAGCTAATTAGTAGTCGTAGCAGTAGTAGTGGTAGTAGTTAATTAAACTGCCCGTATGGTGTTCATGGAGAAAGAGAGAGAGAGAGAGAGAAAGGAACAACCACGCAGAAAATGTTACCTCTTTTGTATAACATGACTAACATGGTTACACGCTAAGGCCACGTCGAACATTGCATGTCCATCTCTCTCGCTATATATAATATATATATATATATATATATATATATAGAGAGAGAGAGAGAGAGAGTGGGAGAGAGATAGAGAGCATGAGAGAGAGAGAATGAGAGAGAGATAACGCAGTCTATCTTCTCCTAATAGCCTTACATGCAAACTTACTTAGAGCAGGGTTGGATCATGGAGTGCTCTCTAGGCCCTGTGGACTGGTGTGTCATAGGGAAGGAATGGTAGAAATGGCAACGCTATACGCTTCGGCCGACAGAAAGATCCTGCCGGTCTTGCTGGTATCCACTTGTTCCAGAGTTGCCTTAATGGTGACTCGGCAGCAGCCCGCTGTTATAGAGCACTCGCTCATATCTCTGGGTACGCGCCATGTTGTAGAAAAATATAGTAAATTATAGAAATAAACATAACATTCGTTATTATGTCGCTATTGTTATAGGGCTACAAAGGGCTTTAAATTAACGTCTTAGGGGTTAGGGTTGCTTATAGCGGGGTGCATATGCAGACACGCTTGAATTGGCAGTGGCTCTGTGCGCGATTACCATCTGCATCAAGGTGCCACTTGCGTATTGTGGACTATGGGTGCGTATTCCCCCCTTGTTTCATGGAGAAGAGAAGGTCTGAGTTCTACGCGTTTGTACAGCTCCATCTATAAGTTTGTTTCAACGAGTATGTGCGAAATGCGAGGCTTCTCTCTATCTCGTCTCTTGTCTGCCCTTTTTTTTCTGGAGAAACAGCAGCGTGCTGATAAAGTAAGAAGTTTCCGCTTTTGTCTATCGTATTTTCGTATAGTGCCTAGGCTAAATAAGACCTCACAGTATACACAGACTGCGCGTATTGCTGCCCGCTATAGACATTTTGCTCTGCTCTCAATCTAGATGAAAACATTTGGCAGCAGATGGCCGATCTCAAAAATAGACTGAAAACTGCTTTCGTTGTAGGGGTAATTGTGCTTAGCTGTGTGTTGGACGTCTAGAGCCGTTCTAGAATTAAAAAAAAAAAAAGATTTTCCGTAAGGCAATTGCCTGTGTACGGTTTATTCATGTCATGGCTAATTTTTAATCCACTCCGGCATTTACCTTGTATAAATTGGAAACCATGCAAACCAATTTAAGAGTGGCCGATCTGGGTCTCGAACCCAGTCCTCCCGAACGCAAGTCAAAGGCTTTGCCACTAAGCCATTTTCCTCGGAACTATCCGGATAGTCGTTGAGACTTCGACTAAGCGGCTGCGGATCGATGCACGATCTTGGTAGCGACTCGGGGATGGCACGATATTTTTGCGACGCGTCAAGCGTCGCCAACCGATGTAGGCGGACGAAGCAGCTAAAGTGTTCGATAAACGTGGGTCAGTAAACGTGGGCGCTTGTGGATGCGTGTGAAATTGCCACAACACTGAGTGCAACGGTGAGAACATACTGCTACAGTAAGATGGATAGGGTATACGGCCGGTGTGCAGAACATTACGTACACGCTGATGAAACAGATGGACAGAGGCCGAAAGAGAACGGGAGAGCTGTCGGCGCTGTTGTTGCCTACCATCGTAGGGGGTGTGACCCATTCATTAGGCGTGAAAGGGGAACAGCACGGGGCACGTATGGTAGAGGAGGGGGGGGGGTGCGGGTGACGACACGGCCTATGTGAAAGTGGGGCCGTGCTGTCGTGTTCTTGGACAAAGCTGGAAGACCGGACATGTGGCACCCCACTGAGCGGTTGTTGCCACGGAGGCAGGCTGCTGCGGAACCGGCGGGAATCGGACGATTTGGGGGGTAAAAGATTCAGCGTGTTGTCCTATGTTGCGCCTCTGATGTGGGTTGTTGTTGTTGATCGTAGTCGCTGCGTATGGCGGACACGCCGCTGATGTTGGGCCTGTATAAGCGATGCCACGTATGCCTCTGCGCTCACATATACAAAGCAAAAACCAAGTTGATATAATGTCCAGCCGCCGGTCGAAGTAGTGCCCACACGCTGAACAGAAAAATAACAAGATCCCTAACGAGAGAGCGGCACAAAATGAGCTCGGCAGAACAATGACCTCGGGAGGCAGACAAATGACCGAACTGGGCAAGAATGCAATATTTGCAATAGGACTTATCCGTGGTCTGGGTCGTTTAAGGTCCCGGAGCGACGCTTCCAGAATCATGCACATACACCTACAGGCATGCAAGCGCGTAGTAAACTTTGGGCTTGGAAAGAATACGCGTCATGTTGGGCCAACGCTATTACTACTGCTACTATCTGGAGGGCAGTTTGCTATTCTACAAAAGAACAAGTCTGGCATTGCTCGACATCGCGTCACCTTAAAGCACGCTCAAGGACACTTAGGTGATCGTTAGGGCGCTTTGCCGCAGCTACAAAATGGATAGCGTTAACAGTGGACCGGGTGTAGTGTTCACGCAACATACAAGTATCGCTATATATATATATATACTATAAAATTGAGAACATACTCATCAATCGGGTGTCCCCACGAATTCTGCCCTCTCGCGTTTGAAACCCTGGGTGCTCCTGGCGTTCGGACCCAGCAGCTGATCCGCAAAGTCGGCACCCTGTTAAACCTGTCATCCGGTGATAACAGGTCGTCGTCCCCGGTTCAAACAACGTCTGGATCTTGATATACAACGTGGCAACGCTGCCTCCGTTCGGGGCACACTTCTGAGGTGGTGTCGGCCTGACCTCATCGAAACGGACACGTGGCAGCCACAATACGCGCCCACTAGGCATATTGGCTTAATAATGTATTATATTGAAAATAAACTCAAGTCTCGCAAAAAAAATATATATATATATATTTTCTAATGCAAAGTGTCTCTTCTTTCACTCACGTTTGTGGTCGTCGTGTTTACGTGCAGGGAATGTTCAACCTTCTGGAGAACGACGTGGAGCAGGTATCACAGCTATGCGCTCTCATGGAGGCGTTCAGTGAGTATCACCAACAGTGCGCCGAGACCCTGGCGCAGCTCACTGACAAACTCCAAGACTTGCGGCACGAAGCTTCGGCAAAACCGCGGGGCTCGTTTGAGCCTAAACGACTTCAAGACCTCGACCAAACGCCCATCGATGCTAGTGAGTCGCGGGAATATGTCTAGTATTGCATTTTAATGTTACTTTTTGTGAATATTTTTTCTTTTCTGTCATTTTTTTGGTGTTGCTATAGACGCCTGACTTTGTTCCAACGAATAGATGATATAAAATGACAAAATGTTTATTTGCCGTCTTAATTGCGTGCGACAAACTCAGGATTTACCATTGGGTTAAATGGAGGGGGGGGGGTGAGTCAAGTTTATTTGGTACTTGTTTTTTGTGCCAAATTACTTGTTTTACTAACATGCATTTTTAGTATATGCTGTATGCATATGCATTCAATTATGTTGATGCTTAATATATATATATATATATATATATATATATATTTATGCGTATCTGTATGGCGTTATGAGTGTGCATTACTAGTTTGGTATGTCTACATGCACAAAATATGTGTTTGTAATAATACCTGTATATATGATCTTTGATTAGATGGCAAGTTGGTATGCGCGGGGCGAGGATTGAATACTTGCACATCTGAAACGGAATTACTCTCTAGACGCTGCTTCAGTACTACGTATATCAGACAACACCGGTACTACTAGTCTGCTAGAATTCCGGCACCGCTGGACGCAGAGACGTGAGGCTAGTGGGCAGAGCGAGAAATAATTGAAGGATGCCCGATAGAATGTGTTTTGTTATCATCATCACCACCAAGTGAAGGTCACCGCGTCATCACAACCGTTATGTCCTGTTCTCTCGGAGCGAGAGGAGGCAGGGAGATGGGGAAGAAAGGGAGGATGACCTCAATGAGGTCGTTTTCACACTTCTATGACGAGTTTTCATGGATGCAGTCGTTGTTGCGTCTGTCGTGGACTTTGTGTTCGAACGACGACGACGTCAACAACGACAAAAACAACAACAACCACGACAACAGTAACAACAACAATCACGACAATAACAACAACAACAACAACAACAACAACAACAACAACAACAACAACAACAACAACAACAACAACAACAATAACAACAACAACAATAACAACAACAACAATAACAATAACAACAACAACAATAACAACAACAACAATAACAACAACAACAACAACAACAACAACCACGGACGCAAACCCGTCGGAGAGACACGCCCCCTTGGGAGAGCTTGAGGTGGCTGGCCCCATAGAGAAGAGGGCAGGCCTTTAGAGAGATGGGCCCTTTAGATCGTGCTCGTTCTACCGTCCTTAGGAATAGTTATGGGCAGACGACCCGGGCCAATTTCATCGTCGTCGACCAGCTCCAAGCGAGCTCGACTCGAGAGACGTCGACAATGGTACACGCACCCCACACTCGAACGTGGGCTCGCCACGGCTGCTGTTGAGTAACAACCTCCGCTGAAACGTCTAGTGATGACCAAATAGTGGTTGAATGGACAGAAAGTGTGAGGTACGCGCCAAGCATACGAAAGCCGCAACAGCACCAGCTCAAAATATGTCGTTTTGAAATTATGCGTTCGTGGCAAGGACACGAATACACTATGTATGTATATATATATATATATATATATATATATATAAAGTTCATAAACATTTTGCGTTTACCGTAGAGAACAAGCAGGCAAGACTACAGTTGATGCTGGGAACTACTCATTACTGGCTTAGTGACTCAATCAGATATAACCTATAAGTGTATATATATATACACATATATTAACAAGAGTACATATGTCAAGGAAAACGGATAAGAGCAGTTCTATATGTTGACTAAGGCATTGTCGACGTTTTATGACAGGATATAAAGGAAAAGATGAATGTCAATAGTCAGGTTATATAGTCGCTGTCTCTTCCGCCGGGTTAGTTCCCCTCTGGGCTTTATTACTCATGACGGACTGGTCCTGTATGTCGACGAACGACATAATTGACGATTTGCCGATGATCGCTGTCTAATATAGTACGTTGGGTACCACTATCGACAGTTCTCGACAGTTCCAGCGTATTGGCGAAATTGGCGGAAAAAAAGATCATCGACGGCAACGAAGAGAGGAAAGTAAGGGCTTGACGTGGCGTTCATCTTAAAAAGTGTTATTGGTGGGATTTGAACGTCGCGGTTCTACGGCGGTTCCTTGGGCAGATTATAGTGCTCTCCCAACCAGATAGTTGTTCGAAGCTTGGTGTCTTCTGTATGTGCGCCTTGCTACCCTGTACCCTGCCGGATTTACCCTGCCGAGAAGCCGTGTCGTGGTCTTCGCAGTGATGGTGGTGATAATGACGATTCTTATCGTGTATAGCCTATATATACACGATAGGGCCACAGTATTTGACGTGACGTTTTCCTTCAAAATGCCGCCCTTCGTCTTTGGTGTAGCGCTGTGTGTGCACACTTGCAAATCGCGACTTCACCAGCGGCCCGATCTGTTCGGAAAAGTTCAGCTTCTGTGTTTGTATTGGTACAAAGACATGATTTGCTTGTGCTGTAAGAGTAACTACTGCTGCTGCTGACTGGTTGGCTGTGTTTTGCTGTTCTAGGGAGGAGCGTGTCGTCTGCCATCTGCTCCTCCACTTCGTCCTCGTACCATAATGCGACATTTGCAGCCGCCGAACGCTGTAAGAACGCTCGACGGATGCACAAGCGAGAACGAACTAAAAAAAAACACAAAAATCGAAAAACAAAACAAAAATGCACACAACGCTTGACGGCAAGCAAACAGCACAGCAATTACAGCAACAGATGCTTCTGGTTCTCAGCATCTCACGTGTTGTCGATTTGTAGCGATCTCAAAGATCCCAAATCGAACAGCGTTGTGAGACGTTGTTGGTAGTAGTGAATAGTTAGCACACGATTTGTTTGATAGTCGCTTGGAGTTGTTCCGCGACAACGCCGACGTTTCACTGCTTTTGGGGGTGGAGTCATTCCCGTTTTCATCGTCGTCATAATCATCGTCCTTTTCGATGGTGATGTTGGATGGACCCACCAGCCATGTTGGCAAGCGATCAAGTGTCGCTATGTTTCTAGCCGCCAAGTTTATTTAGTCTACTGATCCTAACGTCTCGCCGCTCTACACTGCCACTCGTAGACCGTCTACCTGAGTTCATAGCTTATGAACTTAGGTGTCTCACCTTATGAACACCAAGAAAATTGGCGCGTTAATCACCGCCGTTTGAACTGTAAACAGACAGCTGTCGATGAGAACGACGATGGTAAAAAGCACGCAGAGAGAGTGATGGTGGAATGAGGCCAAATGATGTCGGCCAGCTTCCATCGAGTCTTCACCCGACGTTGCACTAACGGCGACAGTTCCTTGCGAAGTTCAACTCACCACCCACCCACCTCACCACTTCACGAGGCTCGGAAGGCTTGGACAAACTGCACGTTTTCACCTGTTTATAACCAGCTGCGTTTTCGGAGTGTATAGGCCAGCCTGTGCATCCACTCGAGATGTACCCGGGCGGAAAGATTACCGTCTCGACGAAGGGACGAGTCACGAGCAGAATAATTGCCTATGGCAGCAAGCGATTCGTGCAAAGTGTTTCTGGAACACAGCCGACCACGTTTAGGGCTTACTTAGCGAACTACTGTCTGTCGCTCACTACCACACTGGCTTACTAGTGGCACTAATGCAGCATTAATTTGGTTTCATCGAGACCATGATTGGCAAGTATGCACAAGCGATTTTTGCCTCGACAACAAGCGAAATTTGCACAAATGTTATTTTTTTTAACTTATTTACCTAGCTATCTGAGGTAGGCAAGTTCTGATTAAAGCGCAATTATTATTATTATACTTATAATAAATATTCCTCTTAATGTTGTTGTTGTTGTTATTATTATTATTATTGTTTTTGGACTTGCTTTTTCATTTTTGGTCAAGAAGAGATTATTTTTTATGTTACGAAAGATAGATTTTAACTTGCATACTCTGGCTGACTATTTTTTGGAAAAGGGGTCAGGACGTGTTAGTAACTACTAAGAATCCGCACGAGCGCTTTTACTACATAATTTGCTTAGCAATATGACCATTATGATTTTAAAACCTCGAGGAAGCTTTCAAACTGTAATGAGCGTTAGTCGTAGCTCTTTTATCACTAAAATTATTTGAGCCTGCTTAGTCAAATTGAGTGTGCATTTGCAGCACGCACTGCTGTAGTGATGACCGCTAGCATTGGGAATTCCTTCGGCTTAGACAGTCCTCGCACCGTAGGTGAGATCATAACCGATTTTAGTCGATTTATTAGCCCGATTGCCAGCAGATCATCTATCTGTGAACGCTCGAACACAAAAACTACAATTGTAGTCTAACGTATCGAAGACCTGCACTGTCTCATTTGATCTTGTGTCTGTATGTGACAACTTATGTAGGTATCGTTACTCGTTTAGATCTAAGATCGCAGTGCCCTAGGGAAACAGCAGGCCAAAACACAGAATGATTATAACTGATTCGATTTTTGCATCGTTTTATCTTCTTCATCGTTTTGATCTCGTGTTAAAATCTACCCTATAGGAGGGCTAGTTATTTATTACGCTATCCACTGTTTGTGACAACTTAGAACCTCGTTGCCTTGCAAGTCCTCATCTATGCGATTTTGTGGTGTTGTTTTTGTTCGTTACTTTGATTTATTTTTTATTGTGTTTTGTCAAACGCCAATGTACTAGAGAGCAGCAATCATAATACGAACAGACCTGAGCATTACACACAACGTCTATTTCTCTATTTTGCTGCATTGCCGATGAGTTATCTAGCACATTTCCTTGGCGTATAACCAAGTGAGTTTGTGAATATGCCCTTACGTACAGCATCTGTACCGTTTTTTCTATTCTCCGAACCGTACGTTTAGAGTTAAATTGAGGTTTGCGCTTCGTTTGCTAGCCCAATTTGCCTCAATTGTTTTTATGCGGTCCATTTGTTTTGCAGTAGAAATTGGGAAAACCTTTCTCCCCCAGGCAATACTGGCGAGGTTAAACCTAAATACTGGTGAAGCAAATATTCTCAATGGCTGAAGAGTCTAATTGCTCAATGGCGATGCACTAGCGCTAGGAGAAGTTTAGAAGAGCGAACAGAAACAGTGTAATGGCTTGAGAACAAAGGTCAACGAAGTTCCTGAAGTTCTCGCTGATATAGCTATATAAATGCAGGAAACAGTGTCGAAGATGGTCCAGATAAAAATCAAGCCGTCCTCATAGAGCGCACACGATGTGCAGCTATTAGAGTTAAACTTAACGAGATTGATATGAGGTGTCCTTTTATATATGTTTTATTATTTTTGTGCATTTATCCTTTGTTTTATGCGTAGCTAGTATATTTCCGTGCTTGTTCGTAAAGTGTACGTATATGTCGCCTAATTGGATATAGAAATGAATATTGGTAAAGTAATCTTGAGCCGGTTTCAAAAAGAAGGGCTTATCTGCCGTAAATAGTAAACCGGACCGTAAGTTCAGTGCTCCGTGAATTTGGTCGGTTTCTCCGTCTACCCTATTATGTGTAACAATGTTGTTTATGCGCATCCTGAATGGCGTATACCATTAAAGTCATCCGTCGAATAACTAGACCGCAACGACGTCGTATCGTTGCCGTGGTCGTTTGCTGCGAACGAAACGCGATTTAAAACTTGACTCGATATGGATCTGATTGAACTCAGAGCGATGATGATGAAGATGACGATAACGGTGCTAAGTTGATTGGTTTTAAAGACGAAGAAGGGGAAGAAACAAGACCATGTGAAAAGAACGATACTAACAGGACTAACGCGCCCCTTGATTATCTTGCCCTCTCACATTCTGTGTTTCCGTGTGTGACGTGCTTGCTTGTGGTGTGTGTGCGTGTCCGCTGTGCGGTTCCGTCAATGTCTGTTCTGTGCTCTCTCTTTCTTCTACCCTGTATATTGCTCTGGATTCGCTTCACCACGCTTCACGGCCACAACCGTCATCATCATCGTCGTCATGGTTGTTTCTTCATCTCCTCCTGCTGCTTCTTCTTCATCTTCCTCCTCCTTCTCCACAACCACCTCTTGCAATGGCTTCAACGATCTTCACCCCATCTTTCATTCGTGTCTCGTCAACGGTACAGGTCGGTCTCCTCTGCCCTCTCCGGGTGGAACTCCCGGCCAGCAGGCAGGAGCCAACATGTACCTGGGCAACTTCAACC
The DNA here is from genome assembly GCA_003439945.1 of Dermanyssus gallinae. NCBI lineage: Eukaryota > Metazoa > Arthropoda > Arachnida > Mesostigmata > Dermanyssidae > Dermanyssus > Dermanyssus gallinae. The sequence goes on along the minus strand of QVRM01000691.1, from coordinate 254,962 downwards.
AGCAACAGAAGAATTCCAGGTCCCCAAACGGTAGGCTGATCGAGTCGATTGCTCTTTGTTTGATTGCCGTCGTCCACCTACACAACTATGGGTGCACAGGCGTGTACTTCTACGATCACTGCTATTACTACTACTGCTGCTGCTGATGCCAGTACTGGCGCTTCTAGGGGTGTACATATATGGTGGCCACTAGGGGGAGAGCCATCAGGCCTCTTACATGGCACAATCAGTGATCCTATTATTCCCTGTTTCGGCGTTATTTTCCCTCTTAGGTTGCCCTGTCTCTGTCTTACTCTCTCTCTCTCTCGCTGCCATTGGCTCATCATCCCCATTATCAGCAGAGCTTTTTGAAACGGTCGAAATTGCTGAAAGAGTGGAACGGTTGTTATGGTTACTGATGATGATATCGTGACAGTGATACAGTAACGGAACAGCACGGCGTTGGGCGCTGCGTCTCCTACTGGAGACGCGGTGGCCCTGGAATGATTCTGCACGCACGCGCTCTCACTACGAATATTAGTTGCACAACAACGACTTCAACTATTCGATCTTGCAACGCTTGTGAATGGCTGCATTCCGCAGTTAGTGTCAGTTGCGCTGCGACTGTGCTGCTCAACTATCGCGTTCCTCTGCCGCAGCCGATGAAGCTAGCGAGTAGCGCCTACCCTCGAATGCTTTGGCACGACGCTATATACAGGATACAGGAACTTGGTTTTCGTCGCATGCTTTGTCAAATAAACTTGCTACACTCACTTGAGACAAATAGAAGCGAACGTTGCCTAAGCGGAGCTTCTTATTTTTCTTATTCATCGTCGTCTTCTTCTGCTGCTGCTGTGGCTTCTGCTTCTATTTGCACAAGATGCGTAAATGTGGTGTATGGCTATTTGCGTGTTGTTAGAGATGGTCATCAAGTTCTCCTGATGTAGGAATCGGTCACCAAGTTGTCCTAGAGAAACTCAGGCTGCGGTACAAACTGCAAGGCACCCGCAGTGATGCCTACGCAGGCTGTTAAGCGTAGTCAGGCTCACAGGATAGGACCGCACGAAAACTCGAGAGAAAACGAAGCTTTTACATACCGCAAGAAAGGACACGGATGACATTTTTGGTTTGCGTTTTTGACAGCAAAAACTAAGGTTATTGCTTAATGTGGTTTGCCTGTTCATCAACTTACCGCTGTGAATTTTTCAGCTTCTAGCTTACGTCGGCTATTAAATTGATTTAGAAAATGAATAACACTAGTGACCAAACCTATATATATTGCTTGCTACGAGCACACAGCGCTGATAGATTGTAGTGCATGCAACTGCCTGCTTTGCTGTAGTAGCGCATGGAACGGCCATATATATATATATATATAATATATATATATAATTATATAATTTTTAGCGCTTTGACAACCACATTTAGACGCTCGTAAGGGGTTAAGTTGCCTGTGACCACGATTACGTCTAAATGCATCTATCGTCATCGCGTTCTCGTTACTAGGTTGTATATATGTTTTCTCCAGCAGAGGTATGTAGCACCAGGGCAATGACAATCACGTCCAACAAATACAACCAGCAAGGCCGGGGCTCGAACTAGCAGCGATTGTTTCTGCCAACCATGGTTGCCATGGCAACGCCCCGTTTCGAACGGTGCGTTAGCCGTCTAAGCCTACGCCGCTACAAAACATATATCTAACATAAGCGGCCGGCAAACTCTGGCTGTTTTTTTTTACGCTTTGACAACTACATTTTAGACGCTCGTAATGGGCTAAGTTGCCTGTGGCACGATAGCGTCTAAATGCATCTATCGTCATCGCGTTCTCGTACTGGAATTATATAGGCCTTCTCCAGCAGAGGTATGTAGCAGCCGCAGGGCAATGACAACCACGTCCAACAAATTCAACCAGCACGGCCAGGGCTCGAACTAGCGAGTGTTTGCTAACCGTGGTTGCCATGGCAACATGCCCCGTTTCGAACGGTGCGTTAGCCGCCTAAGCCACCGCCGCTACAAAGGCTGCTGTTTCGGTACTGGTAACAACCGTCATCTTGGCTCGTTGTTGTCGCACGTCGCCACTTATTGAAATGCATCACGCCTTGAAAATCCGAAAAAAGGATACTTTAACAAAATGATTGCTCCTAATTTACTACAAACGCGGCTATTGTCATAGACGACTCGGACCACTCTGTGCCGTTTTATGGGCCGCGATGCCGCCTTAACTTCGACGCGAGACATTACGAACAGATCATACTACAGAGTCTAACTCGTTCCACGGCTCTGACAGACTTCCATTCTGCCTTCACATCAGCATATTATTTCCTGTTCCGTTCTGCTATGAACTCAAATATTAGAACTCAAATATGTTTCGTCCGCCGCGAATGTGTTTTATTTGTGCGCGACGGCAATAAGTTACGACATCTTTGTGCGTTCACAAGGCGGTTTTACGCCGCTTATTTTGCACACGCTTAACTTGACTTTTCTTTCACTATAAACGCATGGTAGTTGCTACTCTATTGATTGTGTTTGTACCTTTTTGTAAGGTCTCTGCACGCGCGCAGTACTAGACGCCTGCATGCTACTGACGTTTATGCTGAAGCGTCGAGTTGGATTAAATCAATTATTAACGAGCGCACATCTAATTCATATTAGTACGGCGACGAATGCATGTACGAGTACGTCGTGACAAAGCACGCGATCCTTTCTTTTCCTAGCAGCATCAGCACCGTGGCGTGTATAGATTGCACATTGACCATGTTCGCCTAACCGGAGTATGTTGCACGACTTGCAGTCCATAAGTATTGTTCACATACACGCATCTCGTAAATGAACTGGTGGAAGCGCGTGAATTCACGACATTCGATCACATAGGTAAAAAAAAGCATACTCCCATAGTACTCGAAATGCTACACATGAACCCCAATAAACTCCACAATGAGTAATGAGGTGTGTGCCTAAGAGAGAGAGAGCGCTAAGGGGATTGTTTGACTGAACTAATTGCTGTACATGTTGGTGCATTTGCTTCTATGTGCCGTCGACCTTGTCCGCATTTGTGTCGATGCCAAAACGACCGGTTGAAACAACTCGATTGTTGTCTGGCTACAGCGTCACCAGTTCCGTCTCCAATGCGCTCGCCGGCGCAGCCAACACCGACGTCACAGAAAAAAGCCTGTTGTCAGGCATTGTATGACTTCAACGCCGAAAATCCTGGAGAGCTTGAATTCAAGGTAGCGTATATAGCCTCATATAGATACGTTTGTCCACCACCGATGTGTGCTGGTTATATTATAATTGTATTATAGTTATAAGCGATGCATGTTATGTAGACACTCGATTTTAGTAATAAAACTATACTAAACAATAATAATAATAATAATAATAATAATAATGATAATACTATTTTAGACGAAGGTTTATTATTTTTCATATGTACAGATATTACAATTACTAAAATACGACTTATATAATAATATTAATAATCATAATAATAAATATCATTCATTCAACGCAATTGTAAAAGCCCTCCCCCCTCTCTCCACCGCCCTCTCTCTCTTCCCACGCTTTGCGAAAACGTACGCCGGTTGTATCTAATCGTAAGGCACTCCGCTGTTGTTTTTAGGAGGGAGACAAGATCGACTTGATTCGCCAGATCGACGCCAACTGGTTTGAGGGCTCAGTGAACGGCAAGTCGGGTCTGTTCCCCGTCAACTACGTCGAGGTGCTCGTCCCCCTGTAGACGGGGGAAGTGCTAGGGTAACGGACAGTCTTTCTTTCTTTCCTGCCTCTTCCGGGCGGCCACCGTTGTCGTCGCCGCCGTCACCACTGCCGCGGGTAGCGACGGCAGCAGCAGCAGCGACAGCGACAGCAGTGCCGCATGCCACGTCGGGACTGCGAGGGGCTTCGATCGTGGACGTTCACTCACACAGGAGCGTCCCTACCTAGATTGTGATGACGACCACATTGTCGTAGCCCCCTGCGGAAGGGGGGGTGCGTCAGGAAAGGAGAAACGTAACATACGAATAAATGACAGAACGACGACGAACACGATGATAATAATGATGACGACGATGATGTGGTGATGATGACGAAATGATCATGACGTTGACGGGTGAAGAAACATTCAGAACGTTCGAACACGTACATAGGAACGAAAAGGCCGAAGAAATCTTATAGATCTCTCTCGTCGAGCTAGCCGGGCGTGTGTTCATGTGTGCGCGCTGGACTCGGTTCTCAATCAACTCGACGATTCCATAACGATCCTGACAGACATTCGGATGGACGTCGTTGAGAGACAGAGGGCAGAGATCGCGAAAAAATTAAGTGCGGGACAACTCGCGAGATATAGAGGGGCACTGTGTCCTATGAGAAGCAAGCCAAAGACGAACGGTCACGGATTAAGGCGGCGACGAAGGTGAACAGAACAGAAGAAACCAAACTACAACATCATGAGACGTCGTATGGGGCGTGTGGTGGTAACTAACGAAAGCTTGCGGCTGAATATTCGAGATGCTTTGGATCGAGTAATAATTGTCGCGAGCAAGTCATTTATTGTGGCCAACAGCTACGAGTCTAAGTCTATGTAAGTTTCACACACGCATAAATATATATATATATATATATATACATATATAGATATATATATATATAAATATATAAACATATATACATATATATATATATATACATATATAGATATAAACACACAAAAACTATGTATATATGTATGTACGAAAGGAGATATAGATCGAGGCAGAAGGAAAAATCTTTCATAGCGAACAACACGCATGATTTAGTACCTTGCATCTATACGTTTTATAATGTACATAGAGTACATTTCACTAGGAGCAAGATGAGTGGGTGAACTCGAAATAATTCATCCGACCCTAAAGTGGTACTAGATTTGAATCTGCCCCGAGAATAATCACGTAATCGCGTGTACGTATAGATAGTTTCTCCCTTGTGCAAGTGATTTCGTCACATGCAGTCCTAGGCTAACCAAGAGACCCGTTAGACGTTCACTTTGAATGTATAATAATGGAACCTGTGCTATTGGTTGTTTTTTGGTTTGCTTCCAGGTTTGCTTCGCCGAACGAACCAATATAAGTTTAGCAACAATAATATATCTTTAAGCCCTAAGGGCTGTGAATACGGCTTGAAGCAACGCTTACGTTGTTGTCTGGCAGACGGCGAAATCGAAACGCGAGCGCCGTCGACAAGAACGCTACAATCGCCGTAGCGTCATCAGCGCCATGAGCGGCGGCGGCAGCAGCAGCAGCAACAGAAAAGAAGAAATAACACCAACAATAGTAATATTAATTAGGAATCATAATGATAATAATGATTAAAGTGGACCCGGATCCCGAACGATCAGCAGCACTGTTCTGTATGTTTTTTGGCTTGGGCGCATGGGTCGAGTGAGCGCATTATGTGCGCAGCCAAGCATCGCCTGCTTCCCTCTACGCATCGATCGCTCTATCAAGACAGCGCTGTTGCACTTGGCTTTGCTTACTGTTCTTGCTGCTTGTTTCTGTAAGACAAGAGCAGTCGTACTTTAATGTACACACGACATGTACGTAGTGTATCTGTCGATCGGAAGTCTGGGGGGTGGTGGCGGTGGCGGCGTCGTACACAAATGAACGTACACTTGCTAGCACATGCGTCATGTGAGAGCCGCTCGGTGTTGTGTACCACCAATCCGATGTTATTCAATTATGACTCCGATGATGGCCTGGCCGGGCCACACACCAATTCAGTCAGATGTGAAGATCTCCAGAATTCAATAATGATAACGACAAACGAACGATGATGGTAAGGAACACGGTGGTGTTCAAGCTCTTAATAGCCAGACAGAGACTCAGAGAAAGAGGGAAAGGCAGCGAGAGTAGGAGGAGGAATCTAGGCCTGGAGGAATCTAGGGCTGGAGGAATCTAGGGCTGAAGGAACCTAGGGCTGGAGGAACCTATAGCTCTACCGGGGGGGGGCGTGAGCTGCGTGTCGCACCTGCGTGACCCCGGCAGAGTTTTTTGACGCAGAAGTCGCTAGCGACAAGTGGGCATCCGTAGGCAGAGCGCGTCGAAGAGGACTGTTGAGTAGCAGCAACGAATTCAATTGACTGGGGATGTCTGCCATATTGTGTGTGGTGCATGTATGTACTCTTGGTAGAAAGCTGCTTCACGCTCGTGTGGTGTGTCTGTCTTTAGGCAGATAGATTACAGGGGGGGGGGGTGCTTCGCACGCCGGCCTAAAACAACTGGCACGTGTTGGGGTGTGAACAATCACGCTAGCGGCGTGTGGGCCGAAGGGTAGGGGCAGGCGAATATCTACGTGTGATACTGTCGTCATTTCCTTGTTTGTCGTTGTTGTCGTCGTCGTCGTCCGAGAAATACACCTCGGACGAACTCAAGTCACAGCCATAGCAGGTCTTGATATAATTGAGTCAGTAGACAGTGGCTCAGTGGCATTCAGAATAATAGTAATAGTAATAACAACAACAAAATCAACAACAATATGGCGACGATCTGTGCTACGACCAATTGACATCGAAATCAGGCGCTCGTGTTTAGGACAGTCGAAATGACTAGAAGGTAGTATCAGCTGCGGTTACCTGATGAAGGTAGCTGCACCCGCTAGCTAAAGTTCATCGTTTATTGCAGCAGCCTTTGGTACGAGCTCATGAATATCGATATATTGATTTGACTGAGGCCCAGTTAATGGGCAGCTCTGTTTGGCTTACACATATATTTATATATATATATATATATATATGTGCAACAGACTCTCAAAAAGTATGTGGCCGAGAAAAAGGCCGGACGAGGCGATCCTTCAACGCTGCACTACGACCCGGACCTGCCCGGTTTCGGTAAGCTGGCACCCGAGTTCGCTATGCTCGCAATGCGATCGGCTCAGATCCCCCTTAGACACTTACTACGGTTACGATATATCGATATATCGCCCCCAGTGCTCAGCAGCAAGATCATTACCTCTACTACAAAATGTTTTTAGCAACAACAGCAACAATAACAATAACAATAAACACAACAACAACAACAACAACAATAGCAGGAACGAGTAGACGGTACTGGTGGCGCGAATCGACCCAAACGCCTTCGCTAGCTGGCCAATCCAATGCGAAGGGTGCTGCTTTTCAGCTAGTCGCACGGGGTAGTGCTATCGGGGGTAGTGCGGGTGGGCCAAAAAGGGGCGAACACCACGAACAACGTTGGCTTGGAAGATGGAAGAGTGGGAACGAGTATGAGTTTGGAATGGTGGATAGTGGATGCGTGGTTTTCCTTGTTTAGCGTATCGCGCACTTTTGGTCGCAACCGTCGCGATGAAATAAAAACAACGCCTTTCAGAGTCAACGATAGCCCTACGGGTGATGCGAATAAAGCTCGTGATAACCTGTCAAACAAGAATATATAAGGAATAACATGGATAATGACGGTGGTGATGGTGATGATGCTGATCTTATCCGTAGGACGAATGTATTGTGAGCGCTGACAGTGATTGCTAATCGTGATTATTGATGTATGAAACCTACCTGTCGACGTGAGGGCCTTTGACGGTTGTCGTAGCAGAGTGGCTAGCTGGTAGTTGAGTAGCTGATTGATACGTATGCCTGATTGATTGATTGATTAGAGTGTTGTGATGAGTTCGTGGCGAACGACGAAGAGATGCCGATGAGATCTCGTGCAGGCAACTGACTAAGCAGGCCTCTCTGTCCGACGGCGGAAAGCGTGTCGCCTAAGATGCGAGCATGAGCATGGTGGAGTTCGCAGTGCTGTCGTGCCCTTGCGTCGACGGACTCGGTTCTCGTCGAATAATAATACTCAGCCGATCTCGTTGTTACTCGATGATTCGGCTTCCGAGAGGCGGGCGGAGGAGCTGAAGGGCCAGTGATCAATAGAAGAGGACTGCCTTGAAGGCCGTCAGGCCAGGACTTTCACAATCTAGCTGCTACTTCTTTCGTTGAGAGCGCCAATGTAATTACGGTGGTTATTAAGATATACATTAAGTAACATGTTAGCAAAAACACTACATGTGAGTGAATGAGAGGAGAATCTATTATAGATCAAATGTAGGGGAGAACGTGTAACTGAGGCAAGCTAGTGGGATGGGAGGAGAGGAAGCGGAGGAAGGGAAGGCAGGAAACTCACACATGTTTTCTAGTAGTCAGCAAGACCTTTTTGTCGTGGGGTCTGTTTCCCGCAAGCCTTACTCACCTGAGTTGTAAATTGCACATATACATGCCTATAAGTAGCCATGCCCTAAACAATACGGCTAGAGGAACGTTTATTCAGCTGAACTTCGAACTACACGGGCAAACCTAACTGCACACGATGTTCGTCATTGAGAAGTGTGTACGCTCAACACGCAAGTTTGGTATTTTACGATTTGAATGGTGATCAGCCGTGTCATATCGAACCGGCGGCATGCGCGGATCCCGACACGTTAACGCAAAGCTCCGACTCATCTACGACTGATTTTCCGCGTTTCTTTAAAGCTTGTCTGTCCAACTCCGCGATCCAGTGATCTGCTTAGAGAACTTTTTGGACATGTTGTCGGCTTGCACAATATGTGTTGGAAAAATGTATTGGGGTGGACACACATATTTATATATATATATATATATATATATATTTATATATATATATATATATATATATATATATATATTTATATATATATATATATATATATATATATATTTATAAGAAACAGATGTCTTCGGCCCAAAAGCATAACTGGCATCGATTTAATCAGGCAGCCCCTCCTTGCCTCTCGCCGGTACGATACCGTTTCAACAACACCCAAAGCCTCTTTCGAGTCATCTGTTATGCCGAACAGCACAACAGAGATCACAGGACGGCGATGCTTGACGTCCACACAGTTATTCCTAATAATCTCGATAAACAATCCTCTATCGCTCTCCGCTTTCTGCATGCACCTGTTGCGATAAATAGCTACCGCTGTTACGAGTACACTTCTTCGACCACTACTACGTCAACAATATACATCAACATCAACAACAACAACAGCAACGACAATATGAATATCTTCTTATCTTTCTTGCCGATAACGACTACGCTAAATACAAGCGATACTGCATGTAGTGCGAATGCCCGGGCCATTGGCCAGGCTCCGGGTTCCTGAGCTTTCCTAGGCTCGTCTAGTCAGGCCACGTTTTGTCGATAAAAAGACAACACCATATACATACATCACAGGACGATACTCGAACTTACTGTGTTGCCGAAGGGATTGACCCAAGTAACTGAGGCATTCCGATAGGCTTACCGGCTTAGTGGCTCGGTATGAACGACTGGCTCTATTCATATATCATCACACTTTACGCAATCATTACAAGGTACTCCATAAATGGTAATTTACTGTTTCAAGCATATATATATATATATCTATATATATACAAAATTGATTGCGTATTCTGTCATTCGAGCACAACTTGCCACAGAAAATGGCTGCATGAACATCAGCGGTAAGAGTTTCCAAAAATTAAGCAAATGAATTGAACATCGCTTTTGTACAGCTGCTGTTGATGCATACGCCTCTATAATAGTCACGATAAACATCGAACGACAACTACTTAATGCCTAACTTCTGACTGATAAATCGCCTGATCTTTAACTTGTTCCCGCAATTTTAAACGATTAGTCGCATGCACAGCATTGCAATTTCACATCGCCACTACGGAGCACAATAGGGCTCGGCAGTCTTATGTTTAGAAATAAACAAAAACTGCTGATACCACCCACTTATATATATATATATATATATATATATATATATATATGCCCGGAGAGCGTCTGCCAGTTCATTGACACAACCTCGGTTCACAGTTGGCCGTAGTGGTAATGATCATAAATGAACATAATCCCCAACGATAAATGATGCGCTGAATTATTCTAAATGTTTCCAAGCAAAATAATAAATAAATATATTGATCACACTACACTAAAGGAGAATGGTGATATCATATAGACGCAAACAATAACTTCTCTATATATATACTTATATATTATTTATAAAAGCTCTATAAAAGAGTACCGATAATAATATATAAGCACATTAAGATGTGACAATAATGTAACGAATGGTTATTTTTATTACTACCACTGCTTCTTTTGAGAGTACTCTGAGTCAATCGTATCAGTAGCAGAAGAACTTTAGAAGTTGTCTTGGTTTTTGTATTGAGCGAGTGAGTGCCTTACGTGCTTTGCTAATTTTGCTTCTGTTAAACCCCTATATATATATATATATATATATATATATATATATATATATATATATATATATATATATATATATTTATACGCCAAATTTGACCTCTACTGGGGATTGCATTTCGAAGCTGGGTGCTGGTGTGATGGCTCATACTAGCTTGCCCGCGCCTGCGCTTTGATGGAGAATAAGCACCAGAGGGACAGACGCCGGGTGCGTAACAGCAAGGGCGCAAACGCTTGAGGATGCCTCATGAACGACTGCCGACTGTGTGTAGTAATTATGTGCAGTATGTATGGATAACACTTCTCTTACATTGGTTTACGTTGCCCTAGAGTCCATATAGTTTGTTCTTTGTGCCGATTTCACATCGGAGCGGGCCCCACCCGATCGTTGCTTGTGCTATCCTGCAACACAAGCACCAACGATTTCAACCGGAACCGCCGCACTACCGGCTAAATGCTCACAATGTTTTGTGGGGCTGTGAATCGAATAAAAATAGAAGGAAGAGTTAGGCTGAAATCACGTGAAAGGACATATCTCAGTTGGATCAAGCTGACGGAAATCGACCTATTCCGCTGCAAGTGGCAGCGTTAACGGCCGGTGACTTAACCTTGAGACCTACCAAAAGGAGTCAGCGTCATTCTTGGGCAGAGTCGAAAGCCTGGGCGAAAGAGTAGTTCTATTTAGGCGAAATGCACGATTAAGAGATAAAGCAGAAAGACCGACGGGCGGGGAAAACGCATTTAGCTAGCAGGTAGTCTGTTTATGTAGATAGGTGTCAAAACAGCAATGAATCGATACGACAACGTAAGTGAGCCTCAGGCTGCTTAGTTGCTCGCGCTCCCGCTAAACTCTTGCCGATTAGATTTTGAACCAATTTGTTGACTTCTTACGCAAGACGTTCGGTGACAAACAAGAGACGTTCAGTTTTGTCGAGTTCATTTGCGCTGAGGTTGTGTGTTTTCATAGGCAGGCAGCCAGCCAGGTAGCCGTTTCTAGCTAGCTTAGTAATGGTTCAAAAGCTAAAGAAACAGCGGCTCGTTGCTTCGTTGCTTTGCCTCGTTGTTTATTAGGTATATAGACATGGCATCGTGCCTAATACGACTACTGCTACTAATACCAGTAGTGTATACGCGCGCTGATGACAATGAGATCGTCATCTTCTAGTAAACGTTGGTGGGTTGATTGTCCTTAAACATGATCTGACGATCATGTTTAAGGGCAAGGTCGATCTGTGAAGACATGCGTCCACAGCTTATCGGATTGGCCCATGGTTATGTTCGGTGGGCACGGATGCCACTAAAAAGTCCCCAATTTACAGGAGTAATAGCGACACGCAAAACGAGTGAAAACGACGGTTCAAATTGCGCAAATCGGAACTTGTTAGAATTATTCTGCCAGTAATATATATGTAACGAGAGTTGTGTAAGTACCATGTGTTTGAGAATAACAGATCATAACTGCAGTTGAGGGAATCGCAACTCCGTTAATAACTTAGTCCAGGGGGGGGGGGGGGCGGGGGGTACGGCAACTGTGGCCGTTTACCGCCCGCAACATAATTTCTAGCACTAACCAAAACTAGCCAACAAAGTCATTCAGACAAATAATTATCTAGACGGGCGCGTTATCCTAGTCTATAAAACATCGACCACTCTTGCCTAGAAGCCCTGCAACAAATTAAAAAGGTACCTCTCTTCTGATAGGATCTGGCGACGGCAGGTACGACCTCAAACGCCTTTTCAAACTTTACTCGTGATGATAGGCTACAGGCATTAGATGGCACTAGCGAATCACGTTAAATATTCGAGCTTACTCTACTTAACTCGGAGAACAGTGGGGTCCGGATAGCGGGGAACGTAACTTCTTCCCGTTTCCAGGAAGGTATTAGAAGAAGCAAACAAAAAACACCACTACCAGCAACGTTAACAATCACAACACCATCAATACGTTTGCTACAGCCGTAGCACCAAAAACAACGGCAGCATAACAAGCTTAATGACAGCATCGTCTATGTCGACAACAACAACGACGACGACGTCGACGACGAGAAAAAAATCGTTCCCCATGAAGTCCTCGATCCTCGCCTCGTCCATCTACCTACGGACCAGGAACAGATATGGACTGCAAATGAAACAAAGAGACAGGAACGCGATTATATGAACAGATGTGCTTGGCGTGTTGATGGGCGCACGTGTTGATGATGATGATATCACTTATGGTCACCATTTCGTCAGTTCAGTCCTCTCGAAGGTGCGTGTCAATTGAACGCCGTTCATTGGCGCTACCCACGTAGTCTGTCCTCACCCAGCTGAGGTCGAACAATTGGAGGCTGTTATATATATATGTTTCGTTCAATTTACCACAGGTCAGTTGGCGTGCAGTTGCTCGGTTCGGATCTGTTCACTTGCTCATTTCCTGCGATTGAGGTTTTATAGTGTCTCACTCATCAAGAGTATACTCGTTGTCGCCAATCCCAATGATCTGTACCTTACGATCGTGATTTACTACGTACTACCTTATCAATGCTAAGAATAATAATGATACGACTAATAATAACAATAATCATCATCATCATAATAATAATAACAGAAGTAATAATGACGATATGAATAATTATATTAATAAATTATTAAGTTTATTTGGTGCCGCGTGCTCATTGATGCGTCCACGATGTGTTCAGCCGAATATCTAGAGGATACTTGTTTTGGTTGTAGCTTACGCAAAGCTCGCTCGATAAGAACTATCGTTTAATCGAGATGCTCGGTGGACCTCATGGTTCCCTCACGAAACAGCTTTTGTAGAAAGCGACCGATTTGTATTTGTCACCGGAGGCTTTTATATTCCAACGGCTTTAATTCAGGTGGCCAGCGGTGCAATCCGATCGCTCTCATGAAGGCCATGCACCACTGAACCCACCCAGAATTAATAAGCTAAGGCAGCCATCGGTCGGAGAGGCGAGCACCAAACTGGGTTACTGGCGCTTACTGGAGCCAACTGTGGCTCCATTTGAATTAATTCAATAAAATAAAGCTTGTAATATAATTACTTAAACTAAGCGTATTACTAATACTCAAGTGCGTCGACCACTACTACTGCTATTATTTCCGTTAAAGCCCCATGGCCCCCGGGTCGTCTTGAAATACTAGAGCGGATTCGGGAAAGTTCTGATACCATTTTATAACAAAAATAATATGTATTGATTTCTTTAAAACAAATTTTGATTCCTTCAAAGTAGCCCCCGCCCGCTGCAATGCGCTTGTGTCACCCTCTTTTCCACTCTTCGAAACATTTTTTAATGGCGTATTCCGGAACTGAGTTGAGCTGTTCCAAAGTCGCACGGAGCCAGGTTCGGTAAACAAGAGATTGCAGAAATTCAGGTATCAAATATTTGATAAAAATTATGCTAAATTAGTAACGATGCGTGCGCCGGTGCGTTGTCGTGATGGAGAATTCAAAAGTTGTTTGGCCAGAGTCCAGGCCTTTTACGTCTGCGACGTTGCTCTTGCGGCGTTCTCGTTTAAAATGTTGCGGTAGTATTCCTTATTGCCCGCAGAACCAGGTGGCGTAATTCGTGGAAGATGATTACCTTGTAGCCGAAAAACTGTCAAAAGAATCTTGGTGTTTGATCTGCTCTGTATGCATTTTTTTGATCGACTCTCTCTTTAAAAGCACCACTGAAAGGATTGGGCATTGGTCTCGATGTCGTAATCATATACCTATGACTTGTTTCCTGTAATCACTTTCTAAAGCAATCTAGGATCATCTGCTACCGCCTGACGGTTCAATTCGGACATTTTCCAACAGGGCGTCAAGTTGCTGGAAATTCAACATTTCTAAAAAGAACTTCGCTTCTGACGCATTAAGGCTATTACAACTGATCCGTATATTTCCAATACCTCAGCTTTCTCCCTGATAGTAATTCAACCATTCTTGAACGATAAGACGATAAGAAACGATAAGATACGACGAACTTTGTACGATATTAGAAACTTTGTTACGTTTTCTTTAGTTAATGACGTCGAAGACCTTTTTTGAACGGGGGCCATGTTCGGTCTCGTCCGCCGGCAAATCGACGGTACGACGTATACACAGTATTAACAGTTGGCCTGTATGTTGCTGATGATGCGTGGCACTACTAAGCAAACCCAAAGGACCTTGGGGGTTCTGATCTGACGGCAAAATTCAAAGTTCTAAAAGCCTGGCAATCCGTCCTCCTATGTCCTCGAAGCACCGCTTTGAAGGTAACGAAAATAGGCGTATATATTTATCCTCTTTGCTTGCCTTAACATTGGACCCCAGCAACGAATATGCCCATGCGGAATAATGCATCTACTTATACGCAAATGTAAAGATACATGTTTTGTAACTGTATTTGTTAAATAGTCTTTTTTTAAGGAGAGGAAAATGCTTTTATGCACATTCGTCGATGTTGTTGACGGTTAGTGTGGGACCCGACTCGGGCGGAGAGCATGTGACTCAACCCATTGCCGATCGTGTAATACCCACTAAAAACCACCTTCCCCACCCCCTCCTAGTTCGGAATTATGTAACAGTATGTCAAGACTAGGAGTGGGGAGCCTCATGCTTTAACCATCTTCTAGATCTACGGGAACCTCGCGAGCTAAGGATAAGACCATGGATCACTGCCAGGGTAGGTTGACTCGACCGGAAGCGTGACCTCCGAGCGTCCTCTAGACTTGTCTTCTGTCTCATTATGGAGCTCAAGAAGCAGACCCCTTCCGCACAGTCGGCGGAGATTGTCATCATTCTGGCGACAATCTCCACTGTTGATTTCCCAGCCATCGAGTATGAGGTGGCTCATCGATCCGGCCCGAGTGCAGCGCAGGTTGCAATTGTATGGTTGACTGTGACGGGTTCTCCTGATGTGCATAACATGCACGTGTCCACTGTCATCTTGCCAATTTTCCTCACATATATGTCTAAAACTGTCCATGACCAGTCAAGGCCTGTGTTTGCGTAACATTTCGCGCTGTGATCGCGAAAAGAGGGGTTGGACTATTTGGAAACCCATGCGCGAAATAAAGATTTGCGTGGTACTGCCCGCGTTAAATCTCCCTCGAGCATTTTTTCACTCCTTTTCCCCGCCCACAGGTCCCAAGAGAGTTGGCGTCCATGGACAATCAGTACGTCTGTACTGACAATTCTGTAAGCCCGACAAATACGCATTGCCATGCCTCTTTGTGAGGCCCGAAGGGCTCGCTGGTTACGCTTTGCCCGGAGTACAAGATCGGCCCAGACAGAGGAAGCGTATAGCGTAGTAGATTCACCGACAAAGGCCAGCACCTGCATCGGCCTTCACAAGCTCCTGCGTGTCCTGAAAGCCTAGTGTCAAGGATGACAACTAGGTATTTTGCCTCCTTTTTACTGGTACGAAACGACCCGCCCCGTCAATCTTGATGTCACGGGCACGTTCGCGGCCGGTGAGATACAGCGCCTTCGTCTTGTGCGGGGCAGACTCAAGTGGTTTTTTTTCTATCCATGAGTTGACCTGATTGAGAGCGGTGCTTGCTCGCGTCTCAAGTGACGACTCTCTGCGGGCTGTTACCAGCACCGCTAGATCGTCCACATAGGCGATGGTTTCGACGCCCTCAGGGAGATCTCGGAGCCGCAGGACTCCGTCGTAGGCCAGGTTCCATAGGACGGAGCACTTAGGGACTCCTGCCGTAATCTGCCGAGTAATTCCCTCTTCATTGATGATTATTCCCATCTGGTGGTATATATATATATATATATATATATATATATATATATATAAAGCCTTTTCTGCCAAATGCCCTGGATAGTTACAATTGTTTGAATTCGTGTAATTATGGAAATTTTAATCTCAATGAAGAATTATTGAACATAAATGAATTTGTCGTCCGAAGAAGACGGTCTCATAGAGAAAAAAAAAATATATATATACATATAGACCGCAAAAAAAGGTACAGCTACCCATTTTTTTTACATTACACACATTTATTATAACCAATTGTGTAAAGAATACAGTGATACGTGCCCATAGAGTATCAGCGGAGACTTTGGGGTCTCGGATTACTTTAAAGATGCATGTCTTTGCGAGTGAATTGAGCGGAGTAACGGCATTTGGGCTCATTTTACGGCTCGACGGAAACAAGGGCAGACACATCAAATGTACCCAGCAACTATACTTAATACTTAGTGAGCTTCCCGTTAAGTCGGATAACCTCAACAATGCAGTTTGGTATAGTGTTGAACAAGTTTCGGAAGACGTCCTGCGAGAGCTTGCTTCAAGCCTTCACAATTGCTTCTTTTAGTTCTACCTGGTTCGATTGAAATTGTTTTTTGCCGGTGTAAACCTTTCATGCGAGCCAGGCCCACACATTCTCGATTATATTAAGATCAGGTGAGACTGCACGCCAGCGTAGGACCTCAATGTGACGTAGTTCGAACCAGCTTCGGACCAGCCTAACGGTGTGAATCGGAGTGGTATCGTGCTGAAAACCGACCGTCTAAAAACACAATCGAAGACTTTGTATGATACTCGACAGCGGCTTAGATCATCACCGAACCGCCACCTGAGTGCTGTTTTGACAAAATTCGTTCTTCCTTGCGTACATCGTGGAAATAATAGCCAAATCTATGCGGTCCATCAAAGTTGAACCGAATTTTTTCAACCGAAAAGACCACTCGGTGCTAGTCAGTGGTCAATGAAGCGAGTCCAGTCAGTGGTCAATGAAGCGAGGTGCCAGTCAGTGGTCGTAGCGAAGTCGAGACGAGCTTTCTGATGCTCAGCGACTCTTGCGTTTTTTTCTCGTGATCCAAGGTGTCTTCCTGAGGAGGTTTTGCACATTTCGCACGTCCGTTTGCACACCAGCCGCTGCCGCAATTGCCTTTGCCGAGAGCGCAGAGTTCGATGCTTTCTTCAGAATTGCACGCTTGCTTCGTTCCGAAATGGCATTTGGACGCCCAAAACACTTTTTTAAGGCGTAGTCACCAGAAAGGCCTTTTCGTCACTTGTTAGGCGCCGGCACATCGTTTCAACACACAAAAACGTTTAATATCGCCTTTGTTTCCGTGTTTAAAAGTAATCCGAGACTTTAAATGTCGATGGAAGTCTCCGCTCTTACTCTATGAGCATGTGTAACTGTAGCCTTTACTCGATTGGTTATAATAAACCAAAAATAACTGTATATATAAAAATATTGTGATGATGTATTAATCATTTACAATACGTTTGCACACTCGGCAGTGCTCGCCCTAACAAAAATGGTGGTAAAAAGGTGTCACGTAAGGTTATGAATCAGCTGTCCGTGTGCTTGCTTGATGGTAGCCCCCGCTCTCATGGACCCGGTGCGAGCGGTATATCCTTAAGGTTCCTTGCAACGTTAAGACGGTAATATCCATAAGATTCCTCTTCGTGAAGCCGAGCCCCAAGAGCGTACTTGCAGATTCGGAGTCCCATACCCGGAGTCGACGGAATACTCGCTCACGAACCACCTTATGATCCCTCTCGCGCCACAAACGTCGTCATGTCTCTTTATAGTTTGTTTGTGTGTTGTATCGCACATCTGAGCAACATGAGCCAACGTCTCAGGCGCATAACACCCGTCCCTACAACGTTTGTTGTAGTCCGGGCGTCCTCTGGCACGCGTTGGTAGTGCGTTGATCCTGAGCTTTAGTAGGTTTAAATACTCCTTGCCAGATAGGTAGGACATACTCTTAATCCAGTAATGTACAAAGGGCGTTTCTTGTGCTTTCTTAAAATGTGCTCCATCGAATGTGTTGTGTAGTTTTTGAGACCAGTAATCGGTCTCTTGTATAGCGGTTTCAATGGAGGTCCCCAAGCGCTTACAAAGAAGTCTTGTGTTCGCAAGGTCTTTTTTAAAGTGCTCGGTGGTTAGCATCCGTTGGATCCCAGGGTGCGTGGAGTGTTGTAGTGCTGTCAGACGGGAGAAGCGGAGTCTGGGGATAAATGTTTGGAGGCATGGGATGTCCAGACCGCCGTGTGCTGTGTGCGTGTACAGGTAGGCGTTTAACAACCTAGTTTTCGAGCTTAAGCAAGTATTTCAAAGATATGAGTCTTTGGTGGGGTTTAAGGGGAGCTATCGTGAGTCTGTTGAGTAAATTAAAGAGTATATTCTTGGTGGAGTCAACTCTGCCATTGCTGTCAAAGTCGACTCCCGGATATCTCCATCGATCGCTCATACCTTTAGCTGGCAATTGCCGATCTCCAACGTTAAATTCTGGTACGGTATTAATAAAACCTTTGCCTTCCTTCCTTTTAAATAGGTGGGATATAGTAAAGCTTTTATTAGTATTAATTTCAAGGCCTCGGGATTTCAAAAGAGGGCCGTAATATTAAGGAGCCGTTGAGTATATTTCATGGAGGCTAGGAGGGTGAGCTCATCCGCAAAGGCTTAGCCCATAAGGCGGGAGCCATCAGTAAGTTGGTACTCGATATTAGTATTGTCTAATTTTGAAAGAATGTCGTCGAGAACTAGATTAAATAAAAGAGGGGACAGAGGATATCCCTGCCTAACACTTCTAGTTGGCCGAAATGTGCGACATTCTTGTCCAAATACTATGAGAGTTTTAGATGAGAGGTACAAGCGTTCGATATAATTAATGATTACCTACGGGTATCCGCGAGTCCGGAGTGACCACAGGACGGAGTCATCACTCACCATGTCGAACGCCTTACGGAGGTCGATTGAGGCGAGTCTGAGCTGCGAGTCTGAGAGGCGTCCTGCACACTTGGCATCGTTAAGGATGCCATCCAGAACCGCATGATTCTCGAAGGTACCATTATAGGGGAGAAACGCTCGCTGGATTGGGAGAAGCTTAGAGTTCTGGAGGCGTCTAGAGAGAATTTTGTTAAGCGTTCGTTGTAAGTATGAGATAATAGATAGGGGTCGCAAATCGCTCTGGGATGTGGCATTGCAAATTTTAGGGATGAACGCTAAGCGAGCAGCTTCATGGGCTGTGGCAATATCACTAATTAATAGTATGTTAAGAAAACAACAGACTACTTCTAACGGGAGTTTACGGAAGGACGAAAGACAAATCCCGTCCAAGCCTAGTGCTTTAGAAGGTCCGCGGAGAGCTACGTGGGTTTCCTTTAGGGAGATAGGGAGGAAAACGTCGAAGAGATCAGAGTTGGGAGTGTGTACGGGGCAAGGGAGTGGTTCAGGGGGTGGTTGTGTCATCATGTTGGCCCAGTGTTCTACAACTTCGGTGGCCTGCATATTGTGTATAGTGTGTTTGCCGTCCAGCACCTCATGAGTGCATTTGGATCGGTTTTAGCAAAAAAGTTTTTGAGTGGTTGCGTAGTCTTGACGTCGCTGTTGCCGTTTAGATACTCGCGCTTCAGTGGAAGGTGTTTCTCTAAAGGCACGACGTCGGACAGTGTGTGTAAAACGTTTGTTCAGAAAGTCGTTTAAGGCGATAGTGTGGTCCTCACCTGAGCAAATTATTTTTGACAGATGAGTAAGATCTGTTGAAATTATGTTGCGTTTGGGAAATGTGTTTGTGAGGGCTTGTATTTTGAATATAATAATAACTTTTTGGGAGGGATTATAGGGGCCATCTGATTTAGAGTATCGAGGTCGACTAGGCCCAGGAAGCTCAGATCCGTCAGGGTTAGAATCCAGGTGAGACCTCTTTTTACGAAGGTCCTCTACCAGATCCTTATGCGCCTGAGAATTACGTTGGCTTCTAATCGCCCCAGGTGTGCGTGAGTTAAATTTAGTAGCTAAAAGTTGGTCAATTTCTCTAGGAGTTTCGTTATTATTATCTAATATAAAATCTGCTTCTAATGTTGCTAAATGTGTACGGTCTTGTGGGTTCCATCTGTCCTCGGAACATTTTAGCCCCCCTCGGGCGGGGGGCTAAAATGTTCTCATTATATTCGTCCGGATGGGCATGGCGACGGTGTAAATTAAGACCTGATTTAGAATTAAAAGCCTTTAAGCAAGTATCAGATGGACATCTATAATTTGGATGGGAGACGCGTAAAGTACTAGGAAGGTTAAAACTATTATTAGAAGCAGCAGTGTCATTTTGTGTGGAACTTAAAATCAAATTATTAGTCTGTGATCGGTTAGGAGTTGGCACGAGCTTCTCGTTGATTGTGAGTCAATCTAACGTGGCTCGCGGGGCCCGCGCCAGATTTGCATACTCGCCCCCAAGTCTGGCAGCTGAGTCTTCCGGCGGTGTTGTTGCCGTCACGTGATGCCATATATATATATATATATATATATATACATATATAAATAAGTTTAATTGCTTATTCAATATGCCTCCGAATCAAAGCGGGTAGGTCATATACCTTTTCTTTTGTTGTAAGCGCTGCTGAACGAACCGTGTCAGCAAGGGTCATGGCCCAGAACAAGCATATGAATTATAAGCTGAACCGCGGACTTCCGCGGACAGTTGGCCTTCGGTTAAACGTGTATCACTTGTTCACATGAGGATACATCTATTGTATTCTTGTAGACTAGCAATATATATATATATATATATATATATATATATATATAAATCTAGGTAAAGCTTGCTTAACACATATAGTCAAACTTTATTCTTATAGGAGCTTAATACCTGGTATAGAATGGCATTACCGATGTTATATATGTAAATGCAATTTTAGTTTACAGACGCCAGCATTATGGGCATTGATAGTGATTAAAATGCATACGTTCATTGATTGTTCCGGTTTTAAGTATAACGATATATATATATATATATATATATATATATATGCAGTATTCGAATAGTTTAGTTTATTACGTACAAATTGTTCTCGTAGAGTCCTTTGCCTTATCACGGAAACGAGCCCTACTGCCCCCCGACTAAGGACTGTGGTAGAACAAATTGCTCTGAAAGGGGGTAAAATATTGCTGTTGCATTCTGTCGGAAGTTATTCCAAGTTTAACCTCGACCTGTCTCGACCCGATAGTAAGGGTCATGCTAATGGTATAATCAGAAGATACTACGCACATGGTAAGACCGGTAAGTTTCTTATGAATACCTTCTATAAAGATCTGGGCTGTCAGAGACTGAAACTTAATGGTTACGTCCATTAAGTTCTGTGCATTCTTGAAAAAGTATCTCAGCTTTAGCGGTTGTATACAAGCAATACTATAAATAAAAAATAACAAATCTGGCCAAAGTATTGTTGACAAGCTGTTAACTGAATATAGCTTTGGTCCAATATTGCTGCATATGTATGCACGTGTGATAAATATATATATATATATATACGCCATCTGCATAATCCAGATATTTGACGTCAGGTGGCAGGTGCTTCTTTATGTCTGTCATGTTATTTTCAGAACACCATCGAACAATGTCGCCGACTGCTGACTGCAGAACAGCATTGGAGTCGCTAGAGCCAACATGATAATAAAGTTAATTTAAGTCATATAAACGTTATTTTTCCCGTATATATTCCCATCATGGCTATGTATGTACGAAGGATAGGTGCATCCATGAACCCGCTGGAAATCGATCAAGCACGTTTTTTAAACATAACATCACCTTTATTGTTACATAAAAGGGTGTGTGGTACAATTAGCATGGTCGTATATGCATTGTTTTCAATATGCGTACTACGAAAAGAAAAACGTAACTAAAACTCGCCAAATAGGCGAGTGCTATTTGAATGCGCATGCGCCCATTTGGCCATCCGCCAAGCGAACTATTCGTTCACGAACTTGCCGCGAGCCACGGCTTTTGGAGTGATTGATCGCTGACTCCTTAGGTTATTGAAGCGTACATCAAAAAAGTGTTCTAAAAATTCACATGTGTCTTGGACGCCAAGTACTAGGTTTCTGTACTTACACAGGAGAGCAATATGTAAGTCTAAAAAGAACAAAATAATTGTAAAGGCGAATGTACACAATAAGAGGTCGTTAAAATGAAGCAGCGGAAAATAGCATTTATGACGCGCAATGATGCCTCCACGACTTTGGAAATGTTAATAATGCGTAATGTATATGCCTAGGTCCCGTGTTTAAAAGAGAGTTAATAAAATGCAGTCGTTAGTTTTATAGTCAAAGTCGAGTGCACTATGTTTCAGTACTACGCATTTCGGGGTTGAGAGAAGCATGGTATGTTCAGAGCACCATCAAGCAATGCCGTCGACATCAGGAGGCAGGTACTTCTTTATGTCCAAAACAAAAATCGTATATAGAAGGGGGCATAAACTTCCCCTTTGAGGCACACCAGATGATGCATGATATGGTTGTCTAAGTTTGTCACCAACCTTTACTTGAAAGTGATGGTTGGTCAACAATGTCTTCACTCGTTGCACTGTACCTGTGTGCTCTTTAACCGGCACCGGCCATCTGTCGGGCGTTTAGGGGTAAAGTAAAGCTCATTCTATAGAAGACGAATATTTGTTACCCATGACAGCGTCATCTTCGGAATATGAGCGAGGAAAAGCTATTTTCCGTGTCCTCTGCGTCGCCCTCTGGACTCATGCCCAATATTGCAAACTTCCTTAGTCCATGTCAACAGACAGTTCAGCGGATCGTGGCCGATTTCACGGTTGCTGAGAAAACAAAAACGTTAGCTACGTTTACCGACAGAGTGTGCACCGCAAGGACGCAAGAATTTGTCGACGCGGTCCAACTACGCATTTCCGAGAATACTTCTATGAGCAGTCTTGTAGGCTTGTTCTTCATGAAATCCTTAGGTATACTACCTGCCATACAAGTCAGACAAATACACTCTTAGCTTGAAAAGCCAGTAGACTGCTCGCTGTCATTTGTTTATCTCTTCTCTCAAGCACGAAGAAGCCGTCTTTGGCTTATATGCGACTTAAATCCCAATTTGAAGAGTCATCAGCGTGAGCGGGGTTCCCTTTAAGTAAAAATATTTGTCAGGAGCTCCCTGTCGACTTGCGCAATTAATGTCATCTAAATATCTGTTGCCATTTAGGTTCGGGCTCAAAACGGGTGATAAGGTACGCACCAATTTACACGGTAGACCCTGTATATATATTTATGTATGTATATATATATATATATATATGTATATATATTTATGTATATATATATATATATATATATATATATATACATATGGTGTTCAAAACGTATCGCGACTTATGTGTTTTTTCAAAAATTATTCATTTATTCATGAATATCTATTTTGTCCCCTTCAAAGTAATCCCCATGAGATAGTATACACTTGTGCCAACGGTTTTTCCAATCTTCGAAGCACTTCAAAAAAACATTTTTTTTAATCTTGTTCAGCTCCTCCTTCGATGCCGTCTTTATCTCGTCAAGCGTAGCGTAACGTCGTTCTTTCATGGGCCTCTTTAGTTTAGGGAACAAGAAGAAGTCACAGGGGGCCAGATCTGGGGAATACGGTGGCTGCGGCATCATTAGTGTGTTGTTTTTGGCCAAAAACTCGCGCACAAGCAACGATGTGTGAGCAGGGGCGTTATCGTGGTGCAAAAACCAATTTTTGTTCTTCCACAAATCCGGGCGTTTCTGGCGGATTGCTTCGCGCAAATTGCGCATAACTTGCAGGTAATATTCCTTATTGACCGTTCTACCCTGTGGCAAGAACTCATGATGCACCACGCCCCTGCAATCGAAGAAAACTGTCAGCAAAACTTTCACATTCTACCGAACTTGGCGCGCTTTTTTCGGTCTTGGTTCGTGCGGCAGCTTCCATTGAGATGATTGAGCTTTGGTTTCCACGTCATAACCATAAACCCACGATTCGTCACCAGTTATGACCCTCTGGAGCAAATTTGGGTCGTCGCGGACAGAGTCCAACATCTCATTAGCAATGTTCATGCGATGCTGTTTTTGGTCGCTATTGAGCAATTTTGGTACGAATTTCGCGGCGACCCGTCTCATGCCCAAATCATTGATAAAAATCGAATGGCACGAGCCAATCGATATGTTTAGGTCCTCAGCAACTTCTCTAACGGTGATTCGACGATTGGTCAATACCATTTTCTCCACTTCATTCATTTTTTCGTCTGTTGTTGAAGTGCTCGGGCATCCGGCACGCTCTTCGTCGTTCACATCTTCTCGGCCTTCTGAGAACATTTTGTACCACCGATAAACGTTGCTTTGGTCCAAGGTAGCTTCTCCGTATGCCACAGTCAACATTCGGAATGCATCCGCGCACTTAATTTCGTTTTTCACACAAAATTTGATACAGGTTCTTTGATCCATTTTTTGAATAGGTAAAAATCGAAGACGATCCAAAACACGTGCAAGCAAAGCAGCTGTCAACAATTAAGTGAACATTCAAAATGGCCGAGCTTGTCGGCATAAGTGAGAGACATGAGTACCAACATAACGCCACAAAAAATCGAAATTCGAATATACGTAACCCGCGAAAATTCAAAAGTCGCGATAACGATTGAACACACCTCGTATATATATGTATATATATTTATGTATATATATATATATATATATATATTTATGTATGTATATATATATATATATATATATATATTTATGTATGTATATATATATATATATATATATATATATATATATATGTATATATATTTATGTATATATATATATGTATATATATTTATGTATATATATATATATATATATATATGTGTCTCTCTATAACTCTACTTTACTCGTAAATAAACGCACAGATGTGACGTTCAATTGTTTGTGCACAACGTCAGTATAGCGTGTGAGCATGAAGTCGTTCCGTAGTTGGTGGTGGGTTGGCAACGGAACGCATAACAGGCTGCCGGTGTATTCCACGTGGCTAGATACTCTCGTTTCCTTTTTGGCTAGAGCAACGGCTACGACAAATGGAGAGACGACTAATGAGTGCTTGTGGTTGGCAACAGTCCACCCTGTCCAATTTCTCACCCGTTTGTTGTTTTGGATCTTACGAAGCGACAAAACAACAAACAAGAGCAAAGGGACTGGCCGCTGGCCCAACAAATAGAGTTCGACATTTTGTCGCTCGTTAGCATCCAGGCCAGCCCATGTACCAACCAGTTCGAAGACATTCTTCTCTGCGCGTTTCAATGCGTTCGTCCCTTCACTTCTTTCCCGTCAATGACCATATTCGACCCGAAATAATAATAATAATAATAATAATAATAATAATAATAATAATAATAATAATAATAATAATAATAATAATAATAATAATAATAATAACAACAACAACAACAACAACTGGATAGGTAGTTCTACATCTTTTATCGAGACATCTTTGCTTTCTCGTGTTTTTGGTTTGTTATTATTCTCCTAATTATGACGGATTTCAGTTCACTCCGGTATTTTCCATGTTTATATTCATATATTTCTGTTGGCACCCAAGTTTGCATCTACAAGACCGTTACCAAATAATGCCGAATATTGAAGTGACTAAAACTCGCCTATGACAAAAACCTAACAAAAACATCTGACGACCTCATGACGTGCTAGTGGCTAGTGGACATTGCCATAAATGTCGCTAATTTCGAACCTCCAAAACAGTTCCTTACAAGTACGAGCTTGTAAAAGCAAAACTCCTAGCCAATTAAGAATTGAGCTTGACACAAATGGTCAAGAAGCTACCCCCGCAAACGGCTGTTCGCAGGTAGGTTCTTGGCTCACCGTATTGGCAGTGTGACGTTGCCTGCTATAACTGGGCTAGACTCGTGCAGGATTGCTGTTAACAGTTAGTGGTGCAGAAAGATGTAGGGCACTTGAATAGACTGTTATTTTGAGTACCGGTTGTAGCTAGGGCAGCTAACGCACCGTTCGATACGAGGCGTTTGTTGTTCATGGCAACCATGAACAACAAGCCGACTATCGCACTTCCTGTCTCGAACCCCGGTCTCGCTGATTGTTTCTGTTGGACACGATTGTACATTGTCCTGCTGCTATATGTCTGTACCAGAGAAAGCCCGTCCAGAAATTCCAGTAACTATAACGCGGTGCATTTAGACTACCGTGCCACATGCTTGCGTTAGCCTACTAAGAACGTCTAAAATATGGTTAGCAGAGGGAAGAAAATCAATAATAAAAGCTACGTTCTTATTATGTGTCTATGTGCCTTTTTATCTGCCTATGCGTACATGTACACGCATTACTGTAATTATGTTTCTGTGTGCTTGATGACGCCGAGATGAGATGCCTGGGCGAAATCCAATCATTTTCGGCCCGTTAATATCTCTGTTCAGACGACTACGATGAACGGTTGTTTTATATATATATATATACTCCAGATATTAGTATCCCGTTCAATGCGATGTTAAACCACATTGGCAGATTCTACCGGTGGTTCCGTTTCACTCGTCTGCATGATATCTGCAGACTAGAAAACCATCATATAATTAATGTTGCTTGCGATTCGTCTACACGTGTTCGTGTATAAATGTGAGACCGTTCCATAGTCTTTCGTGCACAGTTACGGTGTTTCCTATATGCAGACAGATGCCAGCACATGCCTGCTATCTTTGAACTATTTTTTGTTGAAGTAACTATATATATATATATATATATATATATATATAATTTGGCAAGCCGTATATATATATATATATATATATATATATATATATACGTGCACGTAATAATTTAAAAATAAACTAAATCTCCCGTTGACAGGGTATTAAATGCGTGTGACGAGACGTTGTTTTCCTAATCGGCTAGAGAATGAGATTGTAACGTAAGGTTGCCATTGCAAGCAGCACACCTTTAAACCTTACGTTTGTAAGCGAAATGCAAGAATAATAACCAATCGTAATTTGAACTCTGTTTCTACTATACTTTGAATCAAACTTTACTCCCATGCATTTAAGACAAAAAACATTACTCAGATGTGCCTTACGTTCAACAGTGAATAAAATAAGGCTCGTAAAAGTATTTTTTTAAATAAAATCATCGCCAGCATTCAAACGATACTAAACAAATTGCAGACAAGACGATATCCCTTACACGATGCCTGAAATGTTTGTCTATGGTAACTTTTCTTATATATTATGGCCACTTTATAGTGCGTATATGTATGGTGTTTGCTTATATTCATCGCAAATCCGAAACCACAATATTTATACGCATTTATACGTTTATTTAATCCCTACTAGGCAGTTGGGCCTGCTATATATATATACATATATATATATATATATATATATATATATATATATATATATATATATATATATATATATATAGCGCAGGGACCCCAATGTCATACTTCCTCTTGTTAATGCTTAGTTTTAAAAAAAATGTATGTATTTTTGTTTTAATATATGTATATATGTGCATATATGAAATTGTGTATCACCTCTATGGTTTCTTACACTGTAAATGCTGACAACAAATGCGATTTGAGTGCGGAATACGCACAGGCCTTCATCGAGTAGAGTTAGTGAGCTATACTGAGCTGACCTGGTCCGAGAAGCTTACATTAATACTTAATAATTCAAATTATTCGTAGACTTTTGGTTTATCGGGTGTGGTGAATTCACGTTTCGATCGACAGCATAATTGTGTTAGCAATCAATGCACAAACACCTCTGGGCTGTTATAATCCCTACAACTGGAACCGTAGACGCGTATTAAATTGTCTACTTTATTGGAACATAACATTTTCGATATATATATATATATATATATATATATATACGCCCACGTTCATCTAAATAAACTTGATGATGACGCTGTTCAGTGGTTTCCGGGACGTCGTACTTTTCTTCTCTAATATTATCATAACGAGGGGACTGTGGGCGTCGACTCACCGTTTTGTTGCATCTTTATATAAATATATACCAGAAACTACAGAAAAGATGCACGTACAAATGCTTTCTCTTAGTGAAAATTTGATTTATATATGCATTTTTGCAGCAAAGTTATATTGAACCATATACAATGTATTCACATATACCTTGTTTTGCTCTCATTAAAGCTGCTATGGTGAGCTTTTAATTGCTTCCGATATACGCTTAGCATGCGTGCGTGTATGGTGTGTTCCTCTTAAAGGGCACGCTTGTAATAGCACCAACAGTATCCTTATATATATATATATATATATATATATATATATATATATATATATATATATATATATATCTGTTGAATGTCATGTGAGAGAGCTGTTAGACGTTACTGCTTAGGTAATAATATATACATGATTAAATACTAAAGCCAATATGCTTTTCAATTGCTCTGCTGTATCCCCTCACTGTCTTAGTAATGCTTATCGCATACTCTTGATGGTTTATGTGAAGATTTCGCATACACGCACTCACCAACGAGGATAGTTCGTGACCCCATTAATTAAATTTATTTATATATAAATTTAAATTAATAATTTAAAATTTTTTTAAAAAAATATATATAAATTTATTATAATTAAATTGCAAAAATGTAATTGCTAACAGCCTACATTACATGCTCTTGTTGATTATATTTTTGGATTGCTAAGTATTGTATCTTGAATTCACAACACTATATATCGAGAAGTTGGAAAAGCGCTTTTAGCTTCCAACCACAAAATATATTTGTCAGTGAGATGGCTCGGTGGGAACGCATAACGATTTTGTACTTATTTCGTTAAGGGCACGTCACTCACGGGCGGATGTGTCGTTATAGCAGACGCATGACCAAGCGGCCTTGGTCATTTGTTTGACCGTCGTGGCTGTGGACTCATGTAAAGTACAGTAATATGCGCTTTCGAGAAGCTACCAGTACCAAAAGACGAAATGAGAATTTTTCTTTTTGTTTGGTGGTACCTAAGCCGCCGCCACCTTAGCAGTACACCTGCCGCGTTAATTATAATTTAATTGTAACTTATAGTTAAAAACTTGCTAGAACTAATCTTAAATATAAAATTGAAATGTGTTCCGCTCATTGTGGATTTGTATGAACATTACGATACTTGCTATTCTGATTACTATCTCGTCTACTCACATTGTGGCGTTCGTTGTGTGTGATGATCTATAATATGGTGTGCGCATATCCGTTATGGATCCCTTGGCTAAGGTAACTTTGTACTGCAATTCATGTCCATGGAAACGACGAGCAGATACGAGTGAATAAAATTCAGTATTGAATTTGTGTGTGTCATCCTTCAATCATCCAATCAGCTTCTAGATCGGACATGGTAGGCGACAGACATCGCCGGAGACTTTGAAAACAGTAGTCAACAACAGCGGCACTTCATCGGCGCGACAGAAACATAATTTTAAATTGTTTTTTTTTCTAAATTTGCAGGTTGGCCTAGAGATGTGTTATCAATAATCAAAGATCAAATTAAAAATACGTCATTATCTCTCGTTTCAGCATACACCACTGTACATAGTATGTTTGGTTGCTAGAGATAGCAGCTGTGCAGAACAATAAAACACAGAATTCCACGGCAAACATTTTTCACTGAAAGAATATATATATATATATATATATATATATATATATATATATATATATATATATATATATTATATATATATACAGTCCCCGAAAAAAAATATAGGGCCACCCGTTTTTGTGGTGCCACGCCAAGATGCATGTCTTAGCGAGTCTTCACTCGCTAAGACATGCATCTTGGTGGTGACTTTATAATTTTTTCGCAGCGTAGCTGTGCCAAATGTCGAAATCTTGTGTTTTAAGGTAACCCGATACCCCAAATGTCGATAAAAGTATCCGCTGTTACTCTGTGAGCATGTATCATTATGATCTTTACACAATCGGTTATAATAAATGCGTGAAATGTGGCAAACATGGGTGGCCCTATATTTTTTTCAGGGACTGTATATATATATATATATATATATATATAGTGGATATCTATTTATGTGTAAGCAGACAAATGTAGTTATCATCGACGCGTCTATCGACGACGCAGCGGACATCCGAAACGGAAACCCACCACTGTCCGTTTTGTCCACTACGGCAAATCTGACCGCTACTCCGAAGCGTAAATGGTCAGCAGCGGCACAACTTCACCATAGTCAACGAAACGGCGTACTTCCATTTGGCCGGCTTGACGTCGCCCGCGGCATTAACGTCAAGATAGCCAGCTTCAAGATCGATAGATGTATATATATATATATATATATATATATATATATATATATATATATATATATATATATAGTGACATAGACAGACAGATAAACAGTATCGTAAGCGCACCCCCACGAGTTGTCTACGCTGACACGAGTTACAGCATCACCCGGGTGGCCGCCCGCGCCACAACTCGCAGCGATGCTGTTGGTTCGGTCATGGTTGGTCATGAAGCATCGCCACACATTGACAGATTTTCGTCACAGGTCGCCTATGCGGTCGCCTGCATAGCATCAGTCCAGCCGCACCAGAACCAGCAGAAATGATTTTCTGTATTTGCTCTGCAGTTGTTGTTGTTGGGGGCAAGACGCCGGGGGGGGGGGGGGGGGGTGCGCGGCGGTATGAAGGATAGAGGCGCGGGGGCGCAGGGGGATGAAGTATAGAGGCGGGGGGGCGCAGGGGGATGAAGTACAGAGCCGGGGGCAAATTGGGGATGTACGCAAGGAGAATGGGCGCGCGTCGTCCTTTCATCGCCCGCCTGCCATTCATGTTCATCACGCCTGCTATATAGATAGATAAACACAGACACTCCTCACATGACACGGCGGCGTTCTTTGCCGTTGGTTTGTGTGCGTACGTCACCACCGTGGGTGAGAGATGCAGTCAGGAATGATGAGGCCGATTTTGACGTACCACGATATGACCATTAGATTATTACTATTATTATTATGATGGTTGTTAAAGTTTGTATTGTCAGCCGTCGTAGAAAGCCGATCTATGATCGATGACGAGACAAGATGATAAACTGCAGCAACAACAGCAGAAAAAGAAAAACTACACAAGAGACTACACAAAGCGGTGAACGATAAGCACTTGGGCGCTTGTAGGAGTCGCGCTTGAAGATGTATCGTCATCATCATTGATTGCCATTCCGTATCGATTGCCATTTCGCGTGTGATGTGATGTCAGTGGTTGGCACGTTTTTTTTTTCGTTGTGTATGTTTGCTAAACAGTTCAGATCGCTCGGTTGTATAGCGTCGATTTTTCCTTTGTTATCCGGAGCGTTTTCCATTGATCACGGCGTTCTGCCAAAGCGTTTGCCAAAGATGGTGGCGCGGGTTGAAATGGCTGAACATTGACTTTTGCTTTTCCTTTCATATCGGTTGTGCTACGACGCGCTTCCTCTTCGGATGGTTGATCGCTCATCGCCCATCCATCACGTGTGTCATCATGGCTTCGAAGTTTGATGCACGGCATCGCCAACATTCGTACGACTGCAAAAGAAAAAACAAACCGCCCGGAACACCAAAAAAGAGAGAGCAGCGTCTTGTCTTGTTCGGTCGCATTTGTTCGTGTCGGACCTAGATTCAGACGGAGTCCACCACCCCCTCGTCCATTCGATCGTCGTGTTTGTTCGCTCTCGATATTCGACTATGTCGGCGGAACAAGCGCGTAAGCAGTCGATAATAGGCCTGTCACCAGTACTGTCCGGCCGACAATAATGGACTAAACGGCTGTCACCCAATCAAGGGTCAAGAAGATTCTCCACAAATATGTCTAAATGTACGGCCTTTGTTGTTGTTGTTGATAACAGAAAAAGATGCGCATATGACTCATTCGGAGAACAGTTAGTTAGCCAAAGACAACGCAGCCGTTTTAGAATAAAACCGAGAATTCAAATTTATTTTTGAAATATCATATCAAATATAAATCATCACAAAACGAGAATACATACTGGCATAATTGGCCAAGCGTTCCTGGTTTTCTACAAGACGGTTTGATAAGTGCTGTCCAGGGACCGAACAATCCATGGTCTTTTGTGTGATGCATGACATCGTTTCCTTTAATATCTATTATGAAATGCATATACATAAATGTTCACCAGTTAATATTCGTATAGATATTACGGACTATTTACCGAAAGGCTTGATTAAAATAATAATAATAATAATAATAATAATAATAATAATAATAATAATAATAATAATAATAAAGAAATTGCAATAATACGTTCAGACCTCACAATTGTAACATTATTTAACATGTAATAATAATAATAATAATAATAATAATAATAATAATAATAATAATTTTTAACAAGAGTTATTATGTACAAGCTAGACAATTACTAGAAATAATATTTTTCTGGCGAATCACTTGTTAACAAAGATGCAGAAATTGAATGAAAGAAAACAAACGTGTTGGCAAATGCGACAAAGGAGCCAACTTGACCCGGGTTATCTGAAAAAGCACAAAGCGAACGAACCGTTTTCCCGACACTTGTGAGTGAAAAATCGAATCGAGGGATCTAGCCGAATCTGCCGGTCTACACCCGTTAAACTGTCGAAACAGTCCCGACAGGCTCACAATGCGCTCAGCGGAGCTCAATGGAAGAGTGACAAGGCCACTGAAGAGAGAAGTGATACCATCCACAGTCAAGGTCAAAGGTCTGAGCGGAAACAATGAGTTACGACCTGACCGGGTTACTATACCTCTATGGTCACACGGCCAGAGCCTTGTCCGGGATGCAGCCGTCTTATGCACGGCGGAATCGTCATAGCTTCGTCATAGCTTTGTCAAGTCTGGATTGGTCGCAGATAACAGAGTCAGATTCAGAACGTGGTTTATTTTCGAAACTGCATTAGAAATGCTTAAGTTTTCAGAAAACAAAATTATTTTTTGGAGAAAAAAAATGACATGCAGATTCGGTAAAGCGAAGAAAGTATTTCGAGCTGCTACCACTTCGTCTTCATTGCGTTATGGAGACACTGGGTCCTAGACGCGCTGCTTCGGTACTGCGAAGTTTTTGAGGGAGGATGTTGCAAAACGTACGGAGGGTGTTACGGGCGACCGACGCAAAGCGATGTTTCTGAGGCACATGATATCCAATTGGCCGTTTGTATGCTTCTACTATTGGCGCCATAGGCTAACACAAAATTAACTGATTACCGTAAAAACGGTTATTCATCACAATACTAAGAATTGACACAAAAGAACAACCGGAGACAAGCGATCTGCGGGCATCTTAAGACAACGCCTCGATCTCGACGTCCAACGCGGGAACGCAGCGTCCGTCCGGGGCACACTGCTGAAGTGGTCTCAGTCCACCTTATACGAGATTGAGTAATATTTATAGTGCACACGTTCTCGCGAGACAATTAGAGAGACTTCGCATGCATCCTTAATAAAAATATATTCCTATATATAGTAAGAACTAAGCACTAATACAATAATAGGGAGCATACAACTATAAATAAATGGGTATATATATGTGTGCAGACATATACATACATGCATACATACTCGCATATATATATATATATATATATGTGCAGACGTACACACGTTTATTAATGATAGTATCATTACTGCATTTTCTGGAATTTTTCTGGCAATGCTATCATTCTGATTCTGTTGCACAATCGCCGCTCCTTGGCGGCGGCAGAATTGCCGAAGGCAGTAGTAAGCACAACGCAACATCGACAACGACAGCAACAACAACAACAACATCGATAACATTAACCACATCTGGTCCGACAACTGCGATCCCAAGTCTATACGTTTTCCTGCTTGACCTCATCTTGTCTACGGGGGATGCCGGCGTAGATTGTTCTGGACTCTTACCGTTATTCGGCAAACAACGTAATACAACACGCAGAAGATATGTGCATTAATTCCAATAGAAACGTGCATGCATGACGCCGATGCGTACGGACTCGCCATTGAGTTTTTCATTCATGTGCGAGGTTTTGCAAATGCCCGATGAGTCTGCGTCGGTGGCGGTTAATAGTACGCTAGGGTCTGACGCACTAACCCACTAAGTCTGTGTTCCTCCCGGCGCCCGTGGGCTTCGAATAGCGCGCGGCATTTCTTTAGCATGAGTGCCTATCACATATCTATTCATGTGCAAACATACTTATTCATTATAGACTATAATAGTGTTTGGTTACGCTTAATGATCCATGTCTTAGATTAAATTCACACACATCGCTGGATTGAATTTTATTCATTCAGGAGTGATTTATACACTCACAAGTAAGTAGTAGCTTGTAGCGTTGAATGTCCACTTTCCCACAAAGTTTACAAACACATTCGTCAAGGTCGAAGCAAAAGACCTTTATACACGGTAGATGGTGGAAGCCAAGCCACGTCACTACATATACCCGATCAGTTGCCTTGGAGAGCTTATTTCTAGTTAATTTCTTTCGAATAGCGGGTCTTTGGTGTGCGTGTCCATAACACAGTTCAAACCTCTTTCTAATCGATCCCTTTTGTACACTTCGATTATTTCTTCACTGGTTGGCGGCCTCTACTCAATCAATCTTCTATTTTCAACTCTCAAGTATCTAGAAAGGCTTTCGGTTAATTCGGCTTAGGCTAGATGTAGGTTGTCTACAAGGGGCGCGACAGTTATTGGCAGTTTGTCTCATTTTCCTCACTATTGGGTGTGTCTTGTAAAGCTAAGTTTCGACGTAAGGACAAAATCGCGGTATATGCTTAAATTTCACAGGGAACCATTGGCGTCGGGTGTTTCTATGGGCTGTTGTCTAATTGCCCTTTTTCACAAAGCGCATTGCCTTTGTCTTGTCTATGTTAATGCTAACTATGATGTCTATATTATTGACAATTAAGGAGTTGAGTATTTTATAGTACTCTCGTGACTGGCTAGTGGCTGCTATACACCTATAGTTGGATGAATCTGTGGCGGGGCCTTTTCCTGCATATGGTCTTGACAAAGCTCCTTCTCCACACATCGAACGCCAGTCCGTCTCTCAAACGTTTTTTCGAATAAACGATCGAGAAGCGTCACATCGGCAAGACTGGACGTCAATTGTTCATAGACGATAAGATCGGGATCCCATCCCTTCTCATTTCGTTTGCGTCGGATTACGGGTTCCACTTCTTGTTCGTTGAACTCGTCAGCTTATTTACTGACAGCCAGCCTTGTATCTCCACCTGACGTGCTGACATCGTACGGTATAGAAGCGACTAAACTAATCCACTCACCCTTGGCCGCCCATTAGTAGGTTTGGGGTACAATCCTTCGAGCGGGGTCGACCTACGCTTCGCCATTAGGACCACTTCTCGAGTCGTTTCATATAGGGCCTTCTTCATAGTTTATAATTGCTTGAAAATGTTTTTACGGCGGCGTGATGAAGAAGATCATATCAATTGCACACCACCGCCGCATTGGCTTCCGGAAGTGCTGGCTGTTTTAGAATATTCTCTAAGATAATGAAATTATCTTGGGCAGCAAGGTACGGCGGAATTCGTCGACGTCCATATATCGGCCTACTTTGGCGGGCTGTGTATGTTGCCTAGATGTACTTAAGGCTGAAACTAATGTGGCAGTGCTTCCGCTCCGTTGTAGGCGTCACTTACGCTGTCTTTATTAAATGCCCGAGGCGCTCGGCTATAAAGAAGATAACGCCTACCACGGTCTTGCTATTCCAGGTAATATACGTTTCCACTGTTGGGTTCGTTTCTAGTTGCAGACCGAGGCCTCGCGAATTTCTTCTACTGGAACTTGTGCGCCGCCATCACCCTTCAAATAGGCGTCACAGTTTAACTCTGATTTGCAATCGCACAGTTCGTGATGTGGTGTGATGTCCGACCGATGCTGGTGTAACAAAAGTTAGTCTAAATCTATTTGCTGATACTTCTAAACAGGACATTTCCGCCTATTCTATGAAAAATACAACGTATTTTAATGAGTTCTTCGGCGCCTTGAATTGTCTACTATGATTTGCTTGACACCCTGTGAGCACATCTTCCTATCTACCTCCTACTACACCCTGTACGTGTGTTAACATCGCATGTAGCATCGCATCTACTCTTACCCCATACAGATATTTAGCTCACAAAGGACTGTAATTAGTTCTGCTCCCAGTTAACATGAGCGGAAAATACATATTTTGGCTTCGTTTGTTTGCTCGTACAGGAACACTGCCGTCTAAACACCCGAATTGGCAGACAAGCTGGATTGCGCCCTTGAATGATGCTCGTCTAACAAATCGTTGAACAAACAGACGACGAGGTGGACAAGACACATTCTAGAGCATTTAATCCAATGGCACTCATGCATGGCTCAATGTCTTGGGCTCCTATTGGAACTCTTGTGGAAGACTCTAGTTGTTTTGTGCCTATTCGAAGCGTATCCTTTAGAGAGTTATTTATGTTAATCCTTTAGTTAGGAGTGACAAATAAATTATTACAAATATGTGTTAAGCCAGTATGGCCGAGCGGATATCACATTGCCAAATGTACGACTAGGAGATAAAAATTTATTCTGCGGCATGCTTGGAAGAAAATTTGTTTGGGATTTCAATCATGTAATTGAACGCTAGTGCATATATCCAGTTAAAATGTTGTCTTGTTTTATCAAACGCATTAATCGTGTACATTACTTTTAGAATAACTTTATTGAGTTACAAAAAGTGCTTGAAGGAGCCATCGCCAAGCATTATATGTGTATACATTCTGTTGTAATCGTAAAGATTTTGTGGCACCCGCTGAATTCATGTCAAATATGTTCCAAACGCTTCCAGCAGGGGCGAATGCTCTATCGAGCCGGGTGGCGTGGTGCATTCGCGTGGATGGATAATTCTGGTTACCAGATCATGCTGCGATCTCAACGAAGGCTTAAAGATCGGTAAGCCAAAGAACCTTTTCTCGCTTCCGCTACCCAATGGTTGGCTGTTTTTAACTGCTCTCTACTCTGCGCTATTTTTGTCCCAGTCGTTAAGAAATGCATTCTACTCCAAGTAGACATATACACAATAATCAATACCGTCATTTTACCGACAGTTACCCTGACACATCGTCTGGACGTCTACATTACTGCGATCTCTATTTTTAGATACCATTTTACTCAATTACTCAAGACATTGTCTTTCTTAGTCGCGTCCATTTTTGTTCGACATTTTACCATACATGACGAAGGGACCTGCGTATGTTTATACAAATCGTTTGTTCTTCCAGAGTAGCGTGCGTAATAATCTTCGGCCTAGGAGCCCCGGATAAAGAAAGTGACCTTCATAGCGTTAGTTTCTGGACTGAAAACTGTAATCTGAAGAGCCGTTAGCATCGACGAAGCCTATGTCCCCGTCTGGTTTCCGTTCGATCTTCGATATCCGCGCAGCCTCAGCGAAGTCTGATAAGGAAGCCGGAAAGCCGCCAACATACCTCGTCTCGATTCGTTGTCTTCGTGTGCGCGTCGACGGATAGACTAACTATCTAAAAAGTGCCAAATTATCAGTGTACCTAGTTCGCTATTTGTTGTGTAATAATATTATTAATAATGTGATATCTATATGTTGTGCGTTTGTCAATGGTCAACTTGTGCTCGATCGTTTGCGGGCCGTTGTATAAAGAACCGCCCCGACAATGACGAAGAGCAGAAGCAGACCCGGCGTAAACGGCTGCGGCGGCAACGAAAATAATAGCCACACATCGGAAGGCTTGATGAAATCAGTTCGTCGTTGTACGATCGACGATCCAAATAGCGTCAGCATCAGAATCGCACACATTTGCATGCTGCCAGAATCGTGTCCGAACCGAAGTTTGCCGCATTGTCCGGCGCCCGCCAACAAAATGATATACGTCATAATCAGAATCTTATACAACAACAGCAAAAACAACAACAACAACAGCAGCAAAAACAACAAAATCAACAATAGCAGCAACAACAACAACATGAGTGCGTAGCAAGCAGACTTGGGTCTTTAAATTACACCATTAGATTAGAGCCAGACATTTAGACCACCATCTTGCAGCACTATGAATAGTATTTGTAGGTAGGTGTAGTAGGTGTGGTGTAATACCAGGATGTGATGCCATAGCACCGTTGTTGGCAGTTATGAAAAATGCGACAATGACGATGAAGGCGTTGGCCATGAGCAACAGTTTGACAGCTGTTAGCAGCAATTGGAGTCATCGTAGAGGCACGTAGAGAGTACAGGTAGGTACATTGTAACCGTGATAGTTACTTGTTACAGTTAGTAACTGTTTACCTGTAACACCTTTTGTCTGTCTCTCTCTCCGTCACAATCTCTCTTTTTTTCTCTCGCCCCCCCCTTGGCCTGTGTGTTTTTGTATCACCGTATAACTTGCGCTTCTAGTTTGGGCTGATCGATGGCTGTCAAAGAGACAAGCTAAGCAAGATCGATTCCAGATAGACTAGAAGCAAAGATGGAGATTATGGACAGATTTATGTACACAAGCAGAGACGGGCAGAAAATGGGTGTGAGAAAACGCGAGAGAAGTATTACGTTGACGTTAATTAAAATACGAGGATGACGTAGCAGAAGAAGACGAAGAAAAAGAAGAACTAAATTATCCAGTGGGCGCCATCAATCTGCCGCCCTATGGCGTTGCTATCGTTTTAAGCATGACTCGTTCCGTTTTGTTCTGTTCGGTTTTATTTCTGGCCCACAGAAGAAACAGCAGCAGCAATGGCAACAATCGCCAGAGTTTCGACTGCCATACGAAATGCTACGTCACATCTTACGTGATACGTAAGCGTTTGGCTCGTAGACCGCGAGACAATTAGACTACTATAGCTACTAAATTTTTCTCCTAGTTATACAACAGTGTTTTCATTGAATACATGCAACTATTTTCAAGCGAGCTACTTTCGTTCTACTTTGCTTGAGGATTGAGGTTCTTTTTTCCGCCCCGTTTATTACAATGGTTTATTATAATAGTTATCGACTCCTCTCCCGTTGAAAGGAATAAGCAGAGCAGTTGGACAGCCCCCTTGCAAGAAAAGCGATTAGCAAGCCTGATCGATAGAGCCCCCACCTTGGCTGATAAAGCCAGGCTCCGAGCCGTAAGTAGTGAAGGGGCTGGAGCTTGGTTGCATGCCCTACCCTGTCCACGAATAGGGACTTTTTTGGTTGACGAGACGACACGCATTAGCACAGGACTGCGGCTTGGTGTCGACCTAGTCGTTCCTCACCGATGTCGTTGTGGTTACCTTGTGGACGCGTTGGCCCATCATGGCTTGTCATGCGCCTTAAGCGCAGGCCGAAGAGCACGCCACTCGGCTCTAAATGATACTTTCAGTCGAGCATTGAGGTCTGCTGGCTTTCCGTGTATACTAGAACCTCCGGGCCTATCCAGAGACGACGGAAAAAGGCCTGACGGCCTTACTTTAACCCCCTTTGAGCGTGGCCGCATGCTTGTTTGGGACGCAACTGTAACCGACTCATTAGCCCCTTCGATGGTCGGTGCAGGGGCGGACCAGGCAGGTCATGCGTCCAGGTTAGCAGAGGCTAACAAATGTAGAAAATACTCTGGCGTTGGCTATCCGCACCAATTTTGTCCGTTGGCTTTTGAAACAATGGGAGGCCCAGGACCGCTTACACTGAAGTTGATTCAGCGCGTGGGCAGAAACCTTAACCTTTCCACGGGAGACTCGAGAGCATCGGAGTTTTTGCGTCAGAGACTGTCTCTCGACATTCAACGAGGAAACGCAGCATCTGTTCGGGGCACTTTGTTGAACTGGGCTAACCCTGGGTTAGAGAACCCGTGACTACACGTTCGCGCGGAGACAATTGTTCACTCCAAAGTGCTAACATAAAAAAGTTATATAACTAGATCAATCAAATATATATATATATATATATATAGTTATCTTCTAATATTAGTCTTCGGTCGTCGTCCCATCTCGTTATCAGCTTGTCCCTCTAACTTGTCGTTTTATTCCTTATTATGCCTGATATTGTCAGCTTGATACCCTGCTCCCAGTTGCAATCGTCTTCGAGCATGCCAGTAGAAAGGTTTGTCACCGCCATGTCCGGAGACGCAGTTGTCAGTGAAACCTTTCGTACGACATCCAGTGTTGAACAAATAAAAGTTGTATGGGTCACGTCACCTTGCCCGCCTGGCTCGGCTTGCACATGACACTTGGTATCCGGACCATTAACAATTCTTTTGCGGGTATTTTTCCCCGCTACGTAGGCAAGAAGTCCCCGCATGTACTTGGCAGTATTTTAACGAGGTTATTGGCCAGTTTTTCCGCCTTTGTGGTCATCGTGTCAATGTGCAAGTTACCCGAGAAGGCTGTGTCTATTCTTACAGCCAAGTGTCGGGAAGACATGTTCTATCGTTATGCACGCCCGGTTAGTCCGGTTAACCGGATGTCTATGTGCCTCTTTCGGCCATTCAGTCGTTCACTCTACCAAAGACTCTATTCTCTGCTTTTTAGTGTGCCCTCCTCGCGTGCTGTGATGAGTGTGCTTAGGTAGTCCGTATAGGCGATAGTCTGGGCGCCTTTTGGTCTACAGAGGACTCAATACGTTGTCGTGCACCTCTGTTCCAGAGCAGAGGCCCTGTGTAGAATTCTGTTAGAGGCTGACTGTTACGGCGAACTCTGTGTTCTCATGGATTATTTCTGAGGTAGAAGGCCATAATCTTTTGAAGATACAGGAAGACTCTCTTAATATGAGCGTTGAAAAAAAAGACGAACATGTAGAACTTCCTTGTCCATTAGTTCTTCTACCTTTGTTTTTCGGCCTCCTCTACTAAAGCTATAATAGACAGATGAACATTTCCGTCGCTGCTTGCGGAAAAAACCGACCTGCCTGTTCGAGGGTGCTTCTTTCTCGTCTTATTCCACCATTAGCCTCATAATGCTGGTCGTTTCGAATGCTTTCCCCAAAGTATACAGAATGGAGCGGTATGCGCAGACGTCAGTGGGTCCCCTGGCATTTCCTCTCTCCAGATTTAATCCGCCACATTTGTTTAAATGTTCCCGGTTGCGTTTAAGTGAAGATCTTCACAGCTTTCCCCGCGTTTCCATTCGGACCGGGTACTTAGCTGATGGGTCGAGCCTGGTGGCGTGGTGCATTCGTTTGCGCCCTGCGACCGGAAGAGACACATAGGTGCGCGGGTTCGAACCCCACCGTTGCACATTGTATTTATGGGGTCCGTCTATGGAGCAATGAGAAAAGCAGTCCTATGGACATTAAATGTTGGCTGAGGGTCAGCCCACAAAGTTTATTACTTAGCTGATGGATGACACACAAGTTCCCTTGCAAGAGAAAATAGCGGCCGCTATTTTTCCTTACGAGGTTAGCAGTATGTCTTCCTCCAACGTGTCTTTCACTGGGCGGCTGAGTTCGACCTGGCTTGGGAAGAGTCACCTCACTGCGGATTTTTTTCTTTCTACTGCCTCGCAATATTATTTTCTAGTTCCTCAAGCCTTTATTGACTATCAACTCGTCTTTGTCGTCTATTAGACGTGTCAAACCAATATTTGCGCAAGACACATCTTAATTTCTTAATAGTTAATTAATAGTTTGTTAGCTCGTTGATGAGAGCGGACAAAAACTCAATAGAGATAGTTATCCACGACTTAAGACCACACACGTCACATAAATACGCATATATTAAACATGGGAAAAAAGAGTTCACATGTGTGATGTGATCGAACAATAAGCGTATTTATTTCATCATCCAGGTCCCGTACATAGCAGCAACACACATACACGTATGCAGTTTTTAACAACGCGTAGCCGAAAAGATCCGACAACGAGAACTGCAGCAACACAGCATGGTTGGTAGCAACAATCGTAATGAAAAACCACTGATCACTTCGTTAATAGTGGTGCGTGTTATGCAATCCCCTTTCAAAACTACATCGCACAAGGCTAATAAATGTACATAGAGGTGTAGTTTGACTGTTTCCGGCTACTGGAAGGGCGTGGTGTTGATGGGAGGGATTATGCCGGGAGCTGATCAACATTTTCAGTAGCAGAGGTAACAACCATAACAAGTAAACGTCCGTTTTCATATTATTAGGTAACAACGTGTTAATAAATAAGTATTTCCTGACATATCTGTGGCTAGCCGGACTGACGCCCGAAGACAAGATCGGTCATTGATCGGTGATTTGCAGCCTGATAGGTTTGTTGTTTTCTGGTGGAGCAAGGTACGTCTGTTATTTACATTCTCAGCGTGTCCTTGCGCTAATGGATGGTCATAATTAGTCTAGTGTTATTATCTCAGCATGTCTTTGGTAAGTGGCATATATATATATATATATATATATATATATATATATATATATATATGCGCTTCTGTGTCTGTTCGCTTAATTGACAAGCTTTAGCTTTTCGCACTCAATAGGGCTGCATATATTTGCTTCTGAGTACATTTTGCTATTTTTGTCGTGCGCTCGTACACGGATTGTGTCGTAATCATTAAACCGATTAGAAATAAAGCGATTAGAATAGACAAAAACTGCTACCAGTTTGATGCAGGTTACGGTTTCTGATATGATGAACCAGCATAATACATGTAGCCTTACTGATTATTAGCAATTTTAATCTGATGTTAACCTAGTTAGCTATCACTGTACATCGTACTAAATGCACTTTTTCAGTACACATGCCCTTTTAACAAAATGTCACAAAATGTTGGTCAAACAAACATTTCCTTACATGTTTTTTTAAAATTAACAAGTGAAAATTGTTCTCAAAAAGGCATACATCTTGTTGAAGACACAGGCGCGACTATCCTCTGGTGGTTTTCCGGTATTGTTAGTGTCGGTTTAGCTATGAAACTAGCAAGAGGCTGATACGGATTGAAACGAAATTTGGCTTTAACAGCACGCTTTTGTCTTAATACTCACACCAATGATTTGGCACAAAACTGCAATCCTGTTTTAATTGTCCAGATGGATTTCTTCTATTGACGCTTTTTTCAAAAATCTTGCGTAAGTAGTTTGGGTGGTAACGTTGATGGAAGCTAAGGAGAGAAAGCTTGTAAGTTTGATTTAGTCGTATTCTCTTCTTTGGTACAGAAACGTTTGAACCATTATCTCTGATCTGTGTGGTTGTATTGCTAGGTGCAGAACTACTATTAACACTGCTGGTTGCTATCATAGCCAGAGTATCAGTGTAAGCCGACGTTCCACTCGTCAGGGAAATTGTCCACGATCAGCGACAACCTCGCTGTAACAATTTAACAAGTCTACGACGCACTAAGCAGCACAATGGCCGGCGATGGTTCTCATCAGCAGTGTTAACGTTGAACCCCGGGCCCTCAGATGTATCCGTTGTCATTTTCCCGGTCTCAGTGCAGAAAACGATTCGAGATTGCTTTGCTGATGGTTATAATCTGTGCACATGTTTAGGCGTACGCCGGGGCCGACGGGTAGCCGTGTCGGCGGGGGTCATTCTTATCGATGAGCGACACCTGTCCTGCGCTCGAGATGATTCCCGACAAGGCGTGATACTTGGGCGAGATGAGCTTCGCCGGTTCGTTGAGGTGCACCGCTGGATCGTATGGCTTATTGCTGGCCGGCGCGTACTCAACGCCCTGACTTCTAACCGTTGGCGGAAGTTTGCCAAGGCCAGCCGACACCAGTGGGCTGTAATGGCCACTGCTTTCATCCTTGACGTAGGCCGCGGCATAAGGGACAGCGCCGTGCGACAGTGCCCCATAGGGTGCAGCCTCCGTTCCCGTCGTGTATGCAGGTAGCGCCGCGGCATAGCCAACTCCCACGCCGCCAGCGGTGGGTTGGCCCACGTGCAACACCGGCGAGGATTTGGTCACCTCGGTGAGCGGTGTGCCTACCGGAACAAATCCCAGAAAGTGGTGACCGCTAGAAGCAGCTGCAGAAGTGCCGTGTCCGCTGTCGTACGGAACCCCCTGCGGAGCTCCCCCATTATAATGCTGATGCTGCTGCTGGTGAGGAACTCCGCCGAACGAGGGGTGTAACGGCACAGCTGACGCGGCCATGAACGCGTATGATGACACTAAACATGACCACACCACGAACACAAGCATCTTCTCGGCGGAGCTCTATACGAAACGAGGGCAACTATGAAAGTACGTAGACCGATGCTGGCGAAGGGACGGGCAGATAGATAGACTGTCACAACGTCTGCCACGAGGTTCGCTCGTTCTGCAGTTAATTCTAATGCTTTCTTCTTCTTCTAGTACTTCGTTAGGACAATGTCTAGCACTGTTACAAATACGCGACTGCTATTTCTAGTTCTGCTGGTGCGATACCACAGCTGGTGTTGTCGGGTGCTTGTTGATGTCTTTCTGTACACGATTGAGAAGGCCTGGCCAATGTAGAGGTGCAACCGCGCATCGTGTCGCGCGTACCGACCGGGCAGCCGTCGTGGAAGGCGACGGTGAGGGTCGTTCTGGTGACTTCGGCATCAGTACCAACCCTTTCCGTCATCAGCTGCTGCTGCTGCAGCTGCGGCGGTCATGTG
This sequence comes from Dermanyssus gallinae, assembly GCA_003439945.1. Lineage (NCBI taxonomy): Eukaryota > Metazoa > Arthropoda > Arachnida > Mesostigmata > Dermanyssidae > Dermanyssus > Dermanyssus gallinae. The sequence continues at coordinate 210,522 of QVRM01000691.1, read as the reverse complement.
TGTCCGCGATGTGTCCGGTGCTGTAACGGAGCGCTGCGCGAATACCGCTAGATCAGCCCACGATCAACGGGCCGCTGGGCCGGGCTGGCCAGCGGCGTAGGAATGCCGCCTCGTCCATCCACGCGCCGCAAAGAGAACCGGTCAAGATGAGGCGCTTCTGCGTTACGCACATAGCCATTGCTTTATGGCGAAAAACTGTAGCGTGTGGCATAAAACGCAGCGAACTCTTCGTGCGTGGCGTCGCTCCAATATTCCAACATATATATATATATATATATATATATATATATATATATATATATATATATATATATATATATATATATATATATATATATATATATATATAATTTTGGCTTTCATGGCCAGCCTATATGTAGGGTCGGGCACAGCCAAATCACTTGATCATTGCAAGTGATTTGTCGCCTCGCGATGGCCGATGTGCACGCTTGCTAGATCTTTCATTTATTAGAAATTCTTTCTGTCGAATACTACGCGCTTGCTATAAGCAGCATGTACATACCAATATTGCATTTGACAGGTATGCGCAGATTGAACTCAACTAGTTGGCGAATTGACAACACCGCTATCTTAATATTAAGACTATCGTCAAGTCCCACGGACTTACGTGTGAAACAACAACAACAACAACAACGAAAAAGCGTCATTCGCTCTACTGGATTGGACTGTGAAGATCGTTTACGTCAGATGTACACGATGTCCAATCGGCATTCGTTTGTACCGACCTAGTGGTTTTCTGATGGCGTACGCACATCACCAAACTCTCTCATCTTGAGAATGGACACAAACATGAATATGAGGTTAAGAAATGAGGCCCAAAAGAAGTGAAGTTTAAACACAGATATGTGTCTGTGTTCTTTTTGCACATGCGGCTAGGTGCAAAAAGTTAAAAGAAAAACTTCATGCATTGTTTGTAACATATGTTCAATCTATTAACAGCAATCGGGATGCTTAACATCAGAACGGAATCTTCTTTACTGCTTCAGAGGATCAATAAGGTGAATGGGGATTAAAATCGCTTATAAGCGCTGTAATTTTTTTGCTAACAGGGTGACAGAAGTTGCTTGCATGACGCCGCTTTTTCACAACAACAAACCTCCGTTTCGTTAATTGTTTATTTTCCACTGGCGATGAAACATGGCATTCCTCCGAGAACCTAGAATTAAAACATTGTTCAAGCAGGTTATTTTTAGTTCTATACTATCCTCTGTCAGCTGCGAGCTTAGAATACGCCGTGAGGCATACTCGTATCTTCAATGCATCGAGGGCCAAACTGTGATTTCCCCAACAATCCTAGTGGCAGCACGGCCGCGGACTCTCAGCTGTATGTGGCATATCATCTATTCTCGATAAGTATCGCTTCAAAAAAATTCGATCAACAACAGGGATCGAACCGGCAACACCCCGGTAGATGACAATCATTACTAGCGCACTAATCCCCTAGATTACGCCGCCACTCCTCCGTTAACCTGTCAAACTATGCTTAAATAAATAGCGGGTTTCATAAACTTAAGCGGGAGATGCACTCGATATATTTTATGCAGTTGACGATTTACAAGAGGCATCGTTCTCTTCATACTTCTAAAGTATTTCTAAGAACCAGAAGTTTGAGATCCAAAAAATCACCTTAACATTTCCTGGGTTAAATTCTAGCTCAAAATGGAGTCGTATTTTAGCACGTTAGCGCGCGGCCTCAAATGAGTCGTGCTAGCCTATCCAATAGCCAGCGATATTGGCTAGGAGGTGATTACTTGTTGTATCTGCAGTGTTTGCAGATTTCGTGCCTCCAACGCTTGGTTTGGCCACTTAAAAACTTGATAGCTGGCCAAATATGCATATTTGAAAGATCTACGCAATTCGCTATACCATCTACTTGCAGAACGAAACTCGTACTGATCAATTTTCAGAAAATCAATAAGGGAGCGAATCGAAACTGTGTCGACTATTAAGCGAACCCGCTGGTTTTTGCAGAAGGAACGGTTTATTAGAAATAATAATCAGAACCTCCGTGGTACTCCGTGATCTATGCCAACAATTGCGACGCAGCGTGCATTATATGTATATTTTTAATTTATTAGTAATAGGTTTATTTTTAGAAAAAACATGCAAAATACATACGTGTGCTCTAACTTAGTAATCATAGTCCCTTCGTGTTTATGTAAAATAGGCGCAATCGAGGATATTCTCTAGATGAGAATTCTCTAGAAGATTTATTGCACAATATTATATTATTTGAGATTCTCTAGACGATTAATTGCACAAATAATTTCACTCCGCTTATGTTCGCGAAAGCGATCTGCGTGATTAGGGATATAGTGCATTCCTATTCTGGCGCAGGTTTAGTTTGTGCTGAGGGAGATCTAGAACATCGCACGACAGGCGAGCATTTCGCACGAGAGCACCTCGTGTTGGCTGTACTGTACTGAACACGATTAGGAACTGTTCCATCGCAGACTCACAAGCAAACAGGTAATATTGAAAACGTTTTTATTTTTTATTGCCATTTAGCATAAAAACGTATATCATAATACGCTTAAACGTAGAAAAGGTTTGTGAAGTAAAGCGTGACCACGCATTGCTGAAAGTTCTAGCTAGTACAGAGAGCGGCGACGTGGAGCTGCATGACTGGTGGAAGTGTCCGAAGCTTATCAGTCCACAGGGTCGATCAACGGGTACCCAGTTACTGGAAGTAGCTTACGATTGGGCGCTGGCCCGAAATCGCAACATCTCTCTGCATGTCGTTTAATTTGATTTTTCACGTGCACTCGACCGCGTTGACCATCATCTGCTTCTGACAAAGATGTCAGCGTTAGGTATCGGCCCCAAAATCATAAACTGGTGCAGAGCATACCTGAGAGACCGTACATTTGTCGTCAAAGTTGAGAATAGCTATTCCGCGGTCGGCAGGTGTCCCGCAGGGCTCATGCTTAGGCCCCCTAATGTACACTATATTTGTACAGGATCTCTGGGTAATGCTTCGAGATATTGGTGTTACATATAAGCTGTATGCGGACGATCTCAAAATCTATGTTGAGGCAAAAAACGACAGCAACCTAGCTATTCTACAGAAAGCGATTAATACCGTATCCCTATGGGCAGAGGAAAACCGCATGCAAATATCTACTTCCAAATCTCAAGACAATGCCAGATACTACTCAGTATACGCTAAACAGCCAACCCATTCCTGAAGTCTCACGCTACAAAGACCTCGGGGTAATCTTCGACCACCAAATGAAGTTTAGACCTCACATGGCTGAGGTTGTCAAGGCCGCGTCTCGAATATGTAATCTCATAATGCGGTCTTTCATTATACAGGACCACAATGTGTACCTAAAGCTGTATCAAACCTTAGTGGTACCAAAGTGGACTTATTGCTGTTACGTATGGGTGCCATTCTATAAAAGAGATGTTGACTTTTTGCAGAGCGTGCAGGATAAGTTTGTGAAACGAGTTGCTCGTCGGTGTTGTCTACCACGCGAGCGTATCACATTGCCTAGTGTTAGTGAATACCAATCCCATGCCGAATACCGCATGTTTAAACAACTAGCGCGTCAGAAACTTATTACTAGGTATTTTGTTCTAAGACCAAACAATCTCCGGAGCGGCGTTTCCATCCACCCCCACGAGATTGCTCGGGTGGACGTTGTGAACAACTCATTTGCCTGGAGGATTGCACGTCGTTCACAAATTCGAAACGACTTTGCTTCTATTGTAATACCCCTTTTTCAATAAAGGTGATATGATATGATGGTAGGCGCACACATATTTGGGGTCAGGCTTGTAGAACCCGTTTCACAGACACAGCTTATGGTGAGCTCCGCGCACCGAACAGCCGGCTTATTATTATGCCGCCTTCTTAAGAAGGGGGCATCCAGCTTCAATCTATCATCACAGTAGATAAGGCAATTTTTTGCAGTTCTAGAAAGCCCAAAGGCTCGGGTGAAGAAATTCGCCTTCACTTTATTCAGGCTGCGTAACTGTGCTGCCGACATCACATTCCCACATGACTGTGATGCCGCATGAGACCACAGGTGTGACGTTTCTGTTGAAGAAAATGGAGGCCGTCTTGACGGATAGTTTTTGAGAACATGCGATCGATGACATATTGGCAGTCCTACTGCTGACTGGCGAAGAGATGGGGGCTGCGAAGATGCTGCTAAGTTTGAGGATAACGCCAAAGTACACACATTTGCAGACAAATTATATCACGGGTTCATCCACAATGGTAGATTGATGCAGGATCATCTGCGTATAGCATGAAGTGCCCGCACGGGAAAAATCCTGGTTGTTGGTCGACGGATCGCATAAGAGGATCATAAAGAGCGACGGGCTTAAGTCATGTCTTTACAGGTAACCCGCGGTCTACTAGAAGGTGTGGTATTTGCCTACTCCATCATCGAGCGTGATGGGGTTGGCTGAAGTACTGAGGAGAGCAGGCGTGCATATTAGTGCATATAATTTTGTGCATATTACAATCAAAAACAGATCACATAGTTTAAAACCTATTCACGGACAACATGCAGATGGTTTCCATCTGCATACGGATCCCGTAAAAACAAATGTGCAACGGTGGGGCTCGAACCCGCACACCTATGTGTCTGTTCCGGTCACGAGGCGCAGGCGAATGCACTACGCCAACGGGCTCGACCAAATGGCAAGCCTAAGTGATAATAATAATAATAACGCTTTTGCACTACTACCTAAACTTTTTCAGGCTAACTATCAGCCAGTATTAAACGTCGATGCAATTGCTCTCGCATTGCTTGGTAAGACGGACTCCGTAATACAAATGTGCAACGGCGGAAATCGAACTTGTGCACTTATGTGTCTCCTCCGGTCGCAAGGCGCACGCGAATGCACCACTGAACTCAGCTCTGCCTCACTACTCACTACTGCCAAGGCCAGTATTGCTAATGCTACTTGCCTACGACAACTTCGAGATGCTTCTAGACGACAAGCGATAGAACAAGTCAAAATTCTCAACAACGCGACTAACAGAAAGGCTACAACCATTACAAACGTTCGCTGTGTGTGTGTCTACTCCTGTGTTGCTGAATCTAGGCTCGCGATTGCAACAGCCTGCTGCTATTTGCCCACGCAAATTCCTCCGACGGTAGCACTGCTTGTGGCACGCTATGCGTCCGTACGTCTCTATATGAACGCTGCTCCGACGCGACACGCAGAGTAGAAAGGAGCGCAGCCAGTTCGCCAACTCGCAAATGACTAAGACGACCCAACCTAGCGGGATGGTAGATATTGTACAATTGGCACAGGTCACTGAACGGTTGTGGGCGGCCAGGGACGTGGAAAAAGCTGAACTAAAGAGAGAACAGGCACTCAGAGACTGGAACATAACGAAACAGGATACATGATGGACAAAATTACCGAACAACAATATATATATATATATATATATATATATATATATATATATACAGAGTGAGAGAGAGAGAGATGATTTTTTGGAGTCTGTATTAATGAATATAATACGCGATATATCGATACAAAGTTGCTGCTCAATTGGAGTGGCGCTGCTTCCAACAGATGCTACGTTCACCTAAGCACGCGGATCTATATGTCTTTCTATCTATCCGTCTATCTGGCGGCGACAGTGGCGTCTGTGAGCCGATGGGCGGTGGTTTGCTCGACGCAATTTTCATTGGGTTTGGTGGGAGCGACCCGCGCACAAGACAGAAGCGTTCGCAAGCTGTTCTCAGGTGGTTCTCAGCAGTTCTCGTGGTGTCACTCGTTGTGCAAAGGAATGACGCACAGATGGCGCATAGTTTGAACACATGCAAAAGGACGATGATTCACTCAATCTATGGCACTGTCTCTCGTCGACGTAGCCCCTGCGTCTCCAGCGAGGCTGGCTACAGCCGCAGTTTTTGAGGTGTGCTTATTTAACTTGGTGCGTGTGTTCTCGTGCAACTTAACGCGTGCCAGCTAGTTGTCATGTGATGCTGTCTTGTTTTGTTGCTGTTGCTGGTGCTCCTTCGACCACGCACTTCAAGCTTCACCGTTAGTTGAACATCATGAAAATGAATCTACGAGTGACTGTTCCTGGAACTAAAATATCGACCTCCCGAAGTCAGGCCAATGGATTTGCTATTAGACCGCTTGTTTGTTTGTTATTATATTTATTGCGTTTCTTCCATGTTGTTAGTGTTAGGTCATTTCTGTTCAGTAATTGTTGCTCGCGGTTGTTTTTTTCTTATCTCTTAGCGTTTAATGTCACTGCCGGGTCAGCATTTTTTTCTTTTTTACATACTACAATAATTTAGGCAGCCTTAATACAATTCTGAAGTCCCACACATCAGCTACTGTTTGCAATATTGATTAATTGCTACTAATAATATCGACCTGCGAGCTTGATGTGCTCAACAGAGATATTTCTGCATGAGACCTGGCCCGCGTTCAACTCAAATGCTAATGGCGCTTCGTCTGTGGGCTAGAAATCGCGACCTGAACCGCTTGACTTCACCCAGCATCTACCAAGAAAAAGTGCAGTGCATTTTTTTCCGTCGAGCCGTGAAATTGCGCACCGATCGACGCACACTTCTAACACAGAGTTGACTAATTCGCTATTAGTCGAAAAAAATCGAAGGAAAATCAATTGTTTAGTTAAATCCTAGTTGCTGGCTTGGACGCCTTGGTCGACTTAAGCGGCACGTAGTAAATTTCACTTGGACGACACTCATTCACGGACCCGCACTCATTCCGAAAAGGTCACGCGAGTCTACTAGACTGGGCCGCGTGATTTCACCACGTTGAGGTGGTGCGCCCATCACTATGGCGACAGCCCTCACCGTGGTCTTCCTCGTTTTCACTGGCGTCGCTCTCAGCGACGGTGACGTCTGGCACAATCTACGGCAGGCGCGAGGTGCAGAGCAGTTAGCAACCATTCCGTCGGGTGGAGCGGAATACCTTGCCAAGGCGGTGCGAGTATTCAACGCGACTCTCGATGCTTTCCAAAGTCACGCCAGGCACTGCAATACTGATGTGCTCGTATGCCTGGCCATCTCCGAGGGTTAGTTTCCAAAAAACGTACCTTGTAACGTTTACATACTGGTGTAATTAGCATTGCTGTGCTGCGTAACCTCCAGTATTTAGTACAACTTATCTTGAAGTTTTGCGTTCTTCATCAGCGCTGCTTCGTCAGGTGGACACTTCGCTCTACCGAGGCTCGTTTGCCGTCGAAGCGCTTTCGGACCTCATCAGAAGGCTAGTAGATCTCAGCGAGTACGTCCGCTCAGAGATGCGCCGATCAGCGCCGATGGGCGAACGCCGTTACGTCGATGACTATAAGCCCCTCACCTATTGGAACTCATGGGTCATCAACGAACCTCCGCAGAACGCGGGTGACCTGCCGCTGTCAGAGGCCGGTTGGCAGAACATCTACTTCATTGGACTGTGTATACTGCAAGTGATGAACGGGTGAGCTCTGCTGAGGCCGCGTTGTCTGCCTGGTACATTGATTGGGTGCATGCGCCGATAAATCAAGGAATATTTTTCTGGTTTATAGCCGTTGCTATTTCCACGCTTCTTATTTAGAATGGTGCCTATGCATGTATCTGTTTGCTTGTTTACATATACAGATAGCTTGTATGTACATAGTACATGCTTTTCACTCACTATCTGGTATGTTCAAACGCCGCCTTTCACGAAGAGTATGATTTGTGCACCTGCCGGTTCTGCCAGCAGAGGTGCGTAGAGTACAGCGAATGCAGTGGAATGCACAGTCCTGGAGCTTAAGTGGCGCTGTTTTTGTAAGTCTAGTTAAGAAAAAGCAATTTAACAAATCTTAAAAGAGAACTAACATTGTATTTAGTAATATCAGTTCTAATGCTTAATAGTACCGCAGCCCAAAAGTCCGCCTCTTTCTCAATTTCTGGATGAATGGACGCGGGAGGTGTATGATATATCGTATGTATGTATGTACTAGACACATGGTATACGGATTCCACCACTTCTTATGTTCCCGTAAAGACTTCCACGACTGTGCAGGACACTGTAGCATCCTATACTAAGCATTTGCCGTTAGCCCATAACGGGACTGTTACACCGTCAGGTGTTTTGTCGTCATCAAGTCCTAATCTGAGCTCGAGCCTGCTTGGTAAGGCTCTTCTTATAATTGCATTGATTTCAGCTTGTCTTTCAAATCTTTAAATCATTACTTCATTTCATGGCACCCAAAATAGATGCCGCGTTCCCTCTGCAAACGGCCAAAGACAACGCTTGTCTCAAGAATTGACCATCTCCTTAGTCGCTCGTGGCCTCCTGATTTTGCTTACTCAAATATTTCCAGGGTCCAGCGTATTTAACCCGTTTTCTGGGGCATTATTATTATTAATATTACTATTTGTGTTATCAGCATACCGTTGTGAGGCAATTATTAATATTATTGTTCACCCTATCTCTTAATTTCCTCTTAATCTCCTATTTTTATAAATACACGCCTGCAATGTGCTATTGATGAAAACTCATTCATGAAACTCTATTATGCCTTTAATGCAGCTAAGAGGGTGAAGTCCATCTTCAATTACTGTGGTTTATTATTATTATTATTATTATTACTATTATTAGTCAGTTTAATATTTTTTATTTATACACGCCTGGACGCGAGCCGGCAGATCAATGTGCTATTCATGATACAAGCTAATGGTGTCGATCCTGTGATTTGCCACTGCCACCCACCGCCTCTACGCAGTACGCGCACGATGTGCATCATTCAGCCAGCGTGCTTTTCCATCCTGACCCTGTACCCGAGCTCGTCATACACGCTGACACACCAGCTCTTCCTCGCTTTCATCTGGTCGAACGGGCCATGCAGCGACCAACTCGAAGCGTTCTACACGAGTAACGGGCTAACCAAAGGCGACTACTATCGATGGTTAGTAGTTGTAGTAGTATTAACGTCGGGCACGGCGGCGTGGCGCATTCATTTGCGGCTCGCGACCGGAGGAGAAACATAGGTGCGCGGGTTTGAGCCCTACCGTTGCACATTTGTATTTATGGGGGTAGTCCGTCTATGAAGCAATGCGAAAAGCAGTCCCATGGACGTGAAATCTTCGCTGAGAATCAGCCCCAAAGGTATATAGCAGTAGTAGTAGTAGCAGTAGTAGAACCGTCCGCCCAGCTGATAAAAACAACGAATATCGGCGAACGTCTTCCGGAATGAGACTCAATCAGTGGGCGAGTTGATAGCAGGGGTGTGTGAGGACGAGCAAGGGCGGTTACGAAAAAAAAAACAGAGGGAAAATGAAGAGTAGCTGATTTAAATAACTCCAACTACACAAAAGCCACAAAGTAAAGTGAAAAACATTCCCATTGGTTTTCAAATAAAGTCGCCGTGTCATAAGCGTGGTCGGTCCATTAAAAAATAGTAGTAGTTCGAGCCCGGTGGCGTGGTGCATGCGTCTGCGCCGCGCGACCGGAGGAGACACATAGGTGCGCGGGTTCGAGCCCCACCGTTGCACTTTTGTATTTATGGGGGTTCGTCTATGAAGCAATGCACAAAGCAGTCTCATGGACGTTAAATCTTGGCTGAGAGTCAGCCCCGGACGTATTTTAGTAGTAGTAGTAGTAATAGTAGCAACAACAGCTGCCTAGTTGTGTAATTAGCTGCACCGAAAAACAGTTTGCGCCTAAGTGTCAGCCGATCGTGCTGTCAGCCCTGCTGCCACACATGCGTGTATGCTGCATTTGTCTTGCATCAAAATAATTGGTGTGCATTATCAAGCATGCATTTGCGCAAAGATACGGCAGACATGTACAGCAAGTCAGAGTGTAACTAAGCACCAAACGTCGATGGACAACGGGTTGACGAGAATCTTCGGTATGGGCAAGTTTCGGCGAACTTTTCTCCAGTTACGTTTTGTCAGCTTAAGGGATGTTTTTGTCCTATGAATCTCTGGTATGGCCCACACAGAAAGAGAGAACCAGACGTTAATAGTTCAGATGAACAGCACGCAAATCGCCATTAATTTCTCTGTACTTGGATCGCCATAAACGAAAGCGACATCAGCGCTTTGATGTTGCTGGCTAAACTTACAAATAAACATATTTAATCGGCAGAGTCGACAGGGTCACGGTAACGTGTAATGTCAAACACCAAATTACCCCTCTCCGCCGTCCGTGGGCGGGAGTACACTATACTCGCAGTTGTGATAGCTCTAACCCGGCATTGGAGCTTGCAAAAAATGAGTACTCTAAAGTGTATTATGAAAGAAGTAATATCATACGTTATACAAGCTTTTTTGTATTTGTTTTTTGCTTAGTTTAGGCAGAACAACACATTTCACACAAATTGAACAACTATGACTGAAGACGCCGTTATACCGAACCCTCTGACTTTTATTTCGCTATTAGGGCACCTTAAACTGAGTGGCGCTAGTATTATAACATATAGGAGTCTAATTTAACTATAAATAACTGATTTAGGTTTACATAATGTTCTTATGGCAGCAGGAGATTAACCCGTGGTCTCGTGTACACGTTTATGTGGCATAGATAGAATAAAAAACATATTTTATTTTCTAATAAAATTGTAAATAAGCAATTTTAAAAAAATAGAGAGCTACTATATTGGGCTATTAACATTTATTAGGATGCATGTAAAACTGACAGGGATATATATATATATATATATATATATATATATATATATATATATATATATATATATATATATATATATATCAGTATGTATATACGCATGTATACCCCATATATGGTTGTGCATATATGGTATAGAATCGTAGATAGCGACCTTGTTGTATACATATACGTATGTTAAAAACAATATGTATGAGCACTAAGAACCATAAACAAATTACACTAGCCCTTTTAATAATTTTAACACAAAAAAAATGACTCAAAACAATCGCACGAGGTAGGACTCTGTTTTGATTTCTGAAGATCACGCTTTGAGAAGTGCATCGATATCGGTAAAAATTACTCGCAAGTATTCTAAGATGTTCCTGTCTACAAGTACCCAAAAAACATTTCTGTACAGACAAATCACTATAATTTGTTTCAAAATTGTGTGCAACACTGTTTAGTGCGTGACGCTGTCACCGTGCTCTGTCAAACGTCCCGTAACTTTAGAAAATATGTTAAACAGCAATGTGCAAAACTTTTGTTTTTGGCGTGATGTTTGTATTCTTTATACAGGGTCTGTGGCATTATCCGCAGTGAAGCGAAACATTTGGAGCAACTCGGTCTTCCGCCGTGCCAACGGGACTTGTTTATAGAACAACTAGCGTTCTGTCAAATTGCCGGCATGCAGGTGAGCAGTATTTGTCTAATGTAGAGTGTTATCGCGAGTTCTCAATCACCTGTGTACTAACCGTTATGCTATCAAAATAGGCTATACACAATGTAGGGAAGTCATAATAGGAAACATAGTGTGCAAATCTTAGACTAGGCAGATGGGACTACTTCGATATATCCCACCTTGTATAGCTTTATGAGGTGAATTACGTCTATACCTCGTCCGTATTTATATTCGTATGCTTATTGTGCTTGTATTCGGCTTTCTTATTAAGAGCATTTGAACATCAACCCTCTTATTAAGCCGAACGCGCTTAACGATGACAGTTCAGCTACAAATGGCCGCCCCCATTCACAGCGCTCGCGGGTTCACTATTCCCACGAGAAAATGCGTCCGGCCCAGTTTCCTTATTTCCTCTTTCCCTGCTCTTATGGCCAAACTGAAGAGGAGAACCGGTCTGTTGGAATAGGTTTCCGAATATTTTCCATAGTGTCTTATATGCGCGTTCCATTCTTGTCCATACATTACCTGCCTTCTCTTCCTCCGTGCCTCACAGTTTTCAGCCCATTTCGTACCGTGTCTGTTTCTCGGCTAAATAGTGGTAATATATTATCCTTAGTTCTTCTCCGAGCTTAGCAGCAAAGTATCTTTTGTGCGCGATTTTGGTTTTCCTAGAAATTTCCCCATGCTTGCGTCCCTTATCTTCTCCGTAAGCACACGTAACATGATGCTTCTCAACCAACATGTCGTTTGCTCTCTCTCTCTCTGTCTCTTCCTTGTAGTCTTCACGGCGTTTATTCTCCCGTGAGTTTGGGCGAAGGGCAATAAGGAAAATAAATATACTCATATGTCACGTATAACTCGAAGTCCATAGTCTTAGATCACAACGAACAAATATCGGACAGGTAATATGTCCGTGTTCACGCTCAGGTCTGCGGTTAGCCAATAAAATCGACTAAAACTTCCCGTATACCAACGACAAAAATAAACTGTATTCTTTTTTATGCAAATATATATATAGGGATAGACACCGTTTTCTGTGTATTTCGACACCATACAAATGCACAGTACAGCATGCAAGATGCTGTGAGCTCTTATTTTAATTTTCTTAAGGTCCGTCCGAATAAAAGATCGCTTAAAAATGTTACCTTATGACAGGACTTCTTTATAGCCCGATGGTTCAAGAAGATCGCCTCTTGGCAGAGTTCCAACAACGGATGCTACCTGGTGAACGTCAGCGAAGCTCAGACGTGTGGAATCAGCACGTCAACCAAGGTTGTCTACTACGGTCATCGTCAATCAGAGCCGACCACGTCAGGAAATTCCAATGGCGAGGGAGGGCGATCTGCAAGAAGCCGACGCGATGAAGTTAGCATCTTAAACGGTACGTTTGGCTGAAGCTACAGAAAGTACTCGCCGCATCCTGAGCGTGGTTTCGTCACACGACGAATTCATTGTATAAATATATATATATATATATATATATATATATATATATATATATATATATATATATATATATATATATATATATATTGTATTAACCAGTGTTTGATTTTTCACATCTGTATTACAGCTTTGCTACATCACTTTTGTCAGCAGTATCGCCCTGGTACACTTTTGGAGGTGATACAGATCGCACGACTCTCCACCTAGAATGAAAAACATTTTCTTAAGAGATTGTTTTTAATTATAGAACGTCCCCCGTTCCACACGGGCTTGAAATTCATTCCTGACGAATAACTTCAAAATTCCGAGGGCCGTAACGTTGAAATATCTAGGGTTTGCCTCACAGTCTTTGTGGCAGCATGGGAGCTTCCCACGGCTTCGAAGTAATGCTAAAGTAATGCCGGGTTTAGTGGGTTTGCGAGTCTCACACTAGTCACGCAGGCTGCTAGTAGCGCATGTGCATCATGCATTCCCGAAACCTCCCACAACAAACAAAAAGCATGGGAGCTGACTCTCAGCGGTATGGTCTATCATCTATTCTCAATAAGCATCGCTCAAAGAAAATTCGATTAACAACAGCAGGGATCGAACCGGCGACACCCCGGTAGATAACAGCCATGACTAGTGCACGAGTCCCCTTGACCACGCCGCCACTCGATTCTTTGCCTACTTTGCATTCGCACTCGTTACACTAGTATTAGAGTACGCCTACTTAGAGATGCTGATGCCACCTCATAATCAGGCATGCTGTAATGTGCCTGACCTGCTATGCAATCAATGTAGCGCTACGGGTGCCACCTAAATACTAGCTGTTTGGACGTAATTTCTAATGGTGAACGAAATGCAATATACAACCTTTATATATGCGGAACACATAGGCGGAAAAGAGAAATATTTCTTATTTTATATTTAGCTGTTTATCGTTTCTGGCATGCTCGACATGTGACACTCCGGGATCATGTTGTTCAAACGACTCTGGTCTCATTTCGTACAGACACTAAGTATTGCTTGTAATAAAGTATAAAAATTCTCAAATGTGTATAGGAGTTAACAATAGTATATTATTAATTCATATAAAAACTATTAAACACGACCAGGCGTTTTATGTTGTGTTGTTGTTGTTGTTGCAGGCGACGAAGTGTGTCTACTGCATGAGACTGGCGTTGCTGCCATGTACTTCTCGTCGGTCATCAGATACATACTCACCCCATAATAATTCGATTGGAGCAATAATAGGCACTTTCCAAGCTGCGACCTATCATGTTATATTCATTGTTTGTATTACATTTCTTGAGTCAGGTAGATGAAGACGTTTAATGAAAGCATAGAATACAAGCCATAGACGGGCAAAGTTCATGTACCTTTTATTGTTTAGTATAGTCCCCCTGAAGCTCAGCAAATCGAGTCCAACGAGTCCAACAATAGGTATTATTTCACGAGGAAACTGTTCCGAGCTCTTAGACGTGTACGGCGTATATTGCATCATGGTTGCCCTAATGTTTCTTTTCAAAAAGGTGTGTCATGAGGTTTTACAACAAACAGCTAATAGTTGCACGGGGCACAATACGGAGAATATAAAGGATGCTCGACAAGTTGAAACTTGAATTTGCGTAATTTGGCCGTGGCAACAAGAGACAATCCTGAGAATTTTGTCTCAAAAGATCCAAACTGCTCTCAAAAGGTGCAAACTGCTCCAAACTAACACCGTAGCCTTTTTGCTTTAGCTCAATTTAAAAAGTATATATATACGTTCATGCGTAAATACTGGTGCAATGTTTCATGATTCTAACCAATGCCCATTTATTCCGCTGATTTGAACAGCTTCAATCGGCGGTCAGTCAGATTGCAGACTTTTTCATAGACACAGTTTTCTTATCCGAAGCTGTTTTAGGCTGCCCAGAACGTAGTGTATCCTCGGTGTCCATAATAAGTTTTTTTTAACTTTTGTTGCTTCTGAAAAACATATTTTATTGTAGACATTGTAGAGATTGTGGACAGGCGATTCTACGATTTTTGTGTCCACTTAGGATAACTCTAGCTGTACGCATCAAAGGATGCTGCGCAAAGGCAGCTTTTTGTACAAAAATAGGAACTGTAGACTTCTTAGACTACTTGTAGTGCTTACATATATCATTGAAGGCACTTTAATTACGAGACTTATTTTCTAGCTGGAACTAGCGTAACTACCGGAATAACCTGACGGCATCTTTCTAGTTTTTCTATCTCTGCAATTTTCACATTACTGTAATTTTGTATATCTTTCACAACTAGTTTTCACAATGTTTAGGTTGTGAAACCTTGCAGTAAAACGTGGCATGTCACAAAGGCAAAAGCGCTCTCAGTTCGTAATTAATGATGTTTTTAAGGGCTTAAACAGTGTTCGTTTGAGTCCTCAAGTGCTCATTTTGGCATCAAGTGCCCGTGGTCAAATCATCTAGGCCAGAAAATGATTTAAACACTCCTAAAACAAAATTGGAATTTGTAATTTACTGAATAGTAATAGGAAGATAATGACTCCAACAGTAAAGTGAGCAGACAGCAGCGCCAATATCATGGCGACAGCAAGACTAAGCGGTTTTGAAGTATTAGATACTGGCATTAATTTTCTGACAGCAAGGCTAATCTCTTAGGTATAAACTTGGAGAGCTGCTGTGAAGTAATGGCACTTCAGTATAGTACTTCAATTATTATATCATATTAAACTTCACTGAACTATGTATAGTAATAAGAAAATTCTTGTTTTAGATGGCTTACAAACGTTGACCATTTTACACATAGATTTACGTAATGTTTTACACACGTATATTTTACACACATATATATATATAAAGTGTGTTGCAAAAAATTAGCAGCTCATGTTTTTTTGCGATAATTTCGGCTTGGTTTATTTGAATGGCTTGAAATTTTAAGCGCATGATGTACATGACGAAACATGAGTATAGTGTTGATTTCATTGCAATCTCAAAATCGGTTCATACAGAAAATAAAAAAGTGTGAAAAAACAGTGTTGCAAAATATTAGCAACAATAACATGCTAACAACACAGCTCTTGTTTGTGAAGGATAGTCGATACTACAGCTGATATTCGATCCCAGGGATCAAATGTCAGGAATATTGTCTAGCTAAATCAATCGTTATATAGCTGCAAAATATTCTACAACTTAGTCGTTGTTCCGAACTAACGACGAATCTTATGTTTAAACCATGGGTCGTACAAAGGATCTTTCGGATAACGAAAAGACAAGAATTGAGGCATATGCTGAGCTCGGTCATACAGTAACTGCTATAGCAACCAGATTAGGACGGCATAAGAGCACCATCAGCAGGTTCTTACACCCTGGAGATGAACCAAAGGTGCAGATCTAACAGTGGGCGTAAGCCAGTTTTGACTATTCGAGATCGGCGAAGGATCATACAGTTGGCTACTCATGACCAAATGTCTTCTTCCAGGATCAGGACTACTTTGGGAGTGCCAGTGCACCGATCCACAGTGTACCGAGTGTTAAGTTCTGACAAAAACGTGCGATACGCGAAAAGGAAGCTTATGCCGCGACTGCAACCGAAGCACATTGTCGCACGGCGTGAATTTTCGCATAGATACCAAACTTGGGATAACGAGTGGAAAAACATCGTCTTCTCGGATGAAAAGAAATTTAATCTCGATGGCCCTGACGGCTGTCAGTACTATTGGCACGACTTAACGGAAGGAACCTAAATGGTTCTCGAAACGTGTGGCCGGTGGTGGCTCTGTGAAATATTGGGGCGCGTTTGGATATAATGGGAAGTCTGATCTAGTCGAGATTGTGGGCCGAAACAATTCTGACATGTACCAGCGCATTGTCGGTTCCCAGTTAGAAGCCCCCTTTAGAAGAATTGGGGGACCTGACGCAGTTTTTCAACAAGACAACGCCACGTTGCATATCTCGGCTAGCACTATAGCCTTTTTTCAAGAACAAGGAGTGCCACTTCTTGACTGGCCGGCATTAAGTCCAGACCTGAATCCTATTGAAAATCTTTGGGGACATTTGGTAAAGCAGATTTACGCAAATGGTCGACAATATAATCATTTGTCGGACCTCAAAGAAGCTGTCCAGCAAGCATGGACTAATATTCCACTTTCGTACTTACAACAGCTCATTAACTCCATGAAAGACCGAGCTTACGATTTGATTCAGAAGAAGGGACGAAAAACCCGTTTCTAGAATAAAATATGTAGTTTCAAATGAGTCATACAGCCCTGCTAAGAATCGAATACGCTGTAAGGCGCTATTGTTGCTAATATTTTGCAACACTGTTTTTTCACACTTTTTTATTTTGTGTATGGAACCGATGTTGAGATTGCAATGAAATCAACACTATACTCATGTTTCGTCATGTACATCATGCGCTTAAAATTTCAAGCCATTCAAATAAACCAAGCCGAAATTATCACAAAAAAACGTGAGTTGCTAATTTTTTGCAACACACTTTATATACTATATATAGATACGAGTATATTGCTTTGAGCTGGGCGTCTATTATCGTCAGAATCTGATGAAGGCTGCTGCAAGAAAGTTACTGTTTGCTGTTCCTCAGGATAGATTTGCCATGATCTATATTGAAAACTCTAAAATATTTGCAGGAGTTTTGTCAACTTTGCTTACAATGTATATCTATCTGATTATCGGGGTTGCACACAGAATTTGGAACTCATCCATGAGGGTTCGTACATTTTCGTACTATTCTTCCTTGTGTATGTTGACTAGAACAATGTTTCGAGTCGCTTGGGCCGTTGCCTAGTGCTATAAAATAGAAAGAGGTAGCCACCGACTTACTCTGATTCGTTAGTAATTTAATTAAAACATTTAATTGACGTAGTTTAAACTTGACGATGTTGCGATTACTTGGACGTCGCAATGCGATTGCTCGCTGCTTGTACCGCACGATACCATAATCACAGGTAATTAGTTTTTCCATTTGTGTTCTGCTTCTGCCTCATCGTGCACAAATGACATAGCGTATGAGAGCTCAGACCCACTATCACCGATTGTTCCTAATGAAACGTTTCTTCCTTAAACTTCTTAACTGTCCGTTCTTTTAAGAGCTTTAGGAAACAATCAAGACAACGACTTTTTGATTATTCCGGTAATCGCTGTTTGTACCACTTGTCTAACATCTAACACTGCTTTACGCGTGGTATTAATGACATCTGTACTACAAATACTACTACTAATGAAATATCTAATTAATGGATCTTGTGTTCCAATTGTCCCTATTGCTCCGCGCTTAACAGTTGTTATTACGATACTGGTCGATAGGCTGGTAGGCCAACTAGGACAATATCAAAGGTTTAATTTGAAACTCAGATTTGCAGGGTGACATTGTCGAAGCCCCTATCTGATAACTTCATGCTCTAATTCATTAGAACCTTATGTTCCTTAAGTATATAGCTGTCCCTATATACCGTCGTACTTTGGTCTTTCTCTAGTCTAGTCTTCTGTTTTGAAGACTTGAAGCAAGGTCTAAAATGCAATGCAGCTCATTAGAATACATCTTAAATACATCTGCATGAAATAAACTGTATCTGTTGTGTATATATATATATATATATATATATATATACGAAGAGGACGGAATCCTATATATATACATAGAGAGAGAGATGGGCATGAGAAGTGTCACACTTTGCAACGTGTTTGATACGCGTTCATTTTGAGTCGGGACGTTAGATACTAATTAGCTCGTTGTAGCACGCTTGTCTGCCTGGCCGCCAGTTTCTCTCTCTTTCTAGCTATCTTTCTCTTGCTCTCTCTCTATGTATATATATATATATATATATATATATATATATATATATATATATATATACATATATATATATATATATACACACATATATAATTGGAAACTCTGGTCCAAACCCATCGGCCTGAGCAAATCGTGCTCGCGCATCAATAGAATCGCTTTTGATTGGAATATGACGCGCTGTAGCGCGGCGTTTTATCCACTACGTGCGCCTAAGCTGTTTATGCGGTGTAACTGCGCGACGGTTGCCTGGCCGAGTTTCGACACACTCTCTTTTGCTATGTCGCGTTCTGTTTCTCTCTCAATTCTCAGTTTCGTTCTCTGCTCGTCTTTTCTCTATGTCACTGTCCCCCGCTCTCTTCCTAAATATATATAGTGTGTTGTCGTATATATGTATATATATATATATATATATATATATGTATATATATATGTATATATATATATATATATATATATATATATATATATATACATATAGCGTGTTGTCGCCACATCATTTGCTGGACTTTCGAAACAGATTTTCAGGTTGGTGCGTGACGGTCACGGACCATGGATGATGCCTCAACGCTCGTCTACCAACCAGCTTAGCCAGCTAACCAAGCATGCAAGCAACCGGCCACTCGTTGGGCTCTATGAGTTGTGTGCGCCGCTGTCTAACGTCGTGGGAATAGCTGTTTAGTCTTGTTGTAGATGTAGTCGTCGTCGTAGTAGTGTCACGGGTTCGATCCCCAACGTTGTACATTTTTATTTATGGGCTCCGTCTTACGAAGCATTGCGAAGGCAAACCCGGTGGACGTTGTTAAATGATAGAGTCAGCCCGAAAAGTTTCAGAAGTTGTAGAATATATATATATATATATATATATATATATATATATATATATAGTAGTAATTGTAGTAATAGTAGTAGTAGTTGTTGTTGTGGTGGTAGTTATTCATAATAGTTATTCATAATACTCGTAGTGTGGTGGTTGATGCATGTAGCGTCCATGCACGTCGTCCGTCCGTGCACGCCAATCGTCTGCTGCTCATCCCATCGTCGTCGTCGATGGCGACGCACTACAGACTCGACCGAAGCAATGCCAAGGACGACGCGGGACGAGAGTTGGGCTAGGAGTGGTGGTGGTGGAGGAGGAAGAGGGCTGATGGTGGTGGTGGGCAGACGAAATGATGCCGCATATTGTATTCATTGCACGTAAAAGCGACGCCAACGACATGCTCTTCATATTTCGTCGTTCGCTCGCTCGGTCGGCGATTGGTCGATGACGGTGGGGACGGCGTCGTTGCCGCTGCCGCTGCCGCCGCGGCCGCGTTTAAATCATCGAAATCAGCGCGTGATTAATGCGATCTTGACACGAGGTTGCGCGAGAATCTGCACCGATTGTCTGTCGGCTGTCGTCGGATCGTGCAGCACGTCAACCGTACAGCTAGCTAGTCGCCTGCTAGTCGTCTGCTAGTTGGGTCCCAGTCGAGCCGAGCAGAGCCAATCCAAGGGTACTCCCCATATCTCTTCCCATTTTTCTCCTCTGTTTTCTCCCCATATTTCCCCCTCTGCTTTATCCTCATCGGCCTTATATCTCCTTTTCTCCTTCTCCCCCCGGTAGCTCTCTACCTTTCTCCCTCTGTATCCCTTTGTTCCTTTCCCTTTTCCTACCTCCCTCTCTTTGTTCCCCACAAGCGATCTCGTTGGAAGCTTAGCTTCACGCAAAAGACGGTGAACGGTGAATGCCAAGGAACGAACGCAACCAAGCACGCTGCTGGTAGCTGGTGATCGGCTGAGCCTGCCTGTGCCTGGTTGCCTGCGCATCTACCGCCCTGATGAGAGGCAAACATTTCAAAGCAACGTCGAGCTCGCGTCGTTGACAAATGATGCTCACTTTGTAGCCGTCTCACAGCTTGGCCTTGCGGCCGCGTTCGTTCTCTCGATCGCTACGGTTTTGCGCTGACGGCCTTTGATGGAGAAAAGTCATGATCAGGCGTTGTTGTTGTAGTTGTTGTTGTTCCTGTTGTTGTCGTTGTTGCTGCTGCTGCTGAGAAAGACGGAAACAATTCCAGAAGAGAACCTCTCCTCGGAACGCGACCACCCGGTGGTGGGTTGTCTGCTGATGTTCTCAATGCCCGAAAAATTCCCTATTAGTAAAACAGGTAGGCGACAGAAGCAACAGCAGCAGCGGCAGAAGCACCAGCACCTGGCAGCAGACCGCATCCAGTTGCCCGGAAAAACTGCATAAGCACATACGCTTCGTTAGAGGTTTAGATGCATTTAGGAGAAACTTTCGAAATTGTCTGAGTCAAAATCGACTTGAATACACTTTATTTAGTATTTACGTAGTGTATATACTATACTATATGTACTGCATGCATAATAATAGTACTCTCATAGGTTTGTAACGCATTTGTTGCTAGGCTTAGGTCGTTAGCTAATGTTACCGCCTTATTCTAAAACTCCTCTCTCTCTCTCTCTCTATATATATATATATATATATACATTTCTCAAGAAATGTTTACGGTAATGTCAGTTCTTTATGTGGTTGACTAACGGTTCACAGTAGTTGCAAATTCGCATCTGACAGAGTTTATGGTAATCTCCACACACATATAGTGACACCTAAATATGGTTAAGGCGTCTTTATTTGGAGCTCTTATACGATGTGGATTTGAGTCATTTTATTCTGACAGCCCTTAGTAAATGCCATGAGTGCATCTTATACTCTACGTAAATCTAAATTGTGTTCCATTGAGCTCAACTCTGAGGGTTGTTTCTAGAGGCAAATGTACGAAATGGTGTCGCGCATAGTTTAGCAAAGCCTGCCCAAACTACCAGACTTGAACCTGTTAAGCATATTGTGTGGTAAGATACCATGCACTGCCATATGTGGCACTTAGAGTAATTGTTATAGTGAAGATAGCCAATGCTGTATCCGGCGACAGCTTATGGGAGCTTTTTATGAACCCTACTATTGCCAGCGTTTTACAAATTCAGCGTAGATATCAAACTTCTCTGTACACGGTCACGCCAGTGTTATGCTCACAGAGTGTCAACCTTGCGCAGACTCAGCATTGTGCAAATGCGTATGTCTATGTCAGGGCTGGATGCTCTGGATGCCCATCTTATAATATAGTCTGGGTTGGTTCTGAGCACTTGAACTGTAATCCCACAAGACTTTTTTTGCGCGAAATTAGGCTCGGTGGGTAATTGTTGTCTCTGTTAACTCGTCTTAAACTAGTGCCTCCCCGGGCAGGACTACGCCCTTAGATGACGAAATAACTTACACGGAGTCGACCTGATCACAGTCTCAATAGAAGTAAGTACCGACATCGTCCAGCTGTAATTTTTTCAACACATTGAAATGTACGTTAACGCCGGCTTTCTGCAGCATAACTGTGTCTAATTGGTTTTCGGGCATAAATAGCGTGCGAGGGCGGATCGAAAAGTTATGATACAAAAATATAATAACAAAATATTTATTTAATCTTCTAAAAGGCTGTTGTTCTTTTTAAAATAACTCTTACCCGCTGCAATGCATTTGCGACACCCTAGTGCAGTATAAATAAATATCTATATCTGTACAAGCGCACACCAGCGCTCTCTATCACTAGTCAAACGTTGCCCGGAAATCCACAAACACGCCGTTAGACACGTGCCCTTTGGGAAAAACGTGGTTTTGGGTTCTTTTTTAAAGTATGATATCTTAAAATATCTTAATTTTAAAGTACAATGCCTTAAAATATATTATTTTTGGAAGTGCCATATAGCGTCGCCGCCATGCGTGTAGATTTTGTGACGTAAATATTTATTAAATAGGAAAAGCAACAGAAGTGGCTTCCCTGCATAACTAATGATTTTTTTTCTCGCGAGCTCCCTGTTCGGTTCCAGTGGATTAATCAGGTCCGTTTTTTTATATTTTATTGGGCCATCGTAGTCATCTCGAACTTTATCATGGTTTTGTAGGGTATGGATACTTTGCCGAGTGCCAAGTGTAAGAACTTCCTTGGCGGACGTGACTGATACACGCGTCAGCAGCTCGTTGTCGGTGTCTTTGCTTGAGCTTAAGCCCTTGTAGGAAACGTACAACGATACTAACTTCCACTGAAAGTGCAGGTGTGGTAGATGTGGACGTCTTCATTTTCTTTTTCGTAACAGGACTAATTTTCTGATTGTGGTCTTATTGGACCGATGATCTGATGATGATCGCGATGACTCCGCTTTCTCGTTTCGTTTAAATTTGTCTGCAGCTTCAACCAGCCTAAAAAGCTTGTGAATATCTGACCATGTCAAAAATGCCGGCGAGCCATTTAGTGCATCCTGTAACGTGGTTTCTGATGGCAGTTGCAATTTACCTTGCGAGTCTGTTTGAACGTTGCTCACCATTGACTTCAACACATCCCTGATGTCCGTCGAGCGAAGCCATTTATTCAGCTAGAAGGAATTGACCCAATCAGGGATCGGTATCTCTTGATTGGCTAGTCCATGAAAAGAGTCATCTCGCAGCGTGCTCTCTCTAGCTTATCGGCGAGAACGGCCAAGCACGTCTCTTTCAACACTTCATCACCATGAGTGATGAATTAATGTTACAATCAACCCTTTTTATTCCTACATCACCTTCATCTCAACCGGAACCAATGAACTAAGAGCTTGTCCCTACTTCGCAGCTCCTCCTTCTCTCGAATGGTCACGAATGGGTACCTAGAGTTCAAGCTATTATGATCGCTATATACTTTAAGAAAACGCGAATTCTAATGTGGAAAGCACAGACATTATGTTTGCCTAGAGGATGCGATGACAACTTTAGGCAAAACGAGCTTCCGACTACATCCGACTAACGGTTTGAAATCTTTCGCACTATTTGTATACTTGGGAACAATGGCAATTGAGTGTACAAATATACTCACGCGCATTCGCTATACGCACGTATTCGTTTACTGCAAATAAATGTGTTGTCTTCTATCGTCTCATATGAAAGTCGACTAATTCAGAACATACTATTCCTCCTGGACTCAATGATTAAATGAGGATTAGCAAACTGGCTTTTTTGGGCGATGTTTACTAAAATTAGAGATACTGGCGCTCATCCCCCGTGTTCCTCCACCTTTAGATCTTTTAAAACTACAACATGTGGCATAAGTTGCTTGACGGGACTCTTTGCCTCAACAACGATTTAAACTGCAGTGAGGGAATTAGTGTAGGCGTTGTGCATTACAGTGTGTTACTTGCTTTGTTGGCGTATGAGGCCTGAGGAGAAAACCGAAACAGCATGCATAGAACATATAGGAAACGAGTTTTTCCTATATGTTTTAATCATATATACTATTGATCGTCATCAAGTATTCCAATTAGTTATGATAAAATGAACCGTCCGTCGATGCATTTGCTGCTGCTGTGTTGCACGTATATATATATATATATATATCCGTATCAGATTGCGTATCTTAAGGGGTCGGCGACATCGACATAAAAGTCAATGTCCACTCGATTTCGTGGCTCGCCCTCCATCCGCCGTTGGGTCCGAACAATCGTATTTGCGGTCCTCCGCTTCACACTGCCCACAACGCTGGATACACGATAGGCTTTTCTCGGTCGTCACTTCAGCCCGATTACTGCATTGTGTTGGGCCACGCCGACTTCTTCTTACCGTCGCTACATCCAGAGCGGTTGGCTGGCCCGCTTACTATCGTGGGGCTTTCGATCCTTTTTACCCAAAGGTCTTCGGCCCTTCAGCGAGGGGCCCTTTTGCCTCGGTGACCAACCGCGACGTGGGGCCTGTGACACTCAGTCAATTGGAGTCAGTGAGACGGACCCGGCAATGACAACGACAGCTCTTGGCACGAGGATCGTGTCCACGGAGCAGCGTCTGAGTCCGTTCGTTCGTGTGTGTCCTGTGCATGCGTGAGTTTGATTGGAGAACTAACGGGCCCTGTTTCGTATTTCGGACCGCCTATGGATGAGAAGTCTCGTACCCTGCGTTCCTCCCATGAGAGCTCTGCCGGTCGACTTCGGAGGCAGCGTCAGTGGCACCAGCAATAGCAGCGGCCGAGGTCGTCGCAGTGGACTTTGGGCACGCGGCGTCGAACTTCTAAGCGAATCGTTTACTTACGTCACCCATCCGATCTCCGACAAAAACTACCCACATTCCCCTCAGCTATCCATAGTAGTGCACAGTTGCAGGCAAACGGAGAGCCCATTTCGTGCCACATGGCACCCTCCGTAATCTCCCTGCCTTGCACTGTATTCTCGCGCCTTGCACTGTATTCTCGCGCCTTTCGCGCCTCTTTGTCTCGATTTCTGCCTCCTTTTCCCACTCCCACTGTGGCAAATCAGGTCCATATCAATGTGTTTGTAAAGAGTAGAGCTGCCTGGGTGCGGCTGGACAAGGCTGGGGCAAAACTGGGTCAAGCCGAAATTGGCTGGGTGGGGGGCGAAGCGCTTAATAAATGAAAATTGCGAATGAACAACCACCAGCCATCAGGAGGGCTGTCGGCGGGCGGCCCCAGGCGGGTGAGAGCCATCGTTTAGAGGTCTCAGCCCTATCTGACCCTCTAAGCTCAGATAGGGGTGCCGGAGGAGGCGGTAGCAGCGAAACGGCCCACTGAAGTGGGCCTGCTGGGGCTGTAGTGCAGTAGCCGCCGTAACAGAAGTATAACTAGGCCCACTTGTAGCAAAAATCCAACTCGTATCCGTGTGACCGTGGCCGCGGTCGGTAGTGATACTGGGTGGTCGCTTGAAGATGAATGTACTATTTTCGCTATCACTGCCACTACTACTATTACTACTACTACTACCATTACTGCTTTAGCAAAAGCTACCCCACGATTGGTGCGCCATCACATTACTACCGTCGTCACCCCGGTTAGGACCACGCCGGTTAGGACGGGTCGCCCAACTGCTGGTGTGCCAAGCTCGTTTCGCGGCCAAACTTTTGTATTTCGATGCTGAATTGGGTTGGGCAGTTGTCGCCGGGCGGCTGCTGATGCTAACCAAATGAGTGAAAATATTAGTTATATAATATTAATAATATTTGTTTTAACAATTCTTATTTATCTTTTGGTATCCAAGCCAGCTGTCACATGAATAGATTGAACTTCTTATTTATACATCAGTTCGTCCACGTCTCTCTCCCTCGGAAGCGTGTCTCAGCAAAACTCATTGTCGCATTGCCGCACTAAAATTCTAAGGTGATGCGCTGTTGCCTGAGAAAAGCTGTGGATCGTTTGTTTCCGTTTGACTTTTCGATGATCTGATCTATAGTGTAAATTGGATTTGTGTTTAAAAGTTATCAGTCAATTCTTATAAAATTCATCGACGACATCACTTACTTATAAAGGCAACAATAATTTGGTTATGTGTTTATTTATATTGATTTTAACCCAAGTTTAAAAATCTTAAAAAATATCGCTTTAGCCATGAGAGTATCGCGCTGGGCTCGAATCCGCAACCTCTACTTTCAGAGCGTTCTTGAGACGGTGAAGTCTGCTGACCACAAAAAGACGTCTTAATGTCGCCACAACGGATTAAGCTGATTACGAAGAGTACTATAGAGAGGAGGAGAAGGCGATGCCTATGCTTGAGAGAGCAGTGCGCAAGCCCCATGTCTACATTGTTCGCCGGCACCATTTACGCGGATAGCATTGTAGGGCGCGGTGCCATTCGTCGAATTGTTGGCGACGTAGAAACTTCGTAGAAGAAATTCGCTGAAGACGAAAGCCATCAGGTTTTGTCGTGGGGATTGAGTTGTGGCAGCAGATGTAATACTCGGGCGGGACGCTTGCTTAAGTGTGCAAAATGTATATAATGGCAATATTATATTTCTAAGAAAATGCCATCTTAAAATGCAAAATATACACTCAGTACACTAAATACACGTTCATAGCGTCTATGAGCATGTTTGACAACATAGGGGTTTCGCAAAGAATGCAACTCTATATATATATATATATATGTAGTGAAAGCAAAGTAGATGTATTTCTACAGTTTTAAACTTGAAAAAGTGAAATGTTGAAATTGCTCTCTTAAGGCCTTTTTGTTTGCTACCTAGCTTTAGCGCATTTGCTCCCTGTTGCAAACATATTTTTCTTCTACAATATGTTTGCCATCCATATCTGAACCAGTACCGGAATAAACACTTTTACCTAGAATAAGACATGTTTAACGCCGGTCATTATATTCTCAGCAGAGAGAACGCGTTCTTGTCAAAAAGACTCTGTAGGAAGTAAACTAAGGCAAAAATGTAAAGTTTGTAGTATGAATTCTCATTTCAGTACACTGAATTTAAACAGACATTTCTCATTATCTAATACACAGATTCCATCCTTGGTACGTTTGCCCTAAATCAGCGAATTCGGATAATGTGAAACACAGTTTTGCTGATTAGTTTTAACTATTCGTGTGGTTAAGTCGAGCCGCGTGAAAAAGCGTACAGAGCGTGGACTGTTACTGGTCGTACATAGCAGCTCGTCCATTCTGACAGAGATTACGTCTTCTAGCGTTGGTGGTTTGCCTAAAAGTGACAAGCGTTGGTCCGTGCCCACGAGGTTGCCTGCGTATCAGACATTTCAAGCCAATCCTCTTCAATCTGACAGGTACAATTTAAGAAGTACTTAAGTGCGTCCTTGAAATGTACTTTGAATGAACGAGCTTAAAGATGTAACTGAGCTCTCAGCCAATTTGCTGTAAGCGCTCAAATGTCAAACTAAATCCTCTTTTCCTAAGACGCAGCAAGTCTTCCACAGAATACCCAACTTGCCATGCTGGAATCTGCTGCTGCTTCTCCTGGTAGTGCTGTTAGTATTAATGGGCACTGTAGTTATTGATAGTCAGTACTAAATAAATAGTTGCGTCATTTTTCAGTTTCTGAGACGTTGTAGATGCACTGCCAATTTTTGAGTTGTCCCAAAGGTCGAGCACCTCCAAAACGTCCATTAGCGTACTTTTTGGAAACTTTCAATTAGCATTACCATTTGACTTGCTAAACATAGTGTTGATGTAATACATACAATGTTTCAATTTTGCAAGGATAACGCGCTGTCATAGTGATAATATATATATATATATATATATATATATATATATGGGCTTAGCCTTTGCGGATGATCTCATCTTCTAGCCTCCACGAAATCCACTCTCCAACAGCTCCTTAATATTGCGGACCCACTTTTGAAATCCCGAGGCCTTGAAATTAGTACTAATAAAAGCTTTACTATCTCCCACCTATTTAATAGGAAGGAAGGTAAAGGTTTTATCAATACCGTACCAGAATTTAACGTTGGAGATCGGCAATTGCCAGCTAAAGGTATGAGCGATCGATGGAGATATCTTGGAGTCGACTTTGACAGCAATGACAGAGTTGACTCCACCAAGGATATACTCCTTAATTTACTCAACAGACTCACGATAGCTCCCCTTAAACCCCACCAAAGACTCATATTTTTTAAAGACTTTCTCATTCCCCGTCCCCTATCCGGTCCCAGACCATCTTACGCACTCCTTAGTGACCTAGATAAAGAGATCAGAAAGATTGTTAAGTCGAAATGGCTTAAGCTCGAAAACTCGGTGCCGAACGCCTACCTGTACACGCACACAGCACACGG
This sequence comes from Dermanyssus gallinae, assembly GCA_003439945.1. Classification (NCBI taxonomy): domain Eukaryota; kingdom Metazoa; phylum Arthropoda; class Arachnida; order Mesostigmata; family Dermanyssidae; genus Dermanyssus; species Dermanyssus gallinae. The sequence goes on along the minus strand of QVRM01000691.1, from coordinate 182,409 downwards.
CGGTCTGGACATCCCCTGCCTTCAAACATTCATTCCCAGACTCCGCCTCTCCCGCCTGACAGCACTACAACACTCCACGCACCTTGGGGTCCAATGGATGCTAACCACCGAGCACTTTAAAAAAGATCTTGCGAAAACAAGACTTCTTTGCGAGCGCTTGGGAACCTCCATTGAGACCGCTACACAAGAGACCGATTACTGGTCTCAACAACTACACAACACGTTCGATGGGGCACATTTTAAAAAAGCACACAAAACGCCCTTTGTACACTACTGGATTAAGGGTATGCCCTACCTATCTGGTAAGGAGTATTTAAACCTACTTAAGCTCAGGATCAACGCACTACAAACGCGTGCCAGATTGGCCAGAGGACGCCCGGGCTACAACAAACGTTGTAGACACGGGTGTCATGCGCCTCAGACGTTGGCTCATGTCGCTCAGATGTGCGATACAACACACAAACAAATCATAAAGAGACATGACGACGTCTGTGATCGCGTGGCGCGTCTTCTCCGCGAAAGGGGTCATGAGGTGGTTTGTGAGCGAGTATTCCGTCGACCGGGCGCACCGGGTCTAAAGCCCGACCTCGTAATAACAACACCTACCGAGGTCTGGGTTTTAGATGCCGAGGTTTGCGGCCCGAACCGGGACCTGGCAAAAGCACGGCAAGACAAGATCGCCAAATATGGCGTCGAGTTCCTAAGAGCGGCGCTCCCCGACCCGCAAAAACCTCGCAGATTCGGATCCATCACTATTTCTATGAGTGGTGTATGGGACTCCGAATCTGCGAGGACGCTCTTGGGGCTCGGCGTCACGAAGAGGAATCTTATGGATCTCACCGTTTTAACTTTGCAAGGAACCTTGAGGATATACCGCTCGCACCGGGTCCATAAGAGCGGGGGCTACCATCAAGCGAGGACACGGACAACTGACTCTTAACTTCACGTGACACCTTTTTACCACCATTTTTATTAAGGCGAGCACTGCCGAGTGTGCAAACGTATTGTAATTGATTAATAAATCATCACAATATTTTCTATATATATAGATAGATATATATATATAAATATATATATATATATATATATATATATATATATATATATATATATATATATATATATATATATATATATATATATATATATATATATATATATATATATTCTTACAGGTAACTGCGTGGGGAGCACCGTATGGTGATACTAACACACAAAGCAAAGGAGCACACTGAGCTATAACTTGAGAGACAATATATCTCGCAACGTCAACTGAAAACTGAATATTAGATAATCGCCCTAAATAAATCTCCCTTTTCAGTCATGTATTGCGATTTAAAAGCCATTCTTTGACATCTCAGGTGAAACAGGTCAGAGACTTCAAGTCCCTCTCCCACAAGACGGGCAGCGAACGCGAGGTATCACATATGCCGTGACCCGTCGCGAAGCTTTACGCTGCTGAGGGACTAGAGTGAAGGCAACCTCAGCAGGTGCTAAACTAAGAGTAATCTTGAAGCCGAAAGAAGCTACTTGAAGACGATACAGCAAATCAATGGATATGATCTCATTAGCACTATGTAAATATATATCTCAAACATATTGGCTATGTCTCATCCCAAATATGTATAGTCCTCAGAGCATTGTTTTGCATTACCCGAGTCCGAGACAGATAGGTGGTCGTAGCCACTTATGCACAAGAGAATGCCGAAAGTGAATACCGGCACTAACAGCGTTTTGTAGATCAAAATCAGATCATCCAACGGAACACCTAAACGACGCAAACGGTGCAAGGCCGATATAACTGCATAACATTTAGGTGTGATATGATCAAGATGAGCGCGCCAACATACCAATGTTCGCTGTTTCTATATTAGGAGGTACGAACATAGATTTCGACACCGCCGGCTATTCCAATAGGTTGCAAACGATTAGTTTGGTGCATCGGTTATCTTTAAATTATTTTTAGAAACTCGTCTCGCTTTAGGTGGCTTTGGTTGCCTACTAGCTGCCGGTTATTGTTTCTTTTAGCAATGGTTGCTATCAGCAACAAGATAAGCAGGGGAAAAGGTCATTCAAACAAAAGGAGCGTCCAGAATCTAATCATTTATTTGAAATCCATTCTAGCCTTCACATATAATTTGTATATATATATATATATATATATATATATATATATATATATATATATATACGTGTGTGTGCAGCCAGCCAGGGGGGACGCGATCAAAATGCAAATTAAAATGAACTGAGCAGTGCTTTTTGCTCGCCACACTGTTGTTGCAAGCTCAGACAGCATTGTTTTGAACAAAAACAGTTTTTGTTTTAACGGAATTAGATGCTTTGCACTAATATGCAATCAAAACGAAAATCGTTATACTACTACTACTACTACTACTACTTGGATAAACAAAATGCACATAAATGGCGGACACTGGAAGGACATCAACTATTACAGCTCGGTATTCCGACTCGCAGTTTTTAACGTGATGTCTTTTTGACTCTTGCTCTTTCATATAGGTGCAGTAGATACAGTATACAGTGGTGATTCCGGCAACCACTTTTTAGAGGCCACATTTAAGTGCATGTATGCACGTATTTACGCACGTTCATACGTGACCATGTACAGATACACAAAACCGAAATTAAAAATTTAGGGCAGTTCGCGGCTGTAGCGAAGCGGGCGGACAAGGAGTCTCCTGAGCTTTCCGTGAATATTCCTGGCTGACTTTTGGTTGGGCCTCCTTGACGCCCCCCTCGCCCCGAGTCCGTTCGAACCGAAAGTTGTTCTCCGCTTTTATGAAGAGGAACATGCGATACGTTTGTTACTTAAAGCCGAAGAAGATTTCCATGAGAGTTTTCAGCGTACTCCAGGTAATAGGAAAATGACGGCGTGTTACTTTGTTTGAAGGCTACACGTACAATGCCATTATACACCTTGAAGAATTCTGGTGATGGGCTTATATATATACTGTATATATGTATGTATGTATATATACATATATATATAGCACTGTTTCTTCGGGAACACAACAAAGGTAAAATAGATACATGCGATATATATATATATATATATATATATGAAAACATTAACTTTGTTTTCTAAGGATGCCAGTTTATCTCCCAGCAGTAGATAGGACGTTTTTTGGAACGGGATATCTGAGATGCTCGTTAGTAGTGTTTTATGCATAATGCTCATAGTGCCCGTAGTTTCTGGCAAGCGATTGTGATACCCACAATGCCGTCTGGGCTCGCCACACCAGCGTGATAAGCAAAAAGCAATAAATTCAATTTAGTTTGCGTGTTGAACGCGCACTCCCGGGCTGCTGCCGGAAATTATAGCCCGGCTACACCGACCGGCTGCACATACACATATGCATGTAGCATTAAACTATACACGAAAACTAGAAAGGATTACAAATGAGTGATCAAATTATGAATGCTAGCTCTATTTGAATGGCCGTTTCTACCCTCCACTGCCTCTCTGACTACTGGTGGCAACCATTTGCTAGAATAAATTATCTGTCTAATTGCTCGTATGTAGATTTCGATAGAGAGAAAGGTATACATATATATATATATATATATATATATATATATATATATCGTATGGACTATCGTGTTCGAATCGGCAGAGAGTAGACGTGTTCAACATTTGCTCCCGCTAATTTGACCCGTTTACCCTGTTTAAGAGTGACAACCGTTAAAAAAAACTACAACAGTGACAAAACAGACTAAAAGGTGTCTGGAGGGGTGTGAAGCCCACTCCAAAGTGTACTACGTAGCGCTGCTGGGGTTTCAACTCCACTCAGCCTGACTGGCGATTGTGTTCGATTGACAACGTCATTACAACGAGTGTTTGTTTACATTTTGACGTTGCTTTGCGGTCTCCTATCGCGAGAGGCCAGCGTACAGCCAACTGACTTCGTGGACGAGACGGGAAGACGCCGCTTCGCACGCAAAGTTACCGGGTTCAAAACCCGCGCGTGTCGACAAATTTTAATCAAAGTTTAAATATTTTTAATTAAATTGAGTACATTTTACGTTTTACCTAGTTGATTTTATCAATTTAAAACGCATCGATTGCCTGCAAAAGCCACGATGCCGCCCAGCAGGGGTGGTACTGCCCCGCCGCCTACCCTGGATATATCCAGGTTACGAGAAAACTCGACTGACGCCAGTACGTGTGCTGATCAGACCGACGCCTCGAAGGAGGTCACAGCAAACACCCGCGATGCGCCGGCAATGGAGATTTCTGGCGAACCGAGCCCATCCTTACCGAACACCCCCGCGCTTGATCCCTGCGCTGGAAGCGTCACGGCAGAAGAGCGCGTCATAGGCTCCAAGCGCAAGAAGTTGTCTTCATTCTCTGCAAGCGCTGAAGACGACAAGGCTGTTGAGACTAATGATGGGTTTACTCGTGTGGTAACTCGCAGGGAAAAACTGACTGCATCCCGTGAACAGAAAAGCCTAGCTAAACTAAAGGAGAGTATATCGTCTGGTGAACTAGGGACTTTCAAGGTGATTATTCGGAGAGAACCATCCGAAGGCGAAGCCTCAGCAGAGTTCCCTGAAGGCTCGCTACTATCAACGTATAAACACATATACGACGTGGCTCCCGGATGCAGAATATCCGGCGACCGGAAGTCCATTATTGTGTGGCTTTCGCGAATTGAAGACGCTTGCCGGGTGCTTTCGATTTCAACCCTAGGGAACCTACCGGTGGTCGCACACAGCCCATCCCTATCGATATTTAAAGCCAGGATACACGGAGTTCCAGTGTCAATCACCGAGGAGGAGATACAACGCGAGCTGTCATCACTCGGAGTCAATCACGTGAAAAGATTGTCTCACATGCGAAATGGAGCGAGAGTTATGCTCAGTAAAGTGATTCTTTCATTTACGCGCCAACCTCCGCCATCCGTATTTCTTGGATACCAAACCCACCAAGTAGTTCTCGAGCCCGACCAACCCAAATTATGTCACAAGTGCCTGAGGCCAGGACACTTCGCCGACAGGTGTACAATGCCCCAAGTATGCAAGAAGTGCGGCACCTCCGGACACCTAGCCGCAAGCTGCACCAATTCAGCAAGATGTGTGAACTGTCGTGGTGCTCACGCGGCGGGTTCATCTGCCTGCCCTCGCTTGGCCTACCTTCGGGAAAGAAACCGAATTTTACTGGAAGCCCGCACACTGCAACAGGTGAAGGTGCTGCACCCGGCGGCCGAGATCAGCGACATTTCTCCCACATCAGCCCTGTCTGTAGACAGCATATCTCAGGTTCCAAAACAACCTTCTTACGCTAGCGTCGTCCGCGGAATATCTCAGTCGCACAACGACCCTACACCGCAGCTGCTACTACCAGCTCCCATATCAATCCCCACCAGAAAAGGCGGAAGATCGACAGGGAGGTCCCGCCGCAGGTCGCCCGTTTTAAGACAACGTCAAATCAAAACACCCGTCAAGCGCACACGTAAAGCGACTCCGGCTGTGCCCAGCTCCAAAAGCACCTCCTTCGGACTGTCTCAAATTCTTGCAGGATTAAGCCCAGAGATATCGGCCAAATTTAAGGCCTTATTAGAGCTTTTGGAGCCGCTGTTGCAGCTGCTACCGTTAGTGGACAATCTGCGACGAATTGTACAACCATGAATGATTATGACCGCACAGCTCACGGCGCAGAAGCATCACGCGCTACTTCATCTACTACTAAATGTCCACTATGCGACGGTCGGTACACACGACGTGGACTAACAAGACATATATCAGCTAAACACCCGACCGCCACTGTCGCTTCCTCTTCAATACCGACAACCTCTGACACCCCCCGTTTGCAACCGGCGCAAATTTTGGAGGATATTCAAGCTGTTATGGGACAAATCAGGTTGATTCGAATCGTACCAAAGTCAGTAAGGAGACAAGTGGCCGAAGCTCTTACCCGTGTACTCTCAGCAGTCTCATCTGATAACGACGTCGAAGCATGGTATGGTCTTTTCTCCTTTGCACCCGTGGTCCTTCGTCTTCCCCGCGCCCGCAACGACGCTTCATCCCTCTCAGTCATAATACGCAACAATCTCCGCGATTTCTCCCAAGGTATGCGTCTGTCAGACGTGATTGCCACCTCTCATGCCCGCGTTTCGACTCCTAAACCATTCAGGAATGATACGGTGCGGCAGTCCATTATTAAACTCTCCGAAGGAGATGTTTCTGGCGCCGCCAGACTTATCGTTTCCACAGATACGATAACGCCCGGCATTGACCGTATAGAGGCTTTGCGAGAGCAACACCCATTAGCTCCCGAGGACCTAGAGTGGCCGACACTGACCAGAACCCCTATGCCCTACGTCACATCAAAGGAAGATATTCAGGTGGCTATCAAGAGCTTCTCTAAGAGCTCCGCCGCAGGGCTAGACTTTATGAGACCGCGGCTATTAATGGACCTTCTTTCACCGTCCCTCAACGACGTCGCCGCTAGCCTGCTCTCCGCATTGGCAAAGGCTGTAGACATTCTTCTTTGGGGCAACCCCCCTTCTTGCCTTCAACCGTTGATATTCGGCGCAAGACTATTTGCCCTGAAGAAAAAGGACGGATCGGTACGTCCGATTGCTTGTTCGTCTACGCTACGCAGGCTCGCCGCAAAAATCGGATGTAACCACAACAAGGCCGTTATTTCTGGCGCAACTGGTGCACATCAGTTGGGATTTGCGACGCCGGGCGGGACCGAGGTAGCCATTCATGCAACTCGTGCTTTTCTCGATTCTCGCGAACGCTCAGGGGTTCTTGTGAAGCTCGATTTTAGAAACGCTTTTAACAGTATGAGACGCGATCATCTGATGAAGATCGTTGCATCCCACGCCCCTCATCTATTGCACCACGTCGGGCTAGCTTATCGGCATCCTTCCCATCTGGTCCTGCCTGAGCATGCTATTTCGTCCGCCACCGGACTGCAGCAGGGAGACCCCTTAGCACCAGCTCTGTTTTGTCTGGGTATTAAGGATCTGGTAGATTCCTTCAAAAGCCCGCTGAACCTCTGGTACCTTGACGATGGCCTACTAGGAGGAAACGTTCATACAGTAGCGGAGGACATTCGACGGGTCCTTAACTTTGGTGTAATATCTGGGCTGGAGTTAAACCCTGCCAAATGTGAAGTATGCACCCTGGGCTCTACCGGTGAGACTTCCCCAGATATACAGTTACTTCGAGACCTCCTGCCCGGCTGCAAGGTGACTGCCAAGGACGATCTGGAGCTACTCGGTGTACCACTTTGTCCCGAAGGACTTACAGCAGCAATCGAGCGCTGGAGATTAAAGCTGGAAAATGCCGCCGCTCGCCTTCCTCTTCTAGGAGCCCATCGGGGACTCTTCTTACTCAGGTCTTCTATCTCTTCCTTGAGACTCATCCACCTTCTTCGAGGAGCTGACCTATCCAATCGGGTCGACGACTTGCAAGCGCTCAACGAGTTGACACTGTCTACCCTCGAGGCTCTGCTCAACACATCTTTACCACCTAGCGCACGGCAACAGGCATTACTGCCCGTCTCTCAAGGAGGCCTCGGGGTTCCGAACTTACAAACCTTGGCCGGCCCTGCCATAGTCTCCTCCATGCTAAGCGCAGAAAACAGGGCAACCCCCCTTTTAGATACAGCAGGAGTTGGCCAGTTTAGAAGCCGCTCAGCCCGGCTTCAGGAGAACCTTGAGGCCCGGTGCGGTGGTAGGCCTGACAACATACTATCTCAACATGACTGGAGTGCCCCTTTGCACGCTGAAGTACAGCGACGGCTCTTTAATGAAGCTGCCGACGACACGACCAGAGCTCGTCTTAACGCCGTTTCCGCCAAGGATTCAGGCGCCTGGTTACACGCACTTCCCAGTGCACCCATAGGCACCCTTCTTGACGACGAGACGATTCGTATAGCAGTAGGCCTACGACTGGGGACAGACTTGGTTAGCCCCCATCGGTGTCAATGTGGTCACCCCGTCGACAAACTGGGACATCACGGCCTATCGTGTATCATCAGCGCAGGCCGACGCCCTCGGCATGCCGCTATCAATGAGACCTTCAGCAGAGCCCTCAGATCATGCGGTCGTCCGTGCATCCTCGAACCCCCGGGCCTCTGCGTGGAGGACGGCAGGCGTCCAGACGGGATGACACTTACACCATTCGAGCGAGGCAAAATGCTGGTTTGGGATGCAACCGTTACCGACTCCTTAGCACCTTCTATGGTCGGTGGCGGCGCATCCGAAGCCGGTTATGCAGCCCACCTTGCGGAGACCAGCAAGCTAAGAAAATACTCATCAATTGGGTATCCCCACGAATTCTGGCCACTTGCGTTTGAGACCATGGGTGGTCCTGGTGTTCGGACCAGACAGCTGATCCGCAAAGTCGGCACTTTGTTAGATCAGTCAACCGGTGATAACAGATCGTCGTCCTTTTTTAAACAACGTCTGGATCTCGACATACAACGTGGAAACGCGGCCTCCATTCGGGGCACACTTCTGAAGTGGTCTCGGCCTAGCCTAGACGAGGCGGACACGTGATAGTCACAATACATACCCGCTAGGCACACTGGCTTAGCCAATCTCTTGTAATATGTGTCCCACAAACATAATGTAATATACGAAAAATAAATATCACACTATCGTTATATATATATATATATATATACATATATATATATATATATATATATATATATATATATAAATCTTAGATATGCCGTTAAAAAACGTCATATGCTGTGTTCTAAAGAATTCTGCTGAAAGATAAACTGGCTTTTTTAGAAAACAAAGTTTTTGTTTTAACAGAACTAGATGCTTTGCACTAACACATAATAAGACGGAAATCGTTATGGTTGGTTTATGTAATTATAGCAACACCGCTGTCTAGACTAAAACGAAACTGATTACATGCAGGATATATATATATATATATCGAGAATACGCGTATCGCAACATTACATTTTGTTAAAGAAAGTGGCTGTAAATGACATCGAGGTGGCCACAACTTGGATTCACTAAGCTCGCTGTTTTTAACATTACGCCTTTTTGGCATTTGGCCCTTCGTATAGAGGCAGTAGATACAGTATACCATACAGTTCGTGCAACCAATTACAGAGGCCACACCCAAACGAGTATACACACTCGCACACGCCCATAAGTGAGCATGCACAGATACATAAAGCAGAAAAGTTTTGAGCAAGTTCGCGGCCATAGCCGGAGCGCGCGGACAAGGAGTCTCTTGCGCTCTCCTTGATTATGCGCTTATATTTGGTCGGGCTACCCTGATGCCCCCTCGCTCCGAGTTAGCTGCGCTCATCCCAGATCGTTCAAAGTTCTTCTCAGCTTTTATGAAGACGAACATGCGATACATTTGAGTTGATGTAGATGGCCGACAAACATTACGTTACTTTGAGCAGAAAAGATTTCCGTGAGAGTTTCCAGCTGACTCCAGGTAAGCGGGAAAAGTGGCGCGTGTAAGCGCCGTGTTGTTTTGTTGCACCCGCGATGCCATTACACACTTTGCACACATCGTATGGATTTCAGATATATATATATATATATATATATATAAATAAACCCATGCAGACCATTACGCATTCTTTGGAAGATTCTGTGTACTATCCATCTCTCTGAGTGCACTATTGTTTAGCCTCTTTTAGTTTTGAGGTTTTGTTTATGTTAGCTTCTGCAGCCACCAGGAAAATCTCCATACGAGTAAATTCGACCGCTTCTAAAAGTGGCGCTCCAGCCGCTTTTGCATCGCTTCACTTATGGAGAATTCTGTTCAGATTCTGTACTACGTACTTTGGTGTCTATCTCGTTCAGTTCATAGTTTGGTGTTCAAGACCTGCTGAATAGCGTTGTTACGTCAGAAAAGGGCTGCGTCAGCTAAGGTTACATTTTTTGAGTTCTTAACGTAGACAAAGTGAGTTCATGGTCAGACAGTCAAATTCGTCAATGCTTGCTGAAGGTCTAGAAGCCTAGTTTTAACTCCAGTGAAAGAGCACTAACTGATTGTGCGAAAAACACATACGCTTAGCTCATCTCTGAACAACAATATCGACCTGAACTAATCTAATACATACAAGCCTCTTATATTGTTTTATTGTCGCGCAGAAGGAAACTGTGTTTGTATGAACTGGAACGTGATATTTAATTTCTTTGTATTGGTATTTTCACTTCATTTTTTTTCGTCCTGTTTCTATCTATTTAGCACTCCTTTTGTCTATTTATTCACACGATTCCAAAATTGCTCGGGTGTCGCGACCCAGAATGCAGAATGTATGATCAACTCATTCTTAAACTACCCTTTCTCCACATAACACATAACATAATGTTCTTAGTTTTATAACGAAGATGGCTTCCCATTAATATTATACTCTTAAAACAAACCTTTCTCTCCCGTTTCTGCTTGAATGGCGTGGGTTGCGGCGGCACGATAGAATTATAGGTAGATACTTAAAGAGGCTTTTCAAACTGCCTACGCGGAATTGGCACTTCAATAAGGCAATCTCTGTGAGAAGATATTGCACACAAAAACCTTCCTTATTAAAAGCGTGCCGAGGGGGAGGCGACCGGAGGCGAGCCGAAGAAACACACGCCCCCGGCGAAAAACCCAACGCTGACGTCCAGCAATTGGCCACAGACGGGACTGAGAACTGCCAATGAAAAACCCCGCCGACAAGAATGGACACACGGTCCTGCAAACAGCGCCCGCAAAATGACAAATATCGGACACAAGAACGCCCGCAACCACCGTTTGGAAGGGCGTTGGGCCAACAGACCGATCGCGACGAATCACGAACTACGCCAGTACACCCGGCCACCGCAGAAGCCGAAACTATACGATATGGTAGCAGACCTATTGAACTAAGTGGGTCGCCAACGGACACACTGAGAATAATTCAGTGGAACTGCGAAGGTCCTGACCAATCGTTAGGTCTCATGCCCACTTCAGCGTTGAACGGAATCGGCGTTCTGGTGCTCACGGAGACGTGGTGTTTGACGCCCCCCAAAGTCCAAGGATATTATGCAGCGCACTGTCTCGCTTCTCGATCTAGTTCTTTGGGCCGTCCCAGTGGAGGTGTGTCAGTTTTCTACAATAGCCGACTAGGAGACATGAAACTACTTCTGTCAGAAGACAACTGCGTAGTTATGGAAGGTCGAAGACTGAATTTGATTGCCATGTATGTGAAGCCAGCAGCAGTTGAGGACACGTTCACACTAATAGAGAAAATTACGAAGTGCGCACAACAGGTAGACCGTGCTCACCCCACGGTGATTGTGGGAGATATGAACGCAAGACTCGACAGACCCACGGACGCGAGGACTGAAGCACTCACCGAAACACTATCGGATATGGGCTTCTGGGTGGCGAATGACCCAAGTTTGTCAACATTTGAAGGTGCAATGGGTAAATCAACTATAGATTTATTTGCTACAAATATGCCGAAACGAAATGTGTGTTTTGTGGGAATAGATCACCAAATAAGAGAAGGGGCGGACCTGACGGTGCATAAACCCGTTGGTCTGGATATCACGGTCCCAGCCCGCCACGAGCGACAGCACAAACGGAAACCTCTGTCGAGAGTACTTAAAGCAGACCGCCTACCAGAAGCCGTAGAAGTTCTCGGCATCGGAAGAGTAGAGCAAGATGTAGAAAGCTACAATGAACTGCTCACCCGAGCACTCAAAGCATGCGCAGAGCATGTGAAATGGAGAAGAGAAAGGAGTTGGTGGACTCCGGAATGTAACCAAGCAAAGGTGCTGGAACGCATAAGGCCGGAAATGAGACTTCTATTGGCAACGACGAGGTCCATTTACCGACGAACTCTGCGGAATGCTAAAAGGCAACACGAGCAACAACTGGAGACTCGACTGCTTCAGAAGACCGAATAAAATCCATATTTGTGGCTCCGTAACACCTCGGAGGGGAGGTCTGCATGTCCAGTTGAAAGCGATGTACTCTATGGCCACTTTAGATCGATCCTCAGCTCACATGACACAGTACCAAGGGCAGTGCCTACTCTCATGTCGGTCTGGCCAGAAGAGGATCTGAAATGGAGAACTCAACTGGACGAATACTTCACCGTCCAAGAAGTGGCGGAGGCACTGCGTCAACTCCCGAGAAACAAAGCACCTGGGCCAGATGGCATCTGTAATGAGCATCTGCAGCAGGCAGCCACAATGACCGCACACTGGACCGCGCTTTTTAATAGGTGCATTTACAACGGTCGACTACCATTAGCGTGGAGACAGTGCGTTATGGCACTTATTCCAAAGGGCAAGGGACCGCGGACCGAGCCCTCTTCTTGGCGGGGCATTGCCAAGAAAAGCTGCGCTTACAAACTGCTTGCAAGCCTCCTAGCCGCTCGTCTAACGTCGTTCGTCGAATACAAAAAGGCATTACCAGACGAACAACGGCTTTCGTGCGCAGAGGTCAACACTAACTGCATGTGCAATCCACCTTGCAGATATAGAGCAAACCCTGTCACGAAAGGGACTGTTTTTATACAGCGTATTTGTGGATTTCCGAGTCGCGTTTGATTCAGGCTCAAGAGCTCGAGTCCTGCTTAAACTCGCCGAAATCGGGGTCCCATTACGGATGCTGACATTGATGAAGGACGTGCTACAATCCAATCAGATCATCTTGGACGACGGTGTAGCGGAGCACCCAAGCATAGAACAAACGACAGGCTTTGCCCAAGGCGATAATCTCAGCCCTTTGCTTTTTTTTTACTGATAGCCGATTTACCAACACGTTTACAGACCCGACACCCAGCTGTCAAGATAATTATGTATGCCGACGATCTAGTACTCTACAGTAGCAGCAGATACCATCTACAACAGGCGCTGGCCACTTTGTCGGCATACGTGAACGTAGTAGGCCTTGAAATAAATATGCAGAAGACAGAAGCTATGAAGTTCAGGCACGCGGGCAGGCTGGCCGTGACCGATACACTTAGGTTAAATGGACAAAACCTGAACTATGTAAATAAGTTCACATATCTCGGTATCACAGTGACCCCCTCAGCCAAGACCTTCGCTGCACATATAGAGGAGAGGTCTCGAAAAGCCTTGATTGCGGCGACAACCCTTAAGAAGCCCCAGATGCTCTCGATTAAGGCAGCGCTAGCTCTATTTGATATGAAAATAGCGCCAATTGCATCATACGGGGTCCAGCTTGTATAGGCAAAACTAAGCTCGACTCAACTCGGTGCTCTCGATCGAGTGCAACCAGCTTATTTGAAGCGGGTACTAGGTTTACATACGTCAGCATACAACCGCCTCACGTATTTACTGTGCGATGCTCCACTATTCGTGGAGCAGGTCAAAAAACAGTTTGCGCTTCCAGGCACCCCTGCATACAGCGAGTTCATACGGCGATATGAAGAGAAAATGGCAAAAATCGATCCACATTTTTATATGACAGATGCAATGGTTAGGTCAGAATGGAAAGGCACGAGCAGGACAAACAGGCACATGACCACCCGCTTTGCTGTGCACGGTTTTCATTACCTTCTATGTCAGAAAGACGCTTGCCATGAACCCTGTGACACATGTGTTTGTAAATATTGTTATGGTATACGCGTAAGATATCATGGCAGTGAGTGTAATGCAATCCCCTCTCTAACAAAGCTGGCACTGAACGATTTTTAATATTAATATCATTACGAGACTGCAGTGATATCGATCGTACTGTTGTATATTTTACCCAATCTGGTGTGTAAATAAATCGTGTGTAAAAACCTTCCTTATCAATGCTTTTGGAACTGCTCCAGAAGCTGCTGCCATTCAGACATATTGTTTGTAACCGAAGGAGTGTCATGTCAATCGCCTTTCAATATCTAAGTTATGTTTTTCCCCGAAAATCAATCGATGAGACCGGCCAACTAATCACACAGTTTTTATCGAATTTACCATATATGTTATAGAAAAAGGTCTAAGTACGGCTAGGTGGCAAAATCTAGATTTTTGGCTAGGGCAAGTACCTCTGCCCGAGCTCTAGTGGGTCGCTATTTAATAATGATCACTCCCTAAATAGCTAACGCAGACGCCAGTGCGTAGAAGGCTTTGTTCAGTCACGTTTTAAATTAACTTCCTTCCACTTGCTAAAGAAAGTGAGCAATGCCGCAGGCAAGCTTCAGAGTGCAAAAACGAAGCATACACGCTACATGTGTTCGTGGCACGTAATCTTATTAGTTCGACTTTTGAGAATGGTTGCTTAACTGTTTCTGATAGTGTTAAACTGAGTAGCACGCAATGAATCAAGCTCGGTCGTTTATTTATGCTAAGATATGTTTTTGCAAGCACTGATTCTATATATATATATGCCGAGTAGGGCTGCCTATTAACTGGACCTCGTATATTCACACATGTATACGCATATTAGATCAGTCAGAGAACTTTGTTCCGACAAAATTCTAGCAACCTAAACAATGTAATTTTAGATAAACGGTGTTATTTCAGTCAATTTTGTATAGATAACCTCATTTTATAATCCTTGTCTTGGAAGGTCGATTCATTCCTGTTTGATTTGTTGATCAGAGACGCTACAACTAAGTCGAACAAACTACCGCATTGTGGTACAATCGCGCTCAGTTTGTAGATAGCAAAGATCTTCACCGCCGATGGCCAGTCTTATTTTGTCCATTGTACTAGTGTAAAATCACAAAATACTGCAAAAGGGCCTTTTTAAATGGTAATGCCATTTTACTTATTATTAAGGACACAGAGCAATTGAGTCGAAATGCCTTCAGTGATTGCTGCAGGTGAAATCGACTACGCTAGTAGAGTACGAGGTCATCAGCGTACGAAAGTGTACTAACTTGCGAGTGGCGACGCTGGATCTTATCTGGCAGGTCGCTCACAAATACTAAGAACAATAGCGGGCTAAGAGTATCGTTTGATTAATTGGGGTGTGCTCAGTGCCCGGCGATGATTATAAACCCTACCTTTAACATAACTTGTAATAACTTTTGTATTACCGTTGAAACACCACAACGCTAGTTTCTCTAAGGTAATTGTTCGCGGCGTTGTATCGAAAGCCGCCATGAAGAACGTCACGATTACCTCGGAAGGCCATTTGATTGCTATTGAGAAGAACGGCGCAAACCGTCATCGTCGATCTCCTTCGCCTAAAACGGTACTGCTGCTGCTCTGGCAAGCACTCAGTACTCCATGACGCTTTTCTTTTTTATGCCACGGTACGACGAAGGTGTCAAGGAATTCCCTTTTCTCTTTGGTATCACCCTTAGAAGACGAACTTTCTTTTAGGCAAATGGCATCCCTTCTTGGTATCGTCGAAGAGAGCAGTGAGGCAAGGAGCCAGAACAATCGCCTGCTGCAGATGTTCGTTCCGGACGAGGTTTGGACCCGCATTCTTTTCTGACAGAGCTTTTATTATCGCATCCACAACCGACCCACATTCGATATACCGACCAGCCGACCAGCCTATCCTGCGGGGTTTTGGTTGTCCTTTGGCCCCAAACAGAGACATGTAACGGGGTGCAACTGGGGATCTTTGATGAGCTGGCAAAAATAAGTACCCTGCTTTTCAGGTGATACTGGACAGGCTGTTGGCGTGTCGGAGCGCAGCCATGTATGTGGATGAAGCTAGGGTATACGTCTGAAGCATACGTTGTTTTAGAGGTTGACATTTTTAGGTAACTTCAAAGGTTTTTCGGGGTGTGCTCAGTTGGGGAAGCGCGCTGTGCAGTATGACAATTCAAATTTGTGTTGCATAGATTTTGACATTTAGGGGGTAAGGAACAGGGATAACCTCTGGCGAGAGCTCCAGTAAGCAGGTAAGCCAATTGCAGCGCTAACCCGTTGCCGCCTTTGTCTGTTGCCTGAGGTGTCGTCTGGTACCAAAGCTCTGAGTGTTTAACTGCGGACCCGTAAGTCTAATGCTATTGTGCCTGGCATCTGTGCCAAATATATCTATCGTAGCCCTTCCTGGAGGAGATACATAGGTGAGTTCCTCGGCCGTGGAAACCACCCGCATACTAAAAACGCTAGTAAGTTGATAAGTGCGCCAGATCTAACGTTATCTGGTTTGTCGACAGAACAGATAAGGTTGCCACAGTGCACTGTTGTTTTGTTAAGGTCAACTTTATACATGCAATACACTAGCTTTTTCATCAGGTTGGGAATAGCTTCCAAAGGACTAAAATAAATCGTAGTATATTTATGGCACTTTATTGTCATTGTTGATCAAGGCATTCTATCAGATATCAGCCAAAAACTACGGTTAGTTTCGTCGCTCAGGTCTCAGTAAGAACATGTGCGTCATATTGTGTATTTATAGTCAGGGAAGGACGGTCAAAGTTGATTTTGTATTATAGCAATTTGATTGAAAGAAGATGAGTTAATATTTACCCGTGACCGAATAATAATAAATATGCGTGACCGAAACCGCACTCGCGTGTTTCGGTCACGGGTACTCTTGACTCTTACTTTTCCGCCAGTGTCTAAAATTGCCTCATTTATGGAGACACAAAGCGCTTCTCGTTGGCACGTTTCAATTGAGTGTCAAAGCGTAGTTCCAATCCTAATATGTTAAGGGTTTGCTTTGAAGAGTTCGTTGATCCTAAATACTGCGAGGACAGAGATGACATTATTTTACTAATTACATTATTGATTGCCGCTTATACTGCATCCACGATACAACGAAAAATCTTATCCATTATATGCTGGATAAAGCGATCACTATTTTTGCCACGGATGGCCAGCGCTGTTTCATTTCCAAGCATCCTGCTCTCTGCAGGGTCGTTAATGCCGTTTATAACTACACAAGACCAACTTCGTTTCGAGAAGATATCGGGCGCGTGTATATAGACTATTGGTGTGCAGAGTGAGATATGCCTGCCCTTGAATTATATGTCGTGACTTTTTAGTTAGCATGTCCATGTGACACAATCTATGTGGGCAGAGCCCCAGGTGGCTTCGTGACAATCATTTCACAAGCAGCAGCCAGCAAGCTTCCGCCTTATAGTCTCTCCTTAACTACTCTTGCGACCCGCAACTTCGGCATCTCGGTTTTGTCATCTTGCAATTGGTGAATTGCAATTACCTCTGACGAGTTGCATCGGCCCGCGGTACAACATGACCCCGTATTGGTTATGTCCCAAGCGGACCTCTGTTAGAAAGTTATTACCGACAAAGGTAAGAATACCATGCTCGGTTACCGTTGCAGTTGGATCCTTCGTCTTCACTCGAACTGCCTCGGAGACTCTATACGATATGAAAGAAGCTAATTTAAATGTCAAATTAAAGATTATAGCAGTAACAGGCAACCCTCACCACGGCCCGTTGACTAGAGTGAAGCTCAGCTACTTTTGTCGAGCTCGGTAGCGTGGTGCGTTCGCGTGCGCCCCGCAAGCAGAGAAGACATAGAGGTGCGCGCGTTAAATCGCCACCGTTGCACATTTATATTTTTGGGGTCCAGCATTGCAAGGGCAAACCCGTGGTTTTGCGATCAGTCATCTTTTTCGGCAAATGCGTAAAATTTCCCGCCTAGTGAGCTTAAATTCACTGATATTTAGCGTTATCTTTGTTGATGTTTGGGTAGAGCTTTCGAGTCGATTTCCCACAGACAACCGTATGAGAGAAAGACAGGCAAACGTATGTGTGTGCCTCTACATCCGTACCCAACGATTAGGCTGCGTACTGTTCATATATACGACTCCCAGTAAGAATCAAGTGCACAATGGTATTTCGAAGAGCTTTGATCGACAATTGGGGATAAAGTCCCATTTCTGGGGAGTGGGTATAGATGGTACATAAAATTTCGAATTGGACATTTTAATTTGTAAAGCGGCAACGGTCAGCTGTCGGAAGATGATGGTATATTAAATACCTACTAAATTGTTTCACTTTTTGTACTTCTCAGAAAAAAACGTTAATAAAGGCGATGGTTTTTCCACTATGAGAACCCTCCGGCCCATACGCTCGAACACTTAGCCAAAAATAATAAAAGTAGAAGGAAAATGCTTGGATTAACAAAAATCAGTGCTCGAAGCTATGAAGGCAGAGCTACAAAAATTGAAACGCGTTTTGGAGAGGTGCCTCAATTTAAGGATCTGTGCCTTCAATAAATGTATCAAGGTCAGTAAAAATTGCGGCCGAACCTAGCTACCGATTCGATTGCCAAAAATGCTTAGTTGCATCCACTCGTACAAATTTCAGTCTTCTAAGAATGTTCTAAGCGTCCATCGTCGGCTCACCCCCAGAACCCCGTCTTGCCACTACCAGATATCAAAGGGACATCTCAGGAAGTCGACCAACTTTTTCATCGACAGACAAAATACGGTAAACCAAAGAGGTGCTGTTGTATTTTGCACTGAGATGCAATGGAGTAGTCTACAAACAGCTGTAACAGGGGGCTTGTGGACCTGTTTAGCACAGTGATCAATGTAGGGCACGTAATCGCAAACAGCTTGACGTAGGTGATCCCAGCGGACACTGTTGTTTGCGCTCCGGAAGTCCGGCTCAACATCGCAACATTTCCTTCACGGGATTGAAGAAAAGCTAATGTAGCGTGCACAGCAACTTCATTACCGCCCATGGTAGAAGGACCGAGTTGATGGTCGCCCAAAGCTTTAGTTACATCGGCGAAATTGACGTAATAGGCGACTTTTCCCGCCATACTGCGTAAGGTGCAAAAGCAGACAACGGCACGGACCGAGTCGCGCCTATGTCGAGGAGCGACGAGCCTCATTCGAGGCTTCCAGACGCAAGAATACAATTTGATCTGTTTAAATTAGTTGCCATCATTGTCAAATTGTTGTTTCAGAAAACTGCAAATTATTAGTACAAGCGCTGCATTAGTTGTGGACGCATGTTAAGCGCTGGAAGCGATGAATATTCTACATATCTTCCTTTTTGTTGAAAGAATGAGTATCTATACTTCGCATATGCCTGTTAGGATTCCCCCGTACAACTTTGTCTCGTGCGCTCTTCGCAGTTTGCAAGTACTTAAACAACTGGGTATGTTTTTCTGTCAAGCAGATCAAATATATGAGTTCTAATTAGTAGACGCCATGGAAAGATGGGCATCATTAGAAAACTCCTGCGACAAAATGTTCATCTCTTGTAGAAATGATTCAGAAACTCTAATTTTAGAAGGTACTATTCTCACAATATTAAGTCACATTCATACGTGTTACGTATTGTAAATAAATCTGTAATCGATTAAAGCCAATTCCGTAAGATAGATAACTTTATATTGTTGTAAAGTGTTGCCAGCATCTAAAACAAACATGTTTTCTGTTCCTCAAAACGACAACTAAGTATGTTAATGTTGGTCGACAAATTATTATTTGAAACAGAGCCGGCGGTTGAGGCAATGTTCCCACAATCGTTACACTCAGGTAGTTGCCACGGGTAATAGCAATTCAAGCAGAATCTTTCAGGAAACTATTTGGGAGCGATTATCGAAAGTATTCTAAGTTCTGTGCCCATAGGAGGAAATAAATGGATCCACCGAATTGAGTCGAATCCATCGAAAAATGGAGACCTGATATGAATGTTCGGAAACAAGTTGATACCACACTCGCCCTAGAGGCAAAACAGAGCGTGGAACAGCGCAGAACTGCATTGCGAAGAGTGTGCTCGAACCGGAGCTTGGAACGCCCAGTAATTATTAGAAGTAAGTAAGGAGAACGCACAATGTGTAACTAGAATGTGCTTACACTGCGAATAACTGACCCGCAATTACCTACGCAATAATCGAATCGTAAAGCAGAGCTAGAAGAGGTTTCAGATTGAATCGACACGCATCTTAGTATCACACCAATCTTCATCTGTCTTAGTTGGGGCCAAATATGCAGATTCAGCAAATGTTGCGTTGCAGCAAATGTCGTGAATTTCCATGCAGGAGCAGACATGTTGCCTGTTGCAAGTTCCGCTGGTGTTGCAGCGACTAGCTGATTGCGTTGTCGTTTGTCGAGTCTACCGGAATCCAAGCCGGCCATTGTCGGCCAAATCCGTGACGCACGTGAACAAGAAGCAGAAGAGGAAAAAGAAACACAGAGAGTTCTTGTTTCTTTCGCACACTTGACCGAGTCGGCCTGTGTTCTCTTCCTTCCCCTCATCTACGTCTGCTGCTGCTGCTGCCGCGGCGACTGGGGTCACCATCTCTAGCCAACAACAAGCGAACTAGATCACGTACGTCGTCCACGTTCACTCACGCCATCCTACTATTCGCTTTCACTTGGCAGGTCTCTTCGCTCTCTCTCATAAACACTCTCTCCATTACTGCTACCAGTACTACCACAGCTAGCAACATACTTTTGGGGCCCGTCGTAACTTTCTAAAATAGCTCCTCCGAACACAGTATATATATATATATATATATATATATATATATATGTATATTTCTGCCGGCCAACGCAACCGGCCCCGGCGCTTGCTGTGTCTCGTCCCGGTATTTTGTTTTTATCCAGAGTCTCTGGAACGCCAAGCATTCGTGGCCACCGCTGTTCCCGTTCGGCAATGTCCCACTGGTCTAGCCTGCCGTCCTTGGGCGCCCCCCGACACAAACGTAGGCTGTGCAAAGAGGAACTGCCAACTATCGTCTCTTGGTTTTCACCTATCTCCCTCTCCTTCTATCTCCCCCTTACGTGCACTCTCTCTCTCTTTATATATATATCCGTCGGCCTCCTTCTAGAAACTACTAAATCAAAGAGTGGCGGCGGACTCGACAAAAGCTCTCGAGATATTCGCCAGACAGGAGATGGCGCTGCGGCAGTTCTTCCCCATTGAACATCACTACCATCCACATACGCGACAACAAACGTGGCTCCGAGACTGCCAGTAGGACTAGCAAACGGCAAGTACAAATGTTAGAAGGTAAACAATCACTTTGTTCCAGGAGAATTTCTTAGTTTTTCTATGAAATATTCTAAATTGATTAGAAGTATTTATTATCATTGTTTAAATGTTACCATTGTGTTATTGTTATTATTATTATTATTATTATTATTTAAGTAGTACTGAGTGCCCATAAGTACTAATAACACAATAGATAACTGGAATGACAAGTTCAACGATGTAATAAATAATAATAATAATAATAATAGAGGACAAACTGAAATGACCGCTCAAATGGAACTACTGCAGGAAAGTTGCCTGCAAGTGTGGGTCAATACCGTGCGGCTCCAAAAAAACACTTCCCATCCCCGCATCCAACCGGTCTATCTCTCTCTTCTCTCTTTTGCAGCCCGAAAACGACTGTCTTATATGACAACAATGCCATCCGGCTCTCCCACCAGCAGCGACCTTTATCGCATGAACAGCAGAGAGGCAAGTCAATGCTGCTACCATAGCGTGCCCTTACTTCGGCAGGGACCGACACTCTTAATTCTTCTCTTTAACTTCTGCTATATGTTGGCTCTGACCGCGGCATCATCAGCCCACGCCATGAAGCTAGTTCTCCTTAGCTTCGAGCCGCCCGCTTACAACAATAGCAATACCCTACAATCGTAAAAGTGGTATGGTTTATCCTCAATGAGCATTGCTCAAAGACAGGCATATGACAACTGTGACTAGCGCACTATCCTCTAGACCACGTTGCAAACGCCAGGTTGCACTGAGGGGGTCATGGAATCAGGCCCTGGGGAACCCCGGCCGCTATATACGCCTCGTGGCCAGGTACGCCAAGACTTCTTACTACAAGTAGAGCGGGACTCCCCTTTTATGTAGTTTGCTCAAAAGTACCTTTCAGGTACTTTAAGCAAGCTGCTGAATACGTATTTAACATAAAGCGGTAGAAGCAGCAACAAATCCCTGGTACTAGGCGGTGATTTGCGCGGGATCTTCGCTTTGGTAGGCACCCACTTTATAGCCGAGAGAATCGGTCGGCCTTTTCTGAACCTGCATTTTGTTCGCATAAGGTGACCGTGCTCTTCCTTGGTCGTGATCCCCTCAGTTTTTCTCTCGTAAGCAGGACCCCTAAGTCTATAATTTAGGCTAGCGTGCATGCTAGACAGGTTGGCCTATAGGAGCTAGTCCTTTCCGGAATGGGTAGAATTTAGCATTTCATACGACACACTGCCAAGAGCGGGTGTTGGGTGAAGGGCATGCTGACTACGTTGCCGTTCGTCAGGGGGACTCTTGTCTTCCTTCTGATTTCCGGAATACTGCGTATTAGCTCACAGGCCCGTCCCTATTGGACATCCTCTAGTTATTGGGCAGCAACTCCCCCCCAGCAATGTTTGTTGTTCTAAACTACAGCTCAGCGCAAAAAACCCTAAAGCTGTTGGGGTCGCAATGTAGTTGTATAATACAAGCCTCATCCGTCTTTCTGAGCTTTGCCCTAATGGCATTTCTCCCGGCCCAGATACGACACATGCGGGCTACCGCTATCTCTTCCTACCACCAGCACTTTAATGATGAAGCCTGTCAGTAGCGCAAAAGATGTCAGCAGCCGCAAGGCCCACACCTCCCACACCTCTTGCAGCATTCTCTGCAAGTTCTCGACATCTTAAGCATTCTCTCGTAAGACGAAGATATTTGTTAACCTTTCACCTCAGTGTTCTGATTGAAGTCAGTGGGGTATTAGAGGAATGTTTTTTCCAACATCGTGTCGTATAAAATGTCTCCTCTTTCCGTTTTCTCGTTCGCACCTCATAAGAACGGCCATATCCCCCTATCTATTCTAGTGCTATCCATTGTGTCATTTCTGTTAGTGTAATTCACCCCCACGTTATCGATGGCAGCGCTAAGATCTCCAGGAAAGACTAGTACTAGTAGCAAGCAGTACCCCTTCATGTCCTGTAACATGCCTGCATGGGCCGCTATAGCATGCGTAAAAACGGCAAATCCTATCGTGTCAAGCCATGTATCGTCAAAGACGATGCCACATCTTTGTCTGTGGCTCAGTAGCAGTTTGAAGTGTTTTGAATTATACATGTTTTGCGGTCGTCCACCACCCATGTCAATAAGTTTCGTTCAACCGGTTTAACGCTTGGCTCGCTGGCGAGGGATAGAGCCACTCTTTTTTTCTCGTCGCCATTAAGTCCAGCTTAGACAGTTTTTGATTCCAATTATGTAGTAGCTTATAACTAGTAACATCTTAGTGGCCTAACATCGGTCCCGATAAATACTACTAGCATTCCAGTTGCAGCTGCCCATCTAAGCTGGAAACCGTCAACGACATCGACGAAACACTGGGAAGCCCTCAGCGTGCTCCTGTGAAGTATAACCATCAGTGCTTTGCAGAAACCTATTTTTTTCTCAGCCATTTCAGTGTACTACCACATGGAAGGTAGCGGCTGATCTTCAGCATGAACCTGCACTGGCGTATCGATAATAAATCCCCGTTTGAACGTGTGAGATCCATTAAAATCGAGTGAGGAGTGAAGTGTGACCTTCGTTACACTTCGTTAGCTCATGGCCCTCATAAACGGCTCATATATTGACTGGGATATTGTTATAGTGGCAGAAACTTAGTTTGCTGAGGCTGACGATTTTCTTTACTATTTATATAAAGAGCTACAATTTGAAGAACTGCAGACCTGGGAGTGAAGGTAGATGTCTCGCAATCTACACGCATTGTGCGCTCGACTTCAGAGGCTATGAGGTCAAGCGATGACAGCAATGTGCTGGCCATGAGGGTATATCTTCGCCGCCCTTGCTTTTGCGGCTATATCGTCGGAGTAAACTCTAGTTAGGCACGATCGTCAAGCACTCATGGATGTCATAGAAAGCTTTGATGATATTCTGCTAGCGACTGGGAGTTTGCTTTGTGTGCTTATGGAGGACGTCAACATTGACCTGCAAGGTGGGGGGTGCCTTATCTTCTTTTTAATATTTTTGGCTCTTGCCAGTAAGGGTTTCGAGCATGCAATCAATTTAATAACGCGTCCAGGTCTTAGGTTCAATGCTGCCTCTCTAGACTCGTGCAATTGTCATGTTGTCATTGCAAACTATAAACGATATCTACAGATCACTTCATTTGATGGTAACTCCGTATCATAGGGTAAGTTCATCTTGTCCAGTGTGAACAATTCGCAGATTGTAAAAACTAAGAAAAATTGTTTTCTGCGCTTAGTCCCGTGATCAAACCTCTTTTAAAAACGCCGACCCGCTTCGTATTTCAAAGGTTCTGCGATATCTCGTTCCATATTTTCGGCAGCATAGAGGGTCTGAGACCTGAAACGGGTTAATTGGAATTCGAATTCGCAGTCTTGAGTGGTTTACGTTTAATCACCTTATAAACAAGCACGGCTAAATTTAAAGGAGCCTGCTGATACAGCTTGAGTAGCTCTAGACTGCCACACCATGGCGACACGCCGTCCCGATGGGACAGACCAGTAATGGCTCGCACCGCATTGTTTTGGATCACTCGTAACGAAAGTATGGCTCCCAAGTAGGTCGCGCCTCATCTAGTCCCAACCTCTGCCCCAACTTTCGTCACCTCACCAAGATTACCTAACGTATCCTGCAACTAAGCAAATTGCATTAACCAAAAAAAGATAAATCCGTAATCTCAAGCCTTTGATTATCGCCTGCTATAGTATCCCATAGAACCCAGTCTGCATTTTGTAGCTATGTAATCGTTTCTAAGCACAGTAAAAATGGCAACGCGAGGCGTGTACATCACGATTGTTAGCGTCTTTCCAATACAGATAGATCAGACTATACATTCTCACTTCTCTCGTGCACCTGGAAAAAGATACTTCCTTAAATATATCATATATTTTTTGACAACTGCTTTTTATCTACCACATCATAGAACCGCCGAATAGCCAAAAAAACCGCTACTATGCATTTCTTTCACATCTTGCCAAGTTGGTAAAATAAGCCGATGCGAAGAGACAATCCTCGATAAATCGGACTATCAACTTCGCTGCCTTTATCTCTTTCTGAAAGTGGCTTTTCGCTTGAATGGTCGCAAAAAATACATTTCATCTATGACTATTGCTGGCCTCAACGTCGCGTTCTCAGCCCTTACACTTAGCTTTTCTATCTAGGCATCCTTGTAACATTGGGATCGCTACTCAGATGCTATTAGACTCTCTTCCTAGACGACATAAACCTAGATAAGCCTAGATAGCCTAATAACTGCAAAAATACATAAACCTTACTTTAAACTCTCGATTTTCTGACATGGCCTTGGTGTTGGTGATTGCGCCATGTATTTTCGCTCCTGCTTTTAAATTGATAATTTCTTGCTGTCTTTCTGTTGCCTTCTGATGTTAGTGTGTATTGATGTGTAAAACTAATGGGAGATAATTCTGTTTGCCACCATACCGTAGTGGTCGTTAAGACTTTCGACCTAAAAGAAACAAAAAGGCGCTCTACCGTATTGTTAGTATCTATAACATGCGTTCGAAACTGGCGCGCAGGTTTTACATTCGAATTGTAATTTAATTTAAAGCCAGCGTGAGGTGGTTCCACTCCCTATCAAGACCATACATCAATCCCGGCACAATCTTAAGTACGAAGGGCCTCACTACTAAGAAAACCGCCAGTATTCGAACACTGCCTACTTCCCCGTAGAGAGAGACAAGTGCTATCCGCACTGTTTCATTTATATATAAACCCCAATGGTTGGTCGCAGCAAGTGCAACGTCTCTGAAAGCCAATTGATCTCCACGCCTGAATGTCATGGCTTTTGTGTTCCTGATGTTTATCTCAAGTCCCTTCAGGACAAGAAACGCCTCTACCGTAGAGGAAATGCGCTCGATGACACCCAGGTCCCGATGAGCGACCACGATATCGTCTGCATACATCACCACTATGGGTTTTTTAGTAGTCCTGCCGGACGTAACTCTAATACACCACGCTCTAATATCTAATACACCATGCTCACAATCTACCAACAAGGTGTCCTCATCAAAGAAACTTGCTATTACACTCAGACAGAGATTTGGATCCTGTTTGTCTTCACCAAGCCTATCCTTGAACATAAGAGAAAGTCTGGCGATACCAGATGCCAGACCTTAGGCATCCGTATCCTCTAACCTAACGAAATCACAAAGAGTTTCCCCCAATAGAGGGAGTGATTGGCTCCAAAGCTCATGGTAGACCTGATCCCGGGCCATGAGCTCTTTCTCTTTGGAAGTGACTGTAGGACCTAGCAAACAAATTTTACCCCAAAGGAAAAATGCATGTTGTGCTGCTTCAGTGTAAGCTGATGCTGTACACTTGAGAATACGGCCGCACCGTCACGATTGAATAAGAGACTAATTAGGTGGCTCTCTAGCTGTCCGACTGAGCGGGTTCACCGGCCTATGCGGTCGCACCATGTAAGCTAAGGCTCTTGTTCTGCTCTTTCGAGCAGCCGTCGCTCCTCCCCGCCTCGTGTGTTCCCATTTATGATCATAACAGAGTCTTATATAAGCTTTTCTACGCTCAAATAGACCCGTCTGGCTTGCAGTAATAATGGTGCTCTTGCTAAGCGCAGGAGACCGAGCACTCTACTGTGGCCAAGGTAGCAGGCTCGAAAAAATCCACGGACGTGATCTCTTCTGCTGTACCATTTTTCACCTCACTGCGCTTCTCGTCGTCTTCTCAGTAGGTTACAGGTGGTACCGATATCAGACCTAACCTCACCTCAGGTACCTAACCTCAGGTAAAACCGCCTACAGCTCTGTCTAAAAGAGATAGGTCAATCCGCCTTATTGCAGACCAGCGCGGCGGCTTGTGTCGGTCTCGCCAATACCGAAAACATCGAAAACAGCCAACACTGGTTGGTGTTTTCAGGCCGCTTCTTCGAGCACATCAAAGCTTTTAAAGTTACGGCTGACAATGTTGTAAAACAACAGGCAGATGGTGCTGCTTACCTTGTGACTTATGAAAATTTGTATAGTTTTCACGCGCGTTCGTACATCTTCTATGACCAATAATTTCCATCACCTGAAACAACATCTCGTCTTTATTGTTGTTAGCCCCACAATCGATTCCGGCATCGAAATCACAGCCGACGATACTTGATATGGTCAGGTTTAATCCTGAAAGTCTAAAGCTTACCGTCTCAGCACCCTCCGCGGAATTGAATGTGGGAAATAGAACACAGCTAACGTTAGCATTGCCCGTGTAGAGCACCACGCAGATAGATAACCCACTTACAAATCCTCCCCCTCCTTGCGCAGATAGGACAGCAAGCTGGAGAAACCCCCGCATATCATTGATATGCAGTTCACCACACCGAAATGTCTCCGGGATGTGTCAACTGTCAACCAACTTAAACATGCCATTACGTGCAATAAAAAGAAGAATTCTTTAATTCCCTCACAATTTCAGAGAAGTACTTGTAGGCTGCCGCTTCGTCTGCAGTTTTAGAACTAGTCAGTTACTCACGGGGACTTGGATCGCCAGGCGTTATGATACTCTCCTTAACCATTCTCTCGTAGGGAACGTCCCCAACCCCCAGTAACGGATTAGGCTTCCCTTTGACCAGAATTAACTTCTGCAACAGTTTGCGCAATCTTCGTGCGCCACACAGAACATAACAACCATGTGTATGTTACTTCCAAACCGCTTACACAATTATGCCCTTGCCAACTAGCCACGCTTGCAGTCCGACCGCTAGCGTCTTCTGCGGCGCAGATCATCCAATGGTTGGCATAGACTTCTAATCCGCGAGTGCCACCTGTTGCGCTGCCTCTCTACATCTGATGTTTTGTCTCGTCATTTCCGAACCACAACAAAGTCATCGTCGTCTGCCTTCTCCTCCGGCTATGGGTTAGCTGTCTCTGCTATCCGTGTTGTTGTGATTGTTGCTGCACCACCACCCGGTGGTTGCATTTTAACTACAGTGCCGTTTACGCTGTAGCGGTCATTACTTAAATCTGCAGAAGCCGAGCTCGTGGCATCCTGGACGGTTGTTTTTGTGTTGGTCTCTCCAGCAGGCTTTCTCGCCCTTGTCTCGGTGACGTCACCATCGCCTGGTAGCCGTGCTTTTTTGTTTTCCGCATTGTCCGCGTTCCGCAACATTTCTCCACGCTAATTTTCAGTCACGAAGCGTGAAGTTAAAGCCTCCTGCAATTCTAAGGGGTGTGGCGAACTGTTCCTACGTGATTGCCTCGATTTTTGTAACCCGCCCCTGCAGTTTCGTGTGGGCTATCCACAGTTTCACATAGTTGCACTGTAGTTCAGTCAATCGGCTGCTCAATGTCCCTTGACTTGGTTCCTGGCTGTCACAGGCTCCACACGCAACAGAATGCGCTGCCTCGGGGGAGCACGGGGTTCGGACAATCCCTGTGGAACACATTTGAGCAGCCTTGGCTGAACACCACTTGTTGTTCACCCGTCTTTTGCGTACACTTCGAACAACTGAACACCATGACTGCTAGCAGACTTTGTATTTGTGAGAATGTCTTTGTTTGTATCAGATGCCAAGTCACCAACATTGTTTCTGGGCTATTGCAGCAAGTTTATTTTGGCCATGCCACCATGACTAGCGTGAAAGTCGATGACCACCTATTTGTGCAGCGAGTTCGAGATAACTCTATACAGAGGCATGTTGCATTGAGATTGTACTGCACAAATAGTACTGCAGTTACGAGGTCTCCTCCAAACACTGCTGATGTGAAGGCGTTATCAGAGGGTTGCAACAAACAAATGCAAGCGGTTCTTTAACTTGGTAAACTTCTTAATAGCGCCAGACACTGATGGTTATATGTGAGACAACACTAAATATGGGCTTACTGTGGTACTCTGTTGTTATGTACTCACCGTATTTTTCTGCCACGAAAAACTCGATGAACAAGTTAAAGAAACATTTAATAAGGCTTTCTAACAGTTCTTCTTTTTTAAACTCTTTGTTTTGTTTACTTGAATCAACGCACGGGCATAATAAAGACAAATGGCAAAGTTGTTTTTGTACGGTGAGGTACTGCTTAATTTAAAAAAAATGTATATATTTATATATATATACGCGCATACATGTGCACACACTCAGGTTTTCTCTGTAGTGAAGTAAACGTATCGCACATTAGGTTGTATCCGCACATTAGATATTTATTCGATTCGAATCAGAGAAAAGGAATGTACGAATTTAGATAATACATGCGAATACGTCTATTCTGATTTTCTTTATATATATATATATATATATATATATATATATATATATATATATATATATATATATATATATATATATATATATATATATATGTATACATATATTTATATATATATATATATATATATATATATATATATATACGAACGTTCATTAACACATATATGTGTTCTAGAAATGAATATGTATATCCGTCGTTTTTACAAGCATGCACCTCTGGTCCCATCCCGAGACCTTCGAGACTTCCTCTGCGAAAGCCAGAGTAAACGAGACCCGGCAGCAGCAGCAGCATCATCACGAGACCGTTGAGAGACTACAAGAGCGACGGCGCCCCACTCGACTACAGGATCAGCATACGACGCGGAGAGGGAGTCAAACTGCGTCGAGATTGTGTCTCTATAATTATCTCGGCGCCGTGTACAAAACTGGACTCTAGTAGGTTGGCAGACCGAGCCTTGTTGCTTCCTTGCCGTAGCGTTCCCGTCGCTTTCATGCTTCTAGCCAAACGTTCATTTCTTACGCCGGCGTACTCGCCCGAACCCCCACACCAACGACCTTGGAATGGGCGCGGGTGTAACAGCAACAACAACGACCCCAGAAAACCTAGATGAGAGAGAGAGAGGCCCCCGAGAAGATGGAAATCGGAAGACCCATCGGAGCGGCATAGAACGCTGCCTCGTTCAGAAGGTCGTATAGACGACGACGGCGTATTTCCTTCGGCGGGGGCATCGCTAGGCCTTGAAAGTAATTTCCTTTTGCACCCGCGACCAAGAGAGTCAGCGAGGTAGGTGAGTTCGGCGAAAAAAAAAGAAGCAGAAGAAAAGCGAAGAACAAGAAACAAGCTAAGCTCACCGCATACCATTAGCTGACACAAAGACAACACATCAACTGCTAGAACTGCTTTTCAAACGCGCCATCTGTCATGTAAGCCACCGTGTCACCGTGCGGCATCATCGTGATCCGGTCAATAGCAGCAACAAAAAGTAGGATGCAGCAACACGTTTCGCTCTAAATACTTTGGTTGTATTTAAATTAGTCTGATCCATTTGAATAATCGTACCTCGATATTTCGATTTTCGAAGCCATCTAAATATATCTATATATATATATATGGTGTCCGTGAAAGATATAGTTGGGATTGTATGGTGGCTGTCCCAACTTAAATGTATAAATTGCACGATTGTGAGAGAATGAGTTACTCGATTGAAATGCCATCCATACCGGCGAATTCGGCAGAATTCTACATTGATACATGCTACATGCCTGAAATTCATTTAGCCTGGACAAGAACTATTGTTATATCCAGAAGAGTCACTAAAGCCTCGTACACACATCTACATTGGATCAGTGCAGATTTCGCACAACATCCGATGTATACTGCTCCGAATATTATGGTGAATAAATATGTATGTATATTTAGAAGAGTTTGCAAAATAATAGTATTGTGCTTTTGCAAGTCCGAACTTTCACCCCCAAGTTCTCGAATTGTTTCCGTTACATCTCTCGATGACCATATCGGTTGTGAGTGCATACATGCAGTTACATGTTCGCTTTCATTGTCGATCGAGTCACTTGTCAAACCTGTAGAAGCACAGAAATGTGTTTATTTTAGCCCACATTTTGTTAAAACGAATGCCCGTCAACCACTCCAAGAAAACTAAATTTGAAAAATAAGCTATCGTTAGTGGAACGGCCATGATGCAAGAGCAGACCAGAAGCGGCCAACTTTTAGTTGCTCTGTGGGGCCGCCCCTTGCGTGACTGTGATTAGAGAAGTCGAGCCTTGTATCTATCTATGTCCGATCTAGGTCCGATCTACGTTTTCGGGAGACAATTGTAGCTCCATTTGTATTCCTTAATAAATTATAGTGTTTCTATGTCCGACTACCGTTCCATTATAGAGTGCAGAAGTTTCTACTACCTGAATCGTGATGGACCGGTTCACAGAAAAGCCGAGAGAGAAACTCACATGCATTTAATGTAAAGTAAAGCCGGCGGTAACGCGAGGGCCGCACGTCAGCTGTGCGCATTTTCACAGGCGGATAGCTGACAGGAAAATGTTTACGAGACTACATCTATCTGATCGAGTTTTTTCTCCGCGAAACTAAATCATTTCACGGCCATCAATACGACGCCAAACAACCGCGGACAGTGAGAATCCAAAACACGAAGAAACGTATTCTTGAACAGGTAGTCGCGCGTTCTTCCGCAAGCATTAGGCAGGTGGCTAGAAGTGTCGGTGTAAGTCGCACCACCGTCCACGAGGCGCTAAATGAATCAGAGCTACATTCATACCGGTTTCCTTGTGGGATTCTGATTCTGACCAGCCAAGCATTCATTACTGTCGCTGGTTTCTGCAACCAGCAGCGACTAATGTGGAATTTCTGGAACTTGTCTTCTTCACGGACGAAGCTCCCTTTACCTCAGGATGGTGTGCCCTCCAATGTTCATTGGTGGGCCACCTCCTGAGGTAGAGGGAGCTTCGTCCCTCTCATAAAAGAACCTCTCATATGATCCACCTGCATGCACACCAGCGTCGCTTCTTCATGAATATCTGGGCTGGCATAGTAAGCAACTATCTTATCGGACCGTGTATATAGAATATACTTCCCGACAGGTGAAATGGACCAACGCAGCACATATTTTTGAGCACAATCTTCTAGAACTCTTGGCATTCCACAGAGTATTCGATCTAGCATGTGATTCCAGCACAATGATACGGAGTTATCTCAATAAGACCTTTGCCAATCGCTGAATTGGCCGACGCGGTCCACAATCTTGGCCGCCGCGATTGCCCCATCTGTCCAATCTCGATTCCTTTCTTTAGGGCCACCTAAAGAATCTAGTCTATGCAACTCGCGTTGAATCGCCTGAAGATTTCGTCGCCGGAATAGTTGCCAATGCTGGAACCCTTCGGAAGATGCCTGGTGTGTTTGAACGCGTTCAACGAGAGCTTTGCCATCGCTACCGAATGCGCTTATTGGCTGACGGGCATCCGTTCGAGCAAGATTAAGACTAACATAAATACTTCCCTGTGCTTCTAAAGGTTTGATGAGTGACTTGATTGATAAAGAAGGCGAACATAGTAGCTGCATGTATGCACTCACATCCAATATGGCCATCGGGAGATTTGAGTTACTTTGCAACCACAGACGCAGAATGGTTCCAGCTCCTCGCCTCTTCCTGAGGCCATTTAGGTGAGAGGTTTTTAGTGGGTATTATGCCAACAACATCGGCATCGAGTCCCACACTACCCGCTCTGGGTGTGCGTAAACGCATTTTTCCCACTCACCATAAAAAAAAAAAAAAAAAAAAAAAAAAAGCTCTACCAATTGAATACCAAAATTATTCACTTAAAATGTACACCGTCTGAACGTGTTGGTTGCGCATGCGTAATGGAAAAGTTCGAGAACTTGGGAGTAAATAATCGAACATGCAAAAGTACATTAATATAACCTTTCAAACTTTTGCTAATATCACAAAAGTTTCTGTTCTAGCTAAGGGCAGTCTTAGTTCAGGCAATGTAGAGTTTTTTTTAAATGCACCAGTATGCTTGCTTTCAATTAAGTAATGCGCTTTTTCACAATCGTGCATTTCCTAAATGTTTGTCGAGACAGCCATCCTTAAATCCGAACTCTAAAATGTTTTCATCTCACTCTTATACGAAACACGTTCGTTCCTTTTCCATTAGCAAAAATGATTTTCTCACCCAAGTTGATAAGTTCTCAATATATAACCACAGCCACGATGAGTGGAACGCAAATTTATATACGTCCACCTAAAGCGTCTTGTCCAAACACGACGTAATGATGTTCAATTCTGTGTCGAGATGGTAAGGGTTCCAGTAATTCATACTACTGAAAAAAGTAAAATTTTCGGGCTGACCCTCAGCCTAATTATAACGTCCACGGGACTGCTTTTCGCCTCATTGCTTCATAGACGGACCCCATAAATGCAAATGTGGGGCAACGGTGGGGCTCAAACCCGCGCACCTATGTGTCTCCTCCCGTTGCGAGGCGCCGACGAATGCACCATGCCACCTGGCTCGGCTACTAAAGTAAAGTTTTCGGGCTGACCCTCAGCCAAGATTTAACGTCTACGGAACTGTTTTTCATATTGCTTCCTAGACGAACCCCCATAAGTACAAATGTGCAACGGTGGGGCTCGAACCCGCACACCTGTGTCTCCTCCGGTTGCGAGGCGCAGACGAATGCACCACGCCACCGGGCTTGGCTACTACTATTGCTACTACTACTACTTTTACCACTATCGCATTATAAAATACCTACCCCATGCGAACACCATGCACGATCGAAGATCATGCAGCCCTTTCGTTCTATCGAAGGTAGCCAGTCTGCGACGTTTGTAAGAGCAGCAGCAGCAGCAGAAGCCCAGAGCAGCCACCTCTGTGCCACTTAGTGCCTGTGTTGATGAGGTCAGCTCAGCAATCCAGCCATCAGGGATCATTGTTTCATCGACAACGGCGAACAGATGTTTTGCATCTCCGCGTGTTTGTCGAAACGACTGCTTTCTCTAGTCTCTAGGCTACAGAGTTGAAGATTGTAGGCAAGCAAAAGCAGCAAATGTTAGGACCAGCAAACAAGAAACTTCTAAATAGTTGTTGAATAGGCGTAAGAAACGTTGACTTCTTTCTTATCGCAACTAGCGGAGCCTGTCTGTCGTTATTGGCTAGAACCCCACGCAAGCGCCTAACTGCTCACGCTGTGGATTAACGTGCCTCGTGTTGCTTGCGTTTGTTGTTGTTGTGGTTGTTATGCCTTGTCCGCTGTGCCGAGTGTCCGGCAGTGTCGCTATTGCCGCTGCTACTTGAACGTTGTTGTTGTTCTTCTTGTTGTTGTTCTCTGCAATCTCTGCGTCGAGTCGAACACGAGTTCTTGGTGAAATAGCGTGTAGTAGAGGTGGTGGTGGCCAATCTGGCACGCAAAATATGGTCGTGTCGTCTGCGGCTCAACAGTAATCGCGGCAGAAGCAGCAGGAGGAACAACAGCAACAGAAGCAACAACAAAAGCTGCAGAAACAACAACAACAACAGAAGCAACAACAAAAGCTACAAAAACAACAACAACAATAACAATAACGCCGGCAACAACGACAACAACAACAACGCCGACAACAACGACAACAACAACAACGCCGACAGCAAAAACAACTTGTATTTTCATCACGATCGTGTTTGCCTGCGATCGTCGACTCCTAACGAGCCTGCGTGGTAGGTGGGCGGGCATGGCTAAAGATATCAAGAAGGAGGAGCACGTGTACGATGAGATTGCAGACTGGCAGGAGCCGAGAAGAGAGGTCAAGTTCGAAACCGATGAGGTTCGTACCGAACACACGGGCCGGGTCGAATCGCGCTATCCGCAACGCGTCGCCCCTGCTGCCGACGCCCCCGCTGCCGCTGCGGCGACGGCTGTGGTCGTCTTCGACGATCGCCTCCGGCGACCGGCAGCCTACGAGCCGACAGCGATACTCGCCCGACCCAGCGCTGTGCCGCGTCACTACACCGAGTGCCGAGTGACGGCCGACGGCGTCACTTTCTACCTCGTCAACCCGCGACAGTTCGAACGCATCGTGAAGCGCCGCGAGGCCCGAGCACGACTCGTGGCCTCGGGTCGCTTTCCACCGTCGGGCCATCAGAGGATCTTCACGCCCAACAAGGCGAGAAGTCGGCACGCGCTTCGGCGGGTCCGCACCCCGCTCGGAATGTTCGCAGCGACCTCGCACACTTCGCAGAGCAGAAGCTGCCCGACCTCGTGTGCGTGACACGAGGCTGACGACAGTAGGAGCCTCGTGACCGCACAGTAACAAACCTATCGGCCAACACCGGTAAATGATTGATGATTTGAATTTGGATTCATATTGTTATTGATGATTTAAATATGTATTTCTATTATATAATAATCGCTCGAGCCACGGACGATCATTGATCACGAATCATCATCCCGTCATGTGCGTCTGCGCAGTAGTGAATATGGATCGTGGATCGGGGTGTTGTTAGCTGTGAATCTGGATAGCGTTCACATTATTGAGGAGGTACGGCAGTAACACATGTCCCGTTTTGATTTGCCACTATTGCCAATCAAGACCGACAATGTGTTTGCTGCTGGTGGTGAACATGGATAGCGCCCTCCATGAGAAAACATAAATTTAATGTGACCGTCTTTATTTGCCAGATTCATCGATCTGAGGCCTCTGAGGTTCATTGAGCAACGAAACGGAGTATGCGGAACGGAAACGTTCATACCGTAGCCTAACTTTGAAATCGCGTTGACAAGAGAACAACAAATAACTTTAACTATATATATATATATATATATATATATATATTTAGATATATATATATATATATATATATATATATATATATATATATTTAGATATATATCAATTACCTCTAAGTATTACCCCAAAATATTATTTTCCACGTTAATGTGCTAACGTAGTCCACAATGCTTGTTATGCTTTTGCGTCCAACAATTAATAAGTTAGTAACCCATGGAGTGGCTATAGTGGTGGAAATTGATTTTTTAAAGGCGATGGTTGCGTTCAGGGCATTTGATGACGACTTTGATAAATAATTGTATTCTTGTTCAACACGTGTCAGCCAGGGTCTGGTTTGTGACTGTCAGCTTACTTAGAGCATTGACTCTCCTTAATATGAGGTAGTTGTATCTTGTAAGGAACACGGCAAGGCATATTCACGAGGAAGATTAAATAAATTCCGGGTTGCTTGTTTAAAGCAGCTATTGTCATAATTTTAACTTCTCGCATGGATGAAGATAGCGATTTAGGTTACAGTCCTCCATCGTCAATACTCAGCCAAAATGATGAAATCTTATCGTCATGTGCGTCGGCGTAATAAAACGAATTATCTATAATTCATACATGTAATTTACCACTGTGCGGACAAATAGGGAATACGACAAGTATAGGCATTTGAAGTTTAGGATCATATCTACTGGCTGATTGGGTAATGTAGTATTATGATTTGCCGTACGACGCAATAAGACGTTTACTTTCTGGTCACATTTAGTCAAATGTTTAATTAACATCTTTAGCATTTCTACGGTTGACTCTACGGTGAACTAGACGGCTTTATTTAGCGGCTTCCCCTGTTTCTTGGTTGAGAAAGTCTTTTTAAAAAGTTTTTATGGCACTACAGCAAAATAGGCTTGGATTTTTTGCTCTAAGATGAAAATAGCTCCAAGTATAACTTACTGCGTTCGGGTCATTGTACCAAAATTAACCTTAGACAACATGAAAGAAATAGACAAAAGAAAAGCTAATTTTGTGAAGTATATGCTCGGATTACCGCGTAACGCATCGACAACCTTGGCGCTACTATGCCAAGAGCGAAGCTTTGTGGAAGATCTTATCCTGGAAAAATACGATTTCAGCGCACTGGTTGTAGAGCAATATTGCGCCTACAGAGAAGAGCGTAATTTGAGCTTTGCCATAAAGAGGTTCACCGACGATCCTGCATTCACGACAGACCGTTGGAAGCAGGGAATGCAAGTAAACAGACGCGTACTCTGTAGACTTACCTGGCATGGCTACCACCAACATATATGCCTAAAAGGGTATTGCTTTGAAATTGACGACTGTGCATGTAAATATTGTGGCACATGTAATATTGACCGATACCACATGCTGCAACGCAAGGAAATCTGGCTGGCAAGAAGGCTGGTTCGACGCATGCAGTAGTGAAAGACGTTATCAACCGACATGAATTTTAGGTAATAAATACCAATTTCTGGTGAAATAAACTTGTATTATTTTTTGCGCGCATCCACCTAGCGACCTCCGACATGCAAACAAACAGCTAATGTGCTCTGAACAAGCGACAACTGTAGAACTGATTGATTCCTGAGGTCTCGGATCATTTAATGTGGTTACAAAGAAATAGGAAGTCCTATTAAAAAAACCTATATTCCGTGTTCCTAAACTGCCGTCGAACGGTCGGATAACAATGTTAAAGAACACTCGGCATCGCCACCAGTCGAAGTCGTGTATTTCCTCGACCGAGGATTTCAGACCAGAAAATAAAATATACGTTTGGTGACTCGAAGAGAATTAATTTAACGTATGCACGCGTTATGGCCATTGATATAAGTAGACCTTAGAAATATATATATATATATATATATATATATATTTATATTTAGTAGGTATACTTATTTACACTTACATATAACCAAATAATAAGGTGGCTACGGCATGATATACACAAACAAAGAAGAGTACCTACGCGGCCCAGAAGGGCACGTGTCTCCGCGCAGCAAAAAAAGCCCAAAAATTAGTTTACTAATACTAAACGCGCAACTGAGATCAATAAGGCAAACAGTTTGCGCATAATCTTTTCACGTAAAAATAGTTCATTGGGTAATTGCGACTTCAATATTTTATTATGGGTACTTTTTTGCTGTTCACATAAAACCCCAAGCTATTTTGAGGCGAGGAGAACTCTATCATTGACCGCTTAACAGATGAGACCGATTCCCAAACTAAGTGCTGCGTGTCCGCTGCTCTAAGGCTGTCCCGGGCCACATAATTGTTCGATGTCGGTCTGTTTTAAACAAAAACGTTATTAGCCTCTCTGGCTTCGGCGGAAGAGATGATTTAGATTGTCAGTGAGTTGACTCACGAGTTCGAATTGAGGTGCTGTTTAGTTAGTTGTTGTGGCGCAGTTATTTTCTAGCAAGTCCGGGGAAAGAAGTTCGCCGGTTGTGGGTGCGGAAATCTCGCAAAAGTTATTTTCCCACGACGTGCCAAGTGCGCTGTGCTATGGGCACGTATGGGATCTCATGAAGAGCAGGTCAAATGGGCACGTACATTGTAAGGGTACGCCGACAATCATATGATAGACGTCCGTTTCTCATGCAGACTTCGTGCATCAGGGAACAAGGACTAAATTAAAGCGCTTATCTCGACTTTTCTTTCTTCTCCATCTTCCTCCTTTTGGTTCTCGTTTTTACCTTATTTCTCTTCGGGTTGGTCCCCACCGCAAAATGTATTTCGTTCTTCTGTTTCGTTTCTAGACGTTTGCCAAAACGCACGCTGCGTGTAATAACAAAGCATAGTATTTGAAACTGGAGATAAAAGCTTTTCTGTTCTCCGGTGTTTCGATTTATTGGACCGATGGGTGTCTTAGTTGGTGTTTCGCGGGAACGAAATTACATACATAGATCCGAAAACGGTTCGAAAATCATGTTAGTTGTAGCCTGCGTTTTGATCACAACTCCAGTATTTCAACTTGCAGCAATTTCCTCTTGAATCCAGGTGGAAATAAGTTGGAAGCAGTCACTTGAGTTTCGTATATATTTGTCATTTCCCTATACAATCATCATAACGTTTGGTAGACGTCTTTCGAGCGTCTCCAAAAGCGCCCAGACTGCGATTACCGAATGCATCTACAAATCTGTCTGGTGGCGATAAGTGGTTGGTGTAATTACCAATTGTTTGGTTCTGCTTAGCCTTTTAAATGTTACTAAACGCTCTACGGTAGCGCTAGTGCAGGACATGCCAGGCGTTTAGATTGGTTTGACAATTTCCCAGGTTTCTCATCAAAAGGCGCAAGTAAATCGACCGCTCCGCAAGTAAATCGACCATCAGTTCAGCCAGTAAATGTAAAAAGTGCTGCTCGATATAATCGCCTCCAAACCCTTTATTTAAAGAAAGGAAAGAAAGAAATTAGTGAACTTGTGCTTCACAGTAATGACAAGCCATCTACAGCGGTAATCTCGTAGTGTTGTCAACGGCACTTCAACGGATTCCCCCCAAATGTTATGATAAGAACCATAAACAGACATCTGCTTTTGCTCGGAGCCAATGGAAATGTAAATCAGACCGAAAATTCGAGGTTCTGTGCGTTCGGTCAGAGCGAACTCGCCGAGCAGCTCGCAGTTGTCAAAACCACTATAATAGGGGAACCAGTATAATACAGTAGTGTCCGACACCTCGGTATAAGCTTAACTAAATGCATGTTAATTAACCTGCAAAAAGGTTAAGCCGCTCTTCGTTTTCAGCGTCAAAATGCCAAGCTTTTTATAGTATCAAAGCGCTTGCGTAGCCGGGGCCTGGCGCAAAATATGTTCTATATAACACCTGGAGGTGCAACGACGTACGATGTTGCATTCTCAGGAGAACTGCCGGAGGGCAGAAGTTAATTACTGCTCTAGCTATCATTTTTAGTAATTAGTTGGTATTATGAATGGTACAACTCTATTTGCCCCTTGTCATGGACTCCTCTGTCGCATCGACTGCTGTTTGGCTCCATTCCACTAAAAAAGGCCAGAGACGGAGAGAAGGCGAGAAGGATTCACTACGGCTGGTACGAAAACGTTTTGCATTTTCAGTCTCAACGAGCTTTAGACGTGCCGCGGGCAGGATTCTTTGCACCGTACGCACCGTCCTCAATATGCAAAAAAGAGCTCGGTAGGCACTTGTCCAGTCACTTGCAGGCAACACACGCGTCACCCTCTTTCTCCCTTCGAGCTTATTTCTCCCTTTAAGCCTCTTTCTCCCTTCTAAATTAATCGAGCATCGTCAATATCGAGAAGCTGATTATGAAGCCCACATTCAAAATACGGAGGCGTTTGCCAACATGCAAGCATACTGCAAAGCGTTAAATGATCACTTCAGCCACTCTGGACTAGCTCACCGGGCGCATAAAGTGGCGCGTGCATCGATGTTAAGGCCTTATCGCTTTACCAAGTGTGACCCAAAACGGTGAAAGTAGGGCTTCATCGAATAATGCAACACCATCCATTTTATGTTCGCATTTGCATGTAGTGGTAGTATTCTACCGCCAAAGTTATTTAGTGCTATATATGTATGTATATGGTATATTGAATATATCTAGCAAAGTAATTTATTTTCAGTATATTACATTATATATGTGGGACACATCAGGAGGATTAGGTAAGCCAACGTGCCTAGCGGGCGTGTATTGTGACTATCACGTGTCCGTTTCGTTTAGGCCAGGCCGAGACCACTTCAGAAGTGTGCCCCAAACGGACGCCGCGTTTCCACGTTGTATGCCAAGCTCCAGACGTTGTTTAGAAAAAGACGACGATGTGCTATCACCAGTTGACGTGTCGACTTTGTGCATCAGCTTCTTGGTCCGAACACTAGGAGCACTCAAGGTCTCAAACGCGAGAGGGAAGAATTCGTTGGGATACCCAATTGATGAGTATTTTCTTCGCTTGCTGGTCTCCGCAAGGGGGGCTGCATAGCCAGCTTTGAGTGCGCCGCCACCGACTATAGAAGGTGCTAGGGAGTCGGGAACGGTTGCATCCCAAACCAGCATTTTTGCCTCGCTCGGATGGTATAAGTGTTAATATGTACGTGAACTGTACACACTCTGACCAGAGGACTTAGTCTATTGAACTTAGACTAGCCGAGTACGTAAGGAATGAAGACACGATCGCCTGCTGTCACCTGTAGAGTGGCTTGCTGACTCTGTGTGTCAGCTGCATTTATTGCCTCTCAGATTGTTCTCGAATGTGGTAGATTCGATTTGGTCCGAGTAGACGTTTCTATCGAATCATCTGGACACTTCTTCGATCGTACCTTCTCGTGCCTACTCTTTCCACTGCCCGTCCGCCAGCACGTGGCGCCGAGCCGACAGCCGTGTGTCTACTTAAATATGCCTTGACACAACAGTGTAGCGTCGAGCCGACAGTTGTGTCTACCTTAATATGCCTAGACACAACAGTCCCCCACGCTAACTATGAAATATATAATAAAGCATATATGTAGTAATGCTTACAGCTACGTACGACGACGGCTTTGTTCGGCCATCTCTCGATAATTGATCCTTGTTCTTAGTCGCAGAACTATAAGCTTTTGTAGGGGTATTGACGTAATCGGCTCCACTGGCGTAGCTGGCTCGGTAGAAAATTCCTGCTCCACATTTTTAAATTATGTCGGTGCTGGAGAAGACTTCGGCGTAGCGATAAAGGATGGTCTCGCTACGGCAACGCCTGAATGCTTTGGCAGTTCTCCGCCGTGGTCGACCGTACCATCCAAGTGCATGTGCAGTGTATGGCACGTTTCCTTTTCCACGTTCGTCTTTTGAACTTGATCGAAATGTCTCTTTACCGTGCCGAGCACGGTTGACTGCACTAGCATGTGTTTTTTTTCGAGTATCTTCACGACACGAGATAGACACCATTGTTTCTTTTCCGGTAGTCTCGAACTGCCACAGACTCCCCCACGCTGAATTGAGAAACCGTCTCTGCCGGCTTCGCTGGTACTTGTCGCTTCTCTGTCAGCTGGGATATGCGAATTTGTCGGCCGAGGAATATGGATGCACGGCTACTTCCTATAGCTTTCGAATGCTGATTCTCGAAACGCTGAAGTGGATTGAACTCTCCGGGTTTCTTTTCCGGTGATCCAACTTTCGTAAGGTATTTCATCTCTATTGCCTGTAGCTCCTTCTTACCGTTCTCGGCAAGTGCGTAAGGTATTTTCCTGGGCTTGTACAGTGGCTTCGGCTGATCCTTGAACTGGACTGTAAGTGCGTGTACTGCCAGTAGTGTGCCAATGCCTGGCGGAGTGAGCCTGGGGTATGCGGAAAGTAAATCACTAGCTTCGCTTTCAACACGGTGAACTTCGAGCTGCCCCCATCCCAGCGCCTTTATCCAATCACGACCGAATAACATTGGAAATTGGGGATCGTTGACCAGGTACAGCCGCAATAATTTTGTAATATTGCGGTACTTCACGTGAACTTCCACGAAAGAGTGTGGTTTTACTTCACTGCCATTCGCCACTTTTAGCGTAATGTCTGGCTCATGGTGTACGAATTTCGGCAAAACAGCCGAGAAACGTGAAAGAGGCATCACAGTGGCTCCACAGCAGATGTCCACTTCCATTGTAGCATTGGTACCCTCGATCTCGACTGTTACGAGTAACGGGTCAATATTGGGTCTCACTGTTCGAATTGTATTTACTGGCTTTACAAAGTTCATACCTGAAGTCTTCTTTAAAGTTGGTTCAACTTGTACGGCGAAGGCTCCATTCTTCTTATTTTTGAAATTGTTGGTTGAACTACCACCG
This sequence comes from Dermanyssus gallinae, assembly GCA_003439945.1. Taxonomy (NCBI): domain Eukaryota; kingdom Metazoa; phylum Arthropoda; class Arachnida; order Mesostigmata; family Dermanyssidae; genus Dermanyssus; species Dermanyssus gallinae. Next base: position 140,299 of record QVRM01000691.1, on the reverse strand, counting down.
GGCTGTCTTTGCTGACAGACGGTCTTAAGATGTCCGGTTTTCCCGCATGAATTGCACGTAGACTTAATATGCGGACACTTGTCAGCTTTGTGGTCAGGCTTTCCACAGCGATAGCAGTGGCCTGGCATCAGGCTGTCTAGAGCGAGCCGGAGCTGTACTGTCCTTACTGCCTGAACCCGTCGGCTGCTTCTTCCAAGGCAGCTTGGCTCCCCGCTGCTGTGTGCCAACAACTATCTTGTTGATCGTTAACAGTTCTTTACGCACGAACGCTGACTCTGCTTCTTTAACTGCGTCATCCAGTGTTTTGAAAGTATCTGCCTTATGCAAAACTTGATCCTTTACATGGTCGTCCCTGACACCGCTGATGAACTGTACTAGCAGTACTGTCGTCAGGAATTCCATTGGCCATTCGCATTCTTCTGCGTTTCTTCGTAACCTGCGCGCGAAGTCTTGAATCTGTTCACCTTCTTCTTGTTTTAGGGCTTGGCATTCGACTCTTTTTACCCATTTTGACGTACCTCTTGTGTAGATAAAGTCCAAGTGGCGGCGTGGTCTAGGGGACTAGTGCGCTAGTCATGGTTGTCATCTACCGGGGTGTCGCCGGTTCGATCCCTGTTGTTGATCGAATTTTCTTTGAGCGATGCTCATTGAGAATAGATGATAAACCATACCGCTGAGAGTCAGCGGCCATGCTGCCACAAGGACTGTTAGGGAAACCCTAGATATCTTAACATGTCCGGCCCTCGGTGCATTGAAGATATACCTCAGGTTAAGTTCCAAGCCCGTAGGGGACGGAGGATAGTCTAGAATTAAAAACAACCTCCTTAAAAAATGTTTTTAATTCTAGATAAAGTCCAAGGCCGCCAGAAGTTCTTCGTATGTCTTCTTTGATGGCTCCTCTGGAAATATCTGGTCCCGCAGCTTCTGGTACACTGTGGACGAGAGGTGGTTTAGCAGACCTAGAGCACGCTTGCTCTCGGGGTACTCGTTCAGCTGTATAAATTCACGGAAGCGACACAGATATGTGGACCACGGCATTTCTTCTTCCTTGAATCTCTCGAACTGTGGCAATGCTCGGCCGTTTTTCATTATGCTTCCGTCTCCTTCCATTGTGGAGTACTCCTGAGCGCTGTAGTTGCCGAAAGGAGTAGTAGAAGTAGCGATGTAATTGCCGAAAGAAGTAGAAGTTTTAGCAGTAGCAGGCACGTCCAGCAGACGTAGCAGGTGAACTTGCTGCCGTTAGAACTATGGCACCCTGCCGATCTTGAAAGTAGAAGTAAGGCTTGAAGGAAGGTCGGTCAGTTCGTAACCACTTCGTCGCCACTAATATGTACGTGAACTGTACACACTGACCAGATTGAACTTAAACTAGCCGAGTACGTAAGGAATGAAGACACGATCGCCTGCTGTCACCTGTAGAGTGGCGTGCTGACTCTGTGTGTCAGCTGCATTTATTGCCTCTCAGATTGTTCTCGAATGTGGTAGATTCGATTCGGTCCGAGTAGACGTTTCTATCGAATCATCTAGACACTTCTTCGATCGTATCTTCTCGTGCCTACTCTTTCCACTGCCCGTCCGCCAGCACGTGGCGCCGAGCCGACAGCCGTGTGCCTACTTAAATATGCCAAGATACAACAGTGTAGCGTCGAGCCGACAGTTGTGTCTACCTTAATATGCCTAGACACAACAAGTGTCATCCCGTCTGAACGGCTGCCGTCCTCCGCGCAGAGGCCCGGGGTTTAATGATGCGCGGATGACCGCATGACCTAAGGGCTCTGCTGAAAATCTCTTTAATAGCGGCATGTCTAGGGCGTCGTCATGCGCTGATGATTCACGATAGACCGTGATGTCCTATATTGTCGACGCGGTGACCACATTGACACCGATGAGGGCTAACTAGGTCTGTCCCTAACCGTAGGCCTACTGCTATGCGAATGGTCTCGTCATCAGAAAGAGTACCTATGGGTGCACTGGGAACGCGTATAACCAGGCGCTTGAATCCTTGGCGGACACGACGTTTAGGCGAGCTCTGGTAGTGTCGTCGGCAGCAGCTTCATTAAAGAGACGTCGTTGTACCTCAGCGTGCAAAGGGGCACTTCAGTTACGTTACAGCAGTACGTCAGGTCTGTCTCCGCACCTGGCCTCAAGGTTTTCCTGAAGCTGGGCTAAGCGGTTTCTAAACGGGCAGGCTCGGCCAGGGTCTTCTAATTTAGGAACCCGAGTCCCCCTTTAGAGACGAGTAGTAATGTCTGTTGCCGTGCGCTAGGTGGTAGAGATGTGTTTAGCAGGGCGTCGAGGGTAGACAGTGTCAACTTGTTGAGCGTTTGCAAGTCGTCGGCTCAATTAGATAGGTCAGCCCCTCGAAGAAGGTGGATGAGTTTTTAGGAATAGAAAGAAGACCTAAGTAAAAAGAGTCCCCGAAGTATATATATATATATATATATATAAGTTACTAAAAAATATTCCATGTAGTACACGAGTTGGTGAGGAGAACGCGGGAGACGAGAGACGCCAGGCACAAATATATATATATATATATATATATATATATATATATATATATATATATATATATATATCTAATATCTTAACCTCACGTCACACCATTTTACCACCATTTTTATTAAAGCGAGCACTGCCGAGTGTGCAAACGTATTGTAAATGATTAATAAATCATCACAATATTTTCTATCCGTAGGGGAGGTTCAATTATGATTCATGATTACATTCAGCATGACCGGCAGTTGTCCAGTATGCCGACGTTGCGGGCCGCTTGGTAAATGGCAAAAGAAAAAAAGGCAGCAATATCAAACAAACCAAATCAAGTACATATTTAAGCAAGCTATGCATTTTCAGTAAAGCTTGCTCCAAGGTGCTAACATAAAAGAGTTCTATAACGCAATTATATATAAATAAATTGACAAACTTGAGGTCGCTTGTCAACTGTATGGTGCACTGAAAAATCAGCAACTCTGACGATGCAAAGGAAAGCGAGCTGTGTGAGCTGTATGGCCAAACCGTTTCGAAGGAATTTTCTCTAGAGCGTTGTCTAGAGCAACTTACTTGATAATATAAGATGCGGTGTTATCCTCTAGCGTAGAACAGTAACGATACAACATCATCAGTCTTTCTCTGCGACGCTGCGGAATTAAATAAGTAATAGGATATTGACAATGACGCAATCACCTCGGTTTGCCGAGAAGTTCGTGCTTTTGCCGCACTGAATCTCGAATGGATGTAACTCCTATCAATCATACCGGACACAGCAGTTGCAGCAAGTGGGTTAGGGGTGATGTATGCTTTGTTGAGATTTATTTTAGCGTGTAGAAAAAACGCATCTTGCTGCCTGTATATGTGCATAAATGCGAAGCAAGTCCTACATATATTGTAGGTGATTAGAGGCCCGTCCAGCAAACCAATGAATGCTAGCCCCCCTCACAAACAATAAGAGGCTGCTGAAGACTTTTGTTGACTGTTTAGCGCGATTTAACTAGAATTCCTGGGCCTGCTTTGGCATAAACTAAAATGCATGCATCCGCTAAGGGACTCGTTGACCGCCTATTTGAAATTTGGAAGGTTTTTGCGATAAACATATTATTCACACACAACGAATTCTGAAGAAATAAGATAGCGATATGCAAAGTTGCGGCGCTCAGTTCACGCCTAACTGGTTTTCATATTAACGTTTGTGTTGTGCGCTATTGTGAGAGAGGAATTGAGAGGCTACGTTTTTTCCACTGGCGACTTGAAACTATCTTCGCTTACGGCGCTTCCAAATTGTCCACCAGCGCATTTTTGCAAAGTTTCATTATTGTTGATGAAACCTGAGTTCATTGTTACATACCTGAGACGACGAACCAGTAGTCCAGACTACGAGAGACCACCATTCCTTCTGATCTTATTGTCGTGATGTACAAAGACTAGCAGAAGAAAATGAAGCAGTCACAATAAGAAAAAACATGACGCAGTATTGTTATAGCAACTAAAGCAGCACGTCGAGCACACGAAAAACGTCCACATTTTGTACAATGGAGACGCTTCTCTATCACTACAATGCGCTTTCACATACACCTTTTCAGTTCTAATCTTAGAGTACGTGAACGAATTGCTCCCACATGCAACATGAACAACACTCAGCAATCATGTTCTACTTCAAAACTGCTAGTGTTTGTTTTTGACGCCACTGAGGTAATTGAATAAAAACGATATTTTTTAGGACAGGTGACTTGCTGAATTACTCTAATATATGTTTATCCAGTTTGCCTGGTAGTAGATTTACCTAGCGCTAGCAAAACAGAATGCCAGTCATTAAAATTCGAAGTGTAAAAAGCCGAAGATAAGGTATCCTAAGCAAATAGAAGGGAAGATATCCTACAAAACTATAAATGACATTTGTATCTGGAATTAAAGAAAGTTAGACACATAAAATTTTAAATAGACATACAAACAGTAAACATATATTAGTCATTTTCTTGGTATTCATTATTTTCTCATTGCTAAGATTTGCTTTAAACGGTGAAAGCCACCTACTTAGTTACATTTATTCAAAGCAGCAATGTCGGGATGAATTCTACTGTGGGTCGTCCGAAGGGTTGTATGACGTTGGTATGTCGAAGCTCTATTGATAAGAGAAGAATGTCTTGCTAAATCACAGAGAATCACATTGTATAGCTCTTGACACAGATTTGAACGAATTTATTGTAGTTGATTCTATCAGGTGCATCTATGCGGCGTCTCTAGTTAATTGTGCGCGCAATTATTGATGTACCCACAGATACACGTAGGTACATATCAAAGCGTAGTACTCGGTAGCAGAAGAACGGCACGACAGGAGATATCCTAGACGTATAGAGCAAACTTTTAGATACTTTACTGGCACTCGCCGCCCTCTAGACATTTCGTGCAAACATCGACAGTATGAATGAGCTTTTTGAGGACACACGTTTTAAAAACACTGTCTTTGCCAAGTTTCATATGCTTTTTCCTGCAGCAATGCGTGACTTTTTCGTCAGCCGTTACCGATCAGTCACGTGAACATGATTTCACGAGGAAGCTGAATAAGTATCCTACCTGCTATTAACGATTAAAAGCGATCGTTTCTACAACGACCAGTGGATCTATATTGTGTTACTCATACATGCAGGATACCTGTGTTTCACAGCTAATGAGCAAAGAGTACTTCTAATATTGCGGTGACACCCGGCGTTTACCGTTGTCGAGGATGAACGGCAGCCCGAGGTCGTTGAAGTTATTCCCATCTCTTGCGGGGCGAGCGGATGCTTCTGCCCCGACCGGATTTTGTGCGCCGCCCAGTGTTGTTACATACGAAGCGAGTGCATAGGCGAGAGAGCAGCATCAGAGACGAGTGCTGACATCGTATTTGAATGTCGTCTTCTCTCTTCTATTAAAATGAATTCTAGACTATCCTCCGTCCCCTAACGGGCTTGCAACTTAACCTGAGGTATATCTTCAATGAAGTTTTTCTGCCGTTTTTGGGCCGTAGCAGCACTAGCAGCAGTCGAGGCAGTACGTGGAGGGCAAACAGGCGACAGAGCAGACGAAGGAAAATGGAAAATGGACGAAGCGAACGAAGTACGTTCGAACGCGAACACCGTGTGGAATACCACCACCACTTCGTGTATGGTGATTCCACACAGTACAGCGTAGTATGCGAGAGCACACACACATACACACTGACACCGCTGCCGTTTCACCGCTGGCCTGAAGACGCCGCTGTGAATTTTGTGTGGCCGCCAGGTCGAGTGAAATATTAACGCCCCTCGGCCCGTGCTGTTATCTCACCTCACGCTTTTACGTACGTCCGAATGACTGTCATTATTCGAGCCCACTGGATTCGGCTGGTCTGGAATGTTGTTGTTGTGGTTGTTGTTGTTGCTGTTGTTGTTGCTGCTGTTGTTGTTGTTGTTGTTTCTCTCTTAAGGTGCAAAGTTGACAGTCATGCCCCGGAGACGTCGACCCACTGTCGTCACTGTGTCGTGACCTGATAAACCACACACGGATCTCTGACGTACGGACTGATCTATCATTATTGTTCGGCGGTGGATTATTATTATTATTATTCTGTGTGTTTTAAATCTAAACTGGCAATGACAACTGCCGAGTGGTTAGCTGACTCAGCTCACACGCAGCAGCTCACAGGTCGGCTGGTCGTCGTGGTCGTAGCTCGGCAGATCTGCTCGATCGACCGGCATAGATAGACGACACTGCGTGTTTGCATTGTCAGCTGCTGCTGCTGCTGCTGGATCTGCTGTCACGGACTGTTGTCACGGCCTCCCTCTTCTCTTCACGGTCTCTTCTCTGCGCTCGGCCTCGTTGAATGGATAGCTGGTTAGAAGAACACAAAGAGAGCCAAATGGCCGACGACTTCCAGCACAATGGGTCGATGTGTATGCGGGGGGGGGCATGCTGCATGAATGTGTGTATGCTTGTTTGTATGTATGTATCTACTCATGTATGTATGTCTGTATGTATGTATGTCTGTATGTATGTATGTCTGTATGTATGTATGTATGCCTGTATGTATGCTTGCATGTATGATATATGAACGTATAAATGTATGCACGTACGCGCTCGACACAGCTTGGGGTCGTTCAGGTCCACGTGCAGCACCGAGTTCATCGGTCGAGCTGGAGAATTCGTCGTCGTGGCGCCAGCTGCTGTAACACCTCCAGCAGCAGCACAACAGCGCACACTTCATCACACAGAGCCTCTGGCTTACTCGACGACGGCAACGCCAATCCGACGAGCTCAGACAGAGAACATCGAGAGCAGACCAGACGCGCGGATGGGGAATCCCGGCGCCGAACTGCCGGGAGATGGAGGGGAGGAGCGCGGGCCGCCCCGAGCTCCTCTGCCCGAGCTCAAGTGGCTACGTATTCATTAAGCCCATGCGCATAAGACCACACACTTCTCTCTTCCCTACTCTGCTCCTCCTCTTTCCTTTTGTCTTCGTGTCGGCTGATTCGCCAGCCATTCGGGAGGAGGTACGATAAGCCGACTGTATGTATACCACTGGCTCTGCTCGGCTGTCGACAGCGTGCGATACGCTCTCATACGCGCGGCGAAATTTTTCCCTCCACCCGCCAATGCTACAGTTGTCGTATCATTGCCGGAAACAGGAAGTACCATGCACGCGGGGCTGGCTTAGCGAGGGGTAGCTTAAGTGTTGCCCCGTTTAGAGGACATTCGTTCTCTGGCACCACCACGCCGCCTTGCTGCGTGCGCGCTCGTTCGCGCAATTCATCTGAAGCCGCATTCATTTGAGGGTGGTTTTATGTAGTGACCTTGGTTTTCTTTCTGCCTGCCACATATATATATATATATATATATATATATATATATATATACATATTGCTCTCTCGTATATATATGTTCATTATGTTTTAAATTGTGTTTTGACACTTTATACTCATGCACATACGACCGTGAAAAGTGCGGTGTATCAAATTAGCGAGCGAATATAGTTTAGTTCAAAGTTTTCTGAAGTCATAATTTGCATTCTGTTCGGTATAGAACAAGTCGTTTCCGAAAATAATACTTCCTTCTCAAGCACAGGTACACGTGTAAAGAAGCTGATTATCGAGCTCGAATGATTATTGCTTCACTTACCGTATTTAGTTAGAGACATAGAGTAGAAGACACACTACTGTAGTCAACGCGTCCCGTAATTGTAATAACCAGATAAATGTTCACTTAATCCTACTAAAATCCTTTCTCTTTACCCCAAAATACTCCTCACCGGTTTTAGCATATATACGCCATCTATTCCATCTACCACTCATCGAAGCATTTTTGCTTTAGCTTTTGGCCTCAGTCTTAAGTATGTCATACAAGACATCAAATCTTAGCCCTGAGGTTTATTTTAACGTTTAGAAATAGAACTAAATCACAGAGGGTTAACTAAAAAATGCAGGTATAGGAAAGTACAAAAATGTAGTTATTGTGAAAAAAAGATGATTTCAACTGTGCTGTGTGAGCCAAAACGTTGGTGCGATGCAAAATCCAAGAACTGCTTATTTTTCCGAGTCCTGGTCGCCTTCTACATATTGTCACGCAAAATGTTTCAAACTTCACGGCAGTGCCCGTGTTGAACTTTGTGCAGAAACTAGTGGTAACTGATTTTTTGGTGGTCAGAAAATCTTTGTTTGGTTTTGACGGCGTCATTACGATGATAGAAAACGGCACGGTGCAGGCGTATCACACAATCCCCTTCTGTCCCTAGACTGTTCAACTCCCTCATCTCCGAAAGGCAGATTCCCAAACGCAAACCCACACGAATTAAAGTAAAAGAACATCATTTTAATGTCAGAAGTTTGAGAACACCATTTTGTTGTCAGAAGTAAAGAAACACCATTTTGGTGTCAGAACTAAAGGAACATCATTTTGGTGTCAGAAGTAAAGGAACATTATTTTGATGTTAGAATTTAAAGAACACCATTTTGGTGTCAGAAGTGACACCAAGAAGGGGTTCTGTTGCTACGTATCTCGCCGCGGCTTCACCAAAGCCCACACACTCCGAGCCACAGCACTTGTGATCATTCTGTTACAAGGAGATATTGAGGCAAATCCTGGTCCTCCGTGTGTCACTTATGGAGGACAGTTTCAACAAGTCAGTGGCAGAACTGTCTGCGAGAGCTGTGACACATTGTAGCTACCATATTCCTTATAAGGCACCAACGTTCTGCAAGCGGATTGACAAGCTGCAGTACGTTGTCGCCTTATCAGAAGTTGCGGGAGCGGGAACTACATTAGACGTCGTCAGAATCGACATCAATGGTAGCAGATCAACAAACAGCATATAAACCTCAGCGCGCAGCACCAGACACAAGTTAACAATAAATGCTATCCACAGTGGATGCCACCAGGTCATGAGAGACAGCAGAGCAGCCGGCTGAATTCGATGATACCGAACACTTCGAGCAATTTTTTGTACCGCACTTAGGGCATCTGACTCTTGCGGTCGAAGCTCTCAGGAACGCTATGGTATACCACCAACCCGGGCACAAGAAATAATCTAAAATTGACTGGTGACAGTCAAACTAGTCTAAATTGTGTTTATTTGCATGCCCGCTCATTGGCCACTCCAGGTGCTATGTATGCCCTTGCAGATTATTGTTTAGTGGAAAACATTGATGTTACTTTTATTCCAGAGACTCGGCTTATTAGTGCAATAGTAACAGCAAGCTTTTATTTGGTGGTCGATACTTGGTGCACCGAATGGATCGAGGATCCAGAAGTGGGGATGTGTGTATTTTTACACCTAAGGGATCATCATATGGTGTTATGTCAACAAATGCAGACGCGCAAAGTAAGGTCCGTATTGCAAAGGTAATACAAGTTCTAGAATACTGTCTTAATTTCGACTATCAATAAGCTATCTGTTCTGTTTGCGTAGTTAGCAGTTTCAACATGCCTGACACTGACTGGTCAAACTTGCGATTAGGTGGCGCTGTCAGCCAGGCAAAGTTTTTATCAACGTTTTAGTCATTACTGGCATATATGAACTTGTTAGGCCACCCACATGGGGCAACATCATTCTAAACTTGCTTCCTATATTTGAGAGGAAGTTCGTCACCGAGCCGGGGCTTTACCTTTTGCTTCCGATCATCGGCTTCTCAGTTTCTCAATTTGGATGTCTTCTTTTCATTTTTTAGAGTCGGGCGCTGGGTTCAACTTCTGGAAGACTGATTATCAATCTGTACAAAGAGCAGCATTCTTTCCAAGACCTGTTAAGGAGATGCATACAATATTTATCGATTACATACACTTTTTATGAAAGTATTTACGCCCCAACGAAATATTAATATAAATTCCAATATTTTGAGTTTTCGAAACTACGTTCGGTGGTTTGAGGAGCCTATGAATGAGGATGCAACTGAAAGCAGCTCAGTAATAGTTAGGCCTCGACGAGGACTTTCCAGGCGTCTGTCTCCGCACCCTAATTTCAAACATTCAAGACTGGCTGACCCGGCCGGGAGGTGAACTCATCTTCTACACGGCCCAGATCCTGACAAACCATGGCGACCTGCAGTCCTACCTGTTCAGGACTGGGCAGGCTCCTAGCTCCAAGTGCATCTACTGCGGCAATGGTACAGAGGATAGATACTCTAGAACACACTGTTCTGAGGTGCCCAGCATCTGCGGAGCGGCGCGCAACCTACCACTTTTAATGAAGATACCGTCTTTTAACCCACGCTACCTCTGCGACAAAACAACAGAAACACATTTGTACTAAAACATCACATCCGAAACCTTTAAAGCTATACTACAGGAGAAAATGAGAGCCAACCTCTTAAGATGCCCCTCTCCGCGTCGCTGCCGGGGAACACACCCGCCAGGAGTAGTAGATTCGCCCCCTGACCGTTCGATAAAATGCGCAAGCATTCCCCAGTAACCGGTAAACGGAACCATGACTGGTTTTTAGTGACTTAGAGCTCCACAATACCAGGCCACGCTTGCAGGAAGCGTCCCCGCCGTCGTGACTGTGTGAGTAATTGCGTTTTTCAGTTAATTCTCTAAAAATGCCTCAAAAAGATGGAGAATTCTTGAAGAGTCACAAGTGAAAATTCATCTACTAAACGTCAATAATGTGCTCATAGATAATTACCAAAGTAAAACGGCAACATTCTTTAAATGTTCTACTGTTAAACGCCTCTGTATGTATGCCTTCAAATGATCAGCCGCCGTCACAGAGAAATTGCGTGCGTGCCGAAAGACGTCATAGCGTACCAAACCATAGACATATTTTAATTTCAATCGAGGGTATAATAAAAATGAACAAAACACTTAAAAACAAATGCGATTTACAGCCGATGGTATGCCAGCATTTTTATAAAAACACTTGTCATTTTATCGTCGAACATTATTGCATGTTTTCTAGAGATTGCTTATGATGGGCAAGTCCCGTCGTTATCTCGGGGTTCAAATTATAACGCCTGTATTTAAAAAAAGTGATAAGGATGCGGTGAGTAAATGTCGGCCGGTGGCTCAACTATCAATCGCGTAAATTTTAATTGATTAGTTGATCGTTGGGCACATTGAAACATGTTTAGTGTGTAACGAATCAAATGACATAAATCTGCTTGGGTTCGCATGTGACCGCTTCACAGAAACACAACTTGTATGCATGATGCACGAATGGCGCCGACACAAAAATAAACGTGAAATATTTGATAATTTAAATTCTGATTCTAAAATGCATTTGACAAGGTAAATATGGATGACACTTATATTACACAAATAGAAAGTGTTAACATAACATGGGTATCGACCCGTCAAAGTCGGTAACGTAGAAAGTGACTCCCTCCTCAGGAGTACCCAAAAATCATGCATTGACCTCCTGCTTTGATATTGCAACAGTAATTCCAGAAGATGTCACTCATCTCTTATTTGCGGACAATGAAAAAATATAGGTAGCAGTCGACGTTTCATCGTTTACACGAACAACGTGATATATCGCTGTATAAAAGGTTGGGTTATCTCAAGACTGACCAGACCACGATTAATTATGTAGACAATGAATCACGAAGTGGAGTAAATATTAGGTTGCGTACTCGGTGAAGACAAACAACACATAAATGTGGAAAGTTCCACGAAGTCTGCGAAATCGACAAACCTGATGTATAGCTATATTCAGCTATATTTTTTAATATTTTGTAAAAAATGTGCGTATGCACAACTGAGCCTAGAATAAAGGTGCTTTTTGCTTGACTTGACTGATGTTTGAATCTTGAATAATGGCTTTTGGCTGAGTGCACGGAATGCGACAGTATCTGAAACGACTGTATCTGAATGCATCTGCGCGCGTTTCAATATATCGGCTAGCTGATACGAAATACCTGATAGTTTCCGACGATCGCACGCGGTTATATGGATTGGTTGCATAGTTCTTATATATGAGCAATGACCGGCGAAAAGATTTGCTTAAAAGTACGAAATACCACAAGACTGTAGGTGGAGCAGAGCTGAACCTAAACGATAGATAACCTATTTGATTCCTCAGGCGCAACAAACTCCCAAATAGCCATCAACACTTGTTTTAATTGTACTCGTAAAAAGTTCCAGTTCAGCGATGGCGGTCCCCAATATGGGATGGAGGACTGCAGCGAAGCAGTTTTAGCAGACTAGGTCGACATGTTCACCCTTCTCAGTTTGGCCCTGAGCCCACTGCCTCGTATCAAACAACATTTTTCAGAACCCACAGCTTTTAATGACCAAAAAAAGGCCGTACGGGCATTAGCCTTACGAAAAAAACAAATGCAGTTATGGTCATTGCACATGTTGTTCATCAAACGCACTTCTAAGAAAATTAGATAAATTGTGGAGCAAAACCATTTGACTTTTCTTCGTTCCAGGCTAATTGCTAGCGTAAACTGGACGCATGCCGCCAGTTCCTTTTTCTGACCGCCCGTACGCTAGTCCATAGGCGACGGAAGTGCACAATAAGGTGAACCTGCAAGATAACTAGTTAGAAAATGTTTATAACCACATTAATTCTGACAACAATTTTTCTAGCATTATTATTATCCTATTTCCTTTGCAATAGTGCTCACTTGTGAATGAAGGCAGACAGCTACAGAACATGGGCCGAGTATAGTTTTATTAGCAAAAATGGTAACTTAAGGAATACTGACGGATTAAATACCAGCAACTGCCTTCAGATTTGTCTAACCAAAACTACTAAAGAAAGTAATCGCCCCCAGGGAGCTTTTCTGAGTTTAATATGTCTCAAGTTTAGGAAGCCTATGCGGTGTTTCGGAAAAGCTATTCGATTAAGCCTCCCAACCAGTTTAGCTAGCCTGAGAGTAATATTTAAACTAGCAGTTGACGACTTTCCACGTACCAACATTATTTACGCCGTAACATGTTGTTAGCTTTCGGCTATTTGAAAATAATTTTGCAGTCAACAGGCTCGGTCGGTAGACGTGAAAGCGGGCCACCAAATGGATATTTGATGGCCGCAGGGCGTGTAGCTGTTGTTCACTATGCCTCTCCTGCTGCCTGCTTAAAGTTGTAGGGGGGCCTAGAATCGCTGTCCCCAGGCCTTCAACATTGTTGCGTTGCGATTTTGAGTCACAACTTAGTATACGCCTGAGCGGTCGAGTTGCCGCAGGAAAACGCGACGACAAACTAACACGTTTTTCATAGGCATCTTAATATACGCCAATGACTGCTACTCCTGAGGCATACAAGCTGAGGCTTCAGTCGGGACCAGCAACTTTTTCTCAGTGTACGCTGTTTCTGTTAAGTATCCCGATTAGGCAGTTGGTGATGCTTGCAAGGCTGTCAAAGACAACTGCTACTTCATTCATGGTGACCTTTGCCTACGTTAGCAAGTGTAAAAATCTCCAAACAAAGCAATCCAAAGCCTGACGGGGAAGATCCGGGTTTAGTGGATATGTGTATCCCATACTAGTCACCGCTGGCTGCCGGTGATGCACGTGCAATATGCATTTCCGAGTCCTTCCATATAAAAACAAGCTGAAACGAAAGCAGGAATCTCAGCGTTACACTCGTGTTTTACTGTTCGAAGTTGACTTGGCGCCGAGTTACGCGACCTGCTACATGCATATTAATTTGTGCATAAACGTGCACTGGTACGTATGTTAAGAAACTTAAATCTTCATTTGAGCAGTGCCCATTCTACGTAATGTCAAATTTTCTGGCCACTTGACTTCTTCGACGTCGAAGAAAGCCGCCACATAATATGGCTGCTTATTGCCTTGTCGTTGTTGTCGTCGTTGTTGTTGTTGGCAAACCAATATCAATCATTTTTTAAACACCTTATCAACAGTCTGCTAGCTGGCGACTAGCGTAACTTCTAAGTGGCTGCCGCAGATTTAAGTGTATTAATAATAGTAATAATAATAATAATAGTAATAATAATAATAGTAATAATAATAATACTGGGTATGGGCAGCAGTCTACAGCTGGTGCTGCTGCTGCTTTCGCCCCAGAGAGAACGAAACTTCGTACATTTTTTGGCGTGAACCAGATCATATACGTTTTACGGACGAACTGAAGTTATACGGCACCTCGTCTCTACATTACACAGCAGCTTTGCTTGCTAGCAGTAGAAGTAACGGCTGTATTATAGCCTGCAGCCGAATCAATGCCGTCGTGCGGCGTCACTCTGAAGTTCTTTCTCTTTCTTCTTCTTCTTCTTCTTCGTCTTTACCAGGGTTGGCCAGTTCCTCCGGCCCCAAGCCGAGAACGCGGGAGAGGCGGGTGGAGGCGTGTAGGGGTGTTAGTTGGGGACCAAGGAGAAACGTCGTTCAACAGTGCGTGACTGCAATTCGATAGTGAAGCCCCATTTGGTCGACCACCACTGCTATCACTATGCTATTACAGCTGCTGCTGATGCTACTTCTGCTACGGTTATCTATATCGACGGCTATACTATATTACTGTTACCCCGACGACTACTACCACAACTACTACTACGGCAAACTACTACGATGTTCAACTAGCACTTCAACGAAGTCGATGAGGACATCCCACATCCAAAGTTGGGTGCATACGCCTGCCAAGTTCAACACCCCGTTCCCCTCCACACGTCGGCCGAACAGCCGGACACGGACACTCGATGACGATCAGATGGCGAGCGCACAGAGGTGATCAGGCCACCATTTTGATGCTACCCCTTTGGCCCACTTTCACCCCATGCGACCATCAAAGATTGGCGTTGCGTCCTCAGCATTGCCTAGAGCACCACTGTCCGACTGATATATATATATATATAGTGTAAGTAGTCGTCGTCCGACTCCTCGAAGCAGGGTCGCTGCGTGCTGTCGCTCCGGATGGCTTTTTGTCGTCTTGTCGTCCGCAATGCGTTGAGTCCGAGCAGTAGCGAGCTCAGACTCATTGCAGGGGTGTCCAGGGGTAAACAGAGGACAGCCCTGTTGGACCGGGAAGGCCCTCTGTTCACTAAGAGGAGCAGAACAAATATCCCGCTTCAGTGAGTCGCCTTGCGTTTCCTCATCGGCGACTCATCGGCACTCATTCGGAGACTCTGTCGCAGCTCGTCTACTGAGTTGCGCCACGATCTCGTTTTATTGGCTGTGGGTCGTGTACGGGTCGTACAGTGCTGGCAGTAATTAAGCCGCGAATCAGTTGCGAAGACCAGCAAAAGGTCTCCGCGTTCCCCTTGTGTCCGGGTAGTTATGCTATCATACAAGTTATTTGGTTTTTATTATGTCTAACTATATCGCAAAAAGTTTTGAGCCGATCAACAAAAGAATAAACTAGATGACGGGACCAAAACAGGCGTACATTGTATCCTTTACATAGATTAAGACAATGTGCTAATTGCGTCTATATATATATATATATATTATATATATTAAAAAATATATATATATACATCGCAGGCGTCGACTGACATCGCGTTGGCCCACTTATGGCAGCGAGTGTCCGACCCGGCTCAGCTACATAAGTTTTGTCGTGCAGTCTTTCTCGACGTGTTGGCTGCTTTCAATTGCCTTGACCACTCCCTTCTGTTCCAAGTTCTCGCTCAGCTAGATCGCTTCGCGGAGGCGGTTGCCTGGTTTAGGGCCCTTCTCTCAGGACGGAGATAGGTGGTATGAGCTAGTCGAATGGAGTCCTCATGGCAGCCGGTCGATATTGATACCCATCAAGGCTTGGTTCTCGGACCTTTTATGTTTCTTATTCTACTGAATTTCATTTGACTGAGGTCTCAGGGGCTAAGCCTTGGCTCAGCTATAGCTTTTGAAAAGCACACTACGCTTCTGTGCGGAGTGAATCGTCGGAATTGCAGCAGTCGCTTTGGAATGTTGATAACATAATTAGCATTTTCGCACTAGTTGTTAATGCAATCAAAACCAATTTTATAGTTTTTCGTTCATTGCCGTGGCTTCTAGAGCTACCTGAGCAACCAGACATTCACGACACGGGACATTGAGCTCTCGCAAACCGCTAGGTGCCTCGGGCTCATTCTCCTGGAAAACATGAGGTGACACCTCACGGCGTGTAAAATAAAATTGATTAAGGTAACTACAGAAGGCTTATTTCTAGTGTACAAGATCGTGTTCTTACCAGTATTGTGCTATGGAACCCTTTTCTGGGGTGGTGGCTATAACAGAATTCTCCGGAGCGTCAATGTGATACAGAATGATGCAATTAGAGGCATTTTTTTAGGAGGCGAAGGGATTTGGCCCGTGACTTGTTCATTTGTTTTAACCTATTACGGTGACAAACATTTACACGCTGCAAGTTTCAATCTTAGCAGACCAAAATTTCGCGTGGTTTTGTGCCTATGGAGATCGCATTTTCACTAGTTCCTACCCTGCGTCAAACATCAGCTAGGCGTGCAACAACTTTTGCAGTGCCCTCTATATCCTTAAAGTCTAGTCCACGCACACTTGGCTGAGGCCTCCCTGAAACCTGGACCTGCATTCCCAAACACATAAGATGCCTTACTACGAAACACCTCTTAACTCGCGAGTAACGATGGCCGTTAAGTTCACAGTCGGAATCAGACATGTGATCTAGGTATATCCGGCCCTAAAACTGTTGTGCTTTGTATTATTTATTATTAGTAGATTAGATAGTATTTCTCCACATGTTTTTATTCATAGTTGTTGTGAATTGTGTTGATGCTGTTCTAGTGGACTACTTTTTTGTGTGTTATATTTATAAATTTGTTGTCTCATATAGTGTTAGGCGTTCTCACAAACGCAGCAATCGCTTCTTAAAATTTCTTGTGACGATCAATAACCACTGTGAGTACCATCTGTGTAAATTGCTTATACAAAGTTTACAAATTGGATTTTTTCAAAGTGATTTTCTGCTTCATTGTTTGATTGAATTTGATTTGATGATGATTCATGCTTATTAACCACTTTTATGTACCGAGAACTTAAGCGTTGTGAAACGCAGTTCCGTGAATAAACCACGTTTGTGATTGAATTAAAAAAAGTATTTATATATATATATATATATATATATATATATATATATATATATATATATATATATATATATATATATATAATACTTTTATATATATATATATATATATATATATATATATATATATATTTATATATATATATATATATATGCATCCCGCCATTCTAAAAAATCAAAGGTAAACGTTTACGAAGCCGCCCATAAACGGCAGCGCACGCACAAAGCAAGCTGACCTTGGGAGGGGTGACTTTAAGAAGGGTCGGATGTTTGATATAAGACGTTAAAAAACAATTCTGAAATTCACCTGAAGCAG
The DNA here is from genome assembly GCA_003439945.1 of Dermanyssus gallinae. Classification (NCBI taxonomy): domain Eukaryota; kingdom Metazoa; phylum Arthropoda; class Arachnida; order Mesostigmata; family Dermanyssidae; genus Dermanyssus; species Dermanyssus gallinae. Next base: position 123,036 of record QVRM01000691.1, on the reverse strand, counting down.
GCCTCATCGGTCCACTAGCTCATTAGTGATCTAACGTTTAAGCAAACCGTTTGGTGCTGAGCACTCTTTACAGCCTCTAAAGCTGGAGCCACCTTAGCCAAGCCCGCACAGTAGGCTGTTTTCCCGTTTCCTTTGTTCCTATTCTGTATTTATTTTGCTGATTACACTGCGCTAGGCACGAACAGATGCGCAGGCCGCAATTCTGACAAGACCCTGTACTGAATTCTCAAGGTAGTTTAGCTAGCTCGTGAAGACTGAACGCACAACTGGTGTAGGTGTAGCGCCTACGGCCGTAAATATCATCTCGATAGCTCGAGGGCGTTTGCCAGTTTCAAGCGCTCGTTTGCAAATTCGAGCCACCCACCTGACGAGCTCACTGGATCCAACTACTGTATACGCTGAGCTTCTGTTGCTGCTGCTGCTACTGTTGCATAGATGGCACTGCGAGACAAGTTGTTCGCACCGGCTTCGCTTTGCAGGTTAATAAATGATTGCCTCTGGCCTACTTAGACTAGATATGTGTTTTCGAGAAACTGTGTTAACACCCCCCCCCCCCCCCACATCTAGAACATCTAGGTTGTCTTAAGAGTTTTAAAGTCATCACTTCCAAGCGCCAAATATCTAATTAGAGCAACAAGATAGAACCTTTAGAGTGGAGTCGATAACGGAACGATCGTCGTTGATCTCAAAAATAGTAAGATAATGTTGCATATAGGTCTCATATTTAAATGCTTACATCGATCTTGAAAGTAGAGGCTTGATTGACAAATTCGCATATGCATGTATGAATACTGTTGAGATAGAGCGTTGTGCTGTAATATCTCGGATGCGGTTACGCTTGCTGTGGAGGCCAGATGTTAGCTGTCGCTGTGTTGTTGAGCAAAGGAAGCAAGCACTTCAAACATGGAATTAACTTTGAACGAAACGACGCATCTCGTATCGTGTAGACACACTTTTGTGTCGTATAGCTTTATACATGAAATAGTAAATCCCGTTTAGAGAACCAAACTCAATTTGCCACTCTTTATCTCTTTCCGTTCATGCATGATCAGTATATGCATTTACTTGTGTATTATTTTTATTAGGTAGAATATGATCTACCTGTTGAACTGCTGTATAGTTCCATAGTTTTTGTGGATTTTATCAGTACTGGTCGATGGTTTGCTACGCAGATAACGTATTTTGTATTTCGGCTTGATACTTACGACAAGCAGCATAGAAGTTACGCATGGAAGAGACGCTGGAGACGAGTCTCTAGGGTTGCTGGAAAAATCAATAGAAACAGATATAGTCATGAGTAAATAAAATTGATGACTCGCAATAATAGTCGCTCTAACACCTACTGAAAAACAGTTATTGTACCCTAGAAGCTATCGTTTACTAATTCGAATGAAATTAAAAACTGTCATACGGTAGACTATTTTTGTAGAAACGTAGGGTTGATATGTTGCTTTTGTTGTTTACAGGTATCATTATGCATTACTAACACAAATATGACAGATGCGACATCACCATAACGTTTCACTACCTCATAATGACATGAGCCACATGTTCCTCACCGTTGTTGTTTTTGGACCTCCGTTACGGGATTTTTTACACAGATTGAAATGTGTAGTTAGTATTATTCTGTACCGTCCACGCGCAGTCCTCAGAGACGGCGTTTATACCCCAACGGTCCACGGAAGCTCTTCGAAGCACTCTTGTGCACTTAGTCCTAGCTGGAAGATCTACATAGGAACAATGCTCTGTCTGATTTTTGGGTACGGCTGTCCTGGCACTGACATAATCGCACTCGCCATTTTCTCACACCTTCGTTTGAAGAATCGCTCTCTTTTTAATTGTATATTTGTGTTTTTGTCCTTTTGTAACTAAATAAAAAAGTTTTACCTTTTTTTCCTATGCAAACAAACAAATTGCTTCGAACAGAACATTCGTGCGTTATTCTCGCACTCGTTCATGCAACGCATGGATGCCACCGAGATTCACATCGGTGGCAATCCATGCGTTCAAAGGGAGAAGTCAACAGAGTGGTTAGTCCACAAAATATTTCTCGAAAACGTATACATGCAGGGTCTCTCAGAAATAGTTATAAGGCGACTAAAGAGTTGTAGAGCTAGAGAATATTCTTTCGAATGGAACATTTGTATTACTTTTTACGCCCAACGCCAATCAAAATAATAACCCTCAAATGCGCATTTCATGGCGATCATTTTGGTACTAAATATATGGCAATGCAGAGTGCGATTGCGGGGTAACTAAGATTTTTCAGAGGGCATATCGAGATTACGTGCATGCATAAATGACCAAAAGTGATTTATCTGATGAAGTAGGCCATTTATGCAAGCACTTTATTTCAACAATGCTCTCCGGTAAACCTTAACGACGGATTAGGATCGCCATATATTTGGTACCAAAATGATCATCTCGAAATGCGCAATACCTATGCGAACGCTGTAAATTGTCATGAGCTTATGACTTTGAGGTACTGAAAGCTAATAAAAGTACTTTATATTTGCGAATTTTTTTCTAAACGACCATATCGCATCTTCTGGTCGACGTTATATGTTCTAGATGGACTTTAGTAATATGACTCTCACTCCGAAACAAGATTTATCAAAGACCATGTTCCATTGGAAAGTGTACTTTAGCAAGCTCTTCAACTTTCTATGTCGCTTTGTAAATATTTCTGGGAGACCCTGTATATATATTCAAAAACATTGGCAACATAGTGGCACCTAGGTAGGAAACAGCAGCCAATGGATTGGAAAGAATATGTGTGTTTAGAGTAGTCAGTAATCTGTGTGGTAGAATAGCAAATGTTGTGAAGTATATATATATATATAATTTTTCTACACAGGTCATAAAAATTGAAGGGTACCTAAGTCAGAGTGAAGTGTCAAAGAAAGGTATATTCAGCATAGCTAAGCTATATATATGTATATATATATATATATATATATATATATATATATATATATATATATTTTTTTACACAGGTCATAGAAATTGAAGGGTAAATAAGTCAGAGTGAAAATATAGTCGAGACCTTTGTATAGAGACAAAGGTCGCCTTTTCGAAACGTCAATTTTCGAATAGTCAGTTTCTGAACCAAGGAGAGCCGCTACAAAAAAGCGAAGCTCAGCGACAAATCGGCTTTGAGGCTACCATCCAAGGCAATGGTTTTCTTGCACTAGATCGGTTTTACCAAATCCCAACGCGAGCGAAATGTCCGCGACTGAGTCAGTACTATATATATATATTTATATATGTTTATATATATATATATATATATATATATATATATATGTTGCTGTCTGTAGTTCGTGGCTACAACTACTAACAAAAGGCCTTGCTTAGAGAATGCATAGATATTTTGAAAAATGTTACTAGGAACTTTTACGAGGTTTCGTCATTGCATTCGGTCAGTGGGCAGCAAATATGGATTGTGTAGAAGGTCTTTCTTCTTTTATAAATTCAATCAACAACAGTCTTTAGGCCGAGGTCTAAACGGAATGCGGCGTCATCATTTCTTGTGTCTACCTAAGCAAAACGTTTGTATTATTAGTGAGCACGGCGCCAGCTTCTTAATTTTCTTCTCGTTATACCCGTTACTTGGCTACCTGCATCACTTCAACCAATCAGAACAAGTCCAAAAATAAAAGGATGATACAGCTTTGTGACTTTAAATTATGTTTGGTCCTCAATCTCTAGGTCAAAAAGCAGAGTCTCGTGTTGCAGACGAACGATGCGGACGCATGTGAGATCGGTCCCGGAAAATATCATCGGATAGTAGTACGGGAGACTCCTTCGTTCGTTTCATTGTGTGGAACAGATAACCTTAGTGATTAGGAGTACATTGTGCACAAAAAAGGAGTCGTTGGTGAGTTGTCTCAAATTCGGTGAGTTTCTTGTTCTTGTGCACGCCACGAAATAACACAGCCCTGCGTGGGTACCGCCATCTTAAAACAGTGTAGGCTTGGCTTACAATTGCTCTGGCCGAGCGCTGTGTGCGAGAGAAGACGAAGCCATCTCGTCTCCGCGCGCAGTCCGACGGACGGTGCGGACGAAGACGAAGCAATCTCCTCTCCGCGCGCTGTCCGACGGACAGTGTAGACGAAGACGAAGCCGTCTCGTCTCCGCGCGCAGTCCAACGAACCAGTGCAGACCTGTGAGGCGATTTACCAAGTAGGCATTGCTTAGTCTAGCACGCCCGAGAAAAAATAAAAACAACAAGATATGCCCGTACGCCGGTCGTCGGGCCATGCGAGGCCGCCGCCAGATCCTCCGCTGCCTACCAGCACGGAGATAAGGAGCGACCTTAACGTTCCTGTTGAGGAACCGGGCCGTCCTGCCATTGACGTCGATGGTGTAGAATCTCTGAAGGAGATGGATCAGTTGTGCGCCGAGCCTGTCGGCATTAGAAAACTCCCGGCGGATACATCCCCGACGGGCCTTCGCTCCGACAAGAAGCGCATCTCTGACGTCGGTGAATAACACACCGTGACACTCAAGACCTCTGCGACGGAGGCGACGGACTGCGCAGAGGCTGATCTTAAACGGGGCGTGTACGCAGAGGCGGCATACGGCCGGGCGTTAGCGGTCCTCAAGGGAGATGTTAAGACTGTGGTAGAGGCCTGCAAGTTAAGGAATACCAGGATGGAGCTAAAAGAGGTATCAGAGAAACTGGACCTGGATCTCCGCAGGGTCGAAACGGCGGTGGATTCCTTTAAGGTTTCTCTGCGGACCTCGCTTAGAGGACGCGGAGGAGGAGATCGGGAGCCTCCGGGCCTTGTTGGAGGCGGCACAGAGGGAACGAGATGAGTTGCTGGCGCGGCCTCCTCAATCTTCGGACCCTTCAGCAATCTGCCTGCGCTGCGCCCCGGCGGATCCTGAGGCTGCCTGAGTGTATCTGGAATCGCGTATCGCGGCGGCGACGACGGCTGAAGACTTTGCTAAACTAACGGGCCTATTCTGGCCTCTGAGCTCCCTTCGGCAGGTTCCTTCATCTTTCGAGAGGATCACTTCCCTCAGAGAAGGGGGCGTGCTGGTCGTCCCGGGGGCAAAGGCTGACTCGGAGGTACTCGCCGGTCTCGCTACTCAGTTTCCCTCTCTACCGCGGCTGCTTATACAGCCCCCAGGTACGGCGGCGGTGTTGCATACCACAGACACCTGGGAGACCCTCGCTGGGTCTCCAGGCAACGGAGGCGAAGATCGCCACCTTGTGGTAGGCATTTTACATCCCAACAAGCCCTGCGATGAGGCTGTTATCACTCTGTTCCGCTCCGTTATTGATCGCATGACCCAGCTCTCAACCTCAGCGAGCACGGAACCCCCTCTCCTATACGTCGCCCACCAGTGGCGATCAGAGACGACGCAGCGGATTCTGGCGGCTCTCGTGGCCCAGTCATCACGAGATGGCCTTATAGAGCTTTGCCGGGCAGAGAGGCCGCAAGCAGGTCGGTCGCCAGTGAGTGCGAGTAAAGCCCCGCCACCGGCCCCAGTTCTGGCGGGACAAATGTCTCTCAGGGTCAGGGTCAGGGCCGGAAGAGCCTACGAGCTCATCTGGCCGACAATACACAAGTGGAGTCGGCTGTTAGCGGCCTCGTCAGGAATAATGACGGTAACGTCATTATCCGACTACGGGGCATCACCCAGGATCTCGGGGCTCAGTTGGCAGAAGACATCAGCTAGGCAACTGGCCACCAGACTGACAGCCGAATCAGTGACGGCTTGCGAGAAGTGGCCTTATGGGGCATTAATCCTCTGGCCAGTGCTAGAAGGATAGAGGCAGACATCCGTCAGCTACTGGCGGCCACTGAGGCGGTTCCTATAGTGGCTTGTGACCCACGCCAGGGCCGCACCACGACCCGCTGGTACACGTTGCTGAAGGTGACGGCCCCTACAGCCCGATGGCTTCAGGCCCAGCGATCTATCCTGATCGCGGGCAGCAGGTGCAGGCCCGAGGTCTGGGAGAGGTTGCTCACGTGCTTCAACTGCCAGAGACCCGGCCATAAGGCTGCTAACCTGCACGGCACCCAAAGCGGCCGCCCGCCTCTGTCGTCGATGCGGATCGCCAGACCATGCGGTGGCTGCGTGTAAGGCCGAGACGACACACTGTATTGTGTGCGAGGTCTCGGGCCACAGAGCCGACAGTATGGCCTGCCCGTCATACCGCACACAGCTACAAGAATCACGTAAGCGGAGGGAGCCTATTTCACATGGAGAGCCAAAAACAGGTGGCGCCCTATCAGAAGCATCCAAACCCGCTGAACAGGCGTTGGATCGAGGGCGGCGACAATTTTGCCGTAGGATCCTCGCACCTGACGGAAGACTGGCAAACAGGCGGGCAACGCCTGCCAGGTTGAAACCCCCCAGGAAGAGTAATGGTCAGGTTTCTCTAGGTAACCTCAATCGGTGCCGGGTGGCCCACGACCTACTGAACGCATACACCACACAACACCAGGTAGGCCTTTGCCTTTTATCAGAACCAAATGTGTACATCTCACGTTCAACATCTAACATGTACACTGATGCACAAAGCAATGTGGCCATCTGGTGGACACGTCAAGACGCGACGCTCTCCCTCACCGATTGGGGTCATGCTGAAGGCTTCGTGTGGGTGTACCTTCCACACAATAATATCGTTGTATATTCGTGTTATTTTTTGCCTAATAAAACTCTGCATGACCTGGAGGGCTACCTGGATAGGCTATCGGTGTTAATAACATCTCACCGATACCCAAAACACTCACTGCTTGTCACGGGGGACTTCAATGCGCTGCACACTGCCTGGGGGGGGGTCACCGTGCCACCGACAAAGGCGCGACTCTTCTTGACTGGATGTCCGAGCACAACATGATCCTGGCCAACCATGGCGACGTTCCTACGTTCGCGCGCCAAGGTCAAACATCGTTCTTAGGCCTCACCTTTGCGGACCCGAGCGCCCTACGACGGATACAAGACTGGAAGGTCCAGGAGAACGAGGAAACCTTGAGCGACCACCGCTACCTAACGTTTGAATTGCTTTCGCCGATCACGCGTTATCCCGATACGCGGAGGCGCACGTGGCAGATGCGATACATCAACAAAAAGGCTCTCCAGATCTTCTTTAGAAACCGGTTCAATCGCTTGGCGGACACTCCATTAGACGCGGATACCCTGGCTAAAATCCTGGCGGCTGCCTGCCGGGCGGCCGGGGGCCCAGCCAGACGTGGCGGCACGAGAGCCCGGCCTGCTAAACCTTGGTGGAGCTCGGTTATTCAGACAGCTCGTGTAGACTGTTTACGCGCGAACCGCACACTGACACGTGCACGCTCTTGGCTGGCGAAACGAAGACGACAGGGGCACAATGTCGACCCTCTGGCAGATGCCACTGCCAGGGTTGAGCGCCTAGGGGACCTTTATCGTACGCATCGACTCTACTTGCGAAAGCTCATTCAGCAGGCAAAAGTCGAATCCTGGAAGGCCTTGGTGGATTCGGTTGAGGTGGACGTGTGGGGTCTTCCCTATCGGATCGTTATGGGCAAGCTCCGCGCACCACCACCACCTTTGCCGGCAGAAGAAATTCGCCGGGTAGTTCTCAAGCTCTTTCCGCAACAACCGGCCCGCGTTCATACCAGCAATTCCCGTTGACCCTGGACAGATCCCGGAAGTAACGACAGAGGACATAATAGAAGCGGCGGAGCGGCTAGCACCGGTAAAGCCCCGGGCCCGGACGGGGTCCCACCGGACGTGGTGCGACTACTGGCACGATCCTATCCCAGCCTCTTGCAAAGCTAGTGTCACGCTTGCTCGTAGAGGGTCGGCTTTCCCACCCAGTGGAAAACGTGCCCATTTAGTACTGATCACGAAGGCACGAAACGCCTCACCCGGCTCGTCAGCGCATCGCCCCATATGCCTACTCGACGCTGTAAGCAAACTAGTCGAAAACGTGCTCGTTCGGCGTTTAAACGACGAACTAGAGGCGAGAGATGCCATCTCAATAACCAATACGGATTCCGCCAGGGGCCGATCCACCCTTGACGCCGTGGAGCGAGTCATAGAGGCGGCTCGCGCCGAGCAGAGATATCGATAAAGGCAGTCTTGCCAATGAAAACCTACTATTATTTGACACTAACTTTGGTAAAAGTTAAATAAAGCAAAATAAAGTGTCTGTTGTAGTTATCTGTATGACACATAACCTCACATGATTCGCGGTGGCATCACTATGGTGTCAGCGTCTGACAACGTTATTCTTTTTTAGATCTGGCTTAATATTAGCGGCTCAATTCCCGCGTGGCAGGATATATTTTTTAAGCAACGAAATACAACATTGTAAAAAGTGTTTTGCTACCCTGATATTATGAATTTCGAATCGATTTCGATTTAATATGCAGCACGTAGATGGCGAGACTTTGTTTTCACTTAAATAATCTGTTGTTTAATTTAATTTGATAAACGATTGGTAAACAAATGAACATGTACGCTAGCATTTGTATTTTTATATTTATAGTAATAGTTACATCGCCGTACATAAACTAATGCCTATTATTTATTCAGCTCCAACAAATAGCTTATTATTAGTTCTAAAAAAAGGCGGGTAAGAACTCGCTTAGTTTTAGATTGAGAAGCAATCCGCATTGAAGAGCGGGAATACAGTACGTATCTATATCGTAAACGCGGTCTAAGAAAGAGAACAAGTCTAGTGGACGCGATAATCTATTTATCAGGATTAATTGGTGCCCATTAAGATCTCTCAAGGCACCGCTGGACGTGTAATATATAACCGTTTAGTATTCTCCTATGAGAGAACTATAAACGGTCGATATAAAAAAATGCGTACGTCCATATGCAGTGTTTTGCCGGCGACGGTAATCTTCAAAGCTCTCTCCCGTATAAGCAAAACTCCCTCGGAAATCTGCGCGTACTGTGTGGACGGTGTCGACGGTGACCCCGAGCACACTCTTCTGAAATGCAAGGAGTTAGAGCAGGCAAGTACATTTCTAATAAAAAAAGCTATTTCTAGCTTTGCTAAGCAAAACTATTTTACTCTTGAAGTCATGCAACAAGATATGGAGTGGCCAGCTAGGAACTGCTCACTGCCACTAGAAGTCTTTCCTAGAGACTTTTGTGCCGCTTCCATTATTTGGGGGTCTACCAATACTAACAGAAGAGGCGCAGTACTGCTAGAACAGCTAGCAAAGAGGAACATAGTGGTCCTTAACAGCTCGATCCTACATTTCACCGCGGTGGAATGGAATCGCACATAGACCTGACAATCTGCAGACGAGAGCATGTGTTTCAAGTTTTGAACCCGATTGTACTACATGGAGAAAATCTTAGCGACCATTACTGTATAGAATGTGACGTCGGACCATCACCCTAACTCCCTCTCCGACTTTAAATAGGACACCGAGGTAAAGGCCACATACTAACAAAACGTTTCAGGCCAAGCTAACAAAGATTAAGGACTAAGAAGGGAAAACCCGAGAGCGCCTAGAACTTGCAAACATGTTGTAAGAGGTTAGTAGCGGCCCATGCGCTACCGGCCTGCCTCACCAACATACTGGTGAAACGAGAAGATTGCGTTAGCCCGTAGGCGCTGCATCTGGGCCAGAAGAAAGGCCACCATAGTAAGATGCAGTAACACGGATGAGACTTGTGACATGCAAGCTTACTGTGGGTTTAAGCGCATCAGGGCCTCCTTGCGCTGCTATAGCGGAGAACAAGGATCGCTTCTCAACAGAGTTCTTATCACAGCCAGAGGAGGACCCATGGGGACGGCCCTACAAGTTGAAACGCGGTGTACCGAGAATCAGGAAGAAGGAAAATCTCCCCCGTGATGACAGTCTCCGAGTAATTAACAAACTTCTTCCCTCAACATCCTCCATTTGATATGACACTGTATGAAGTGGAAGCGGCCGAGGATTATATCCCAGAGGTAACCTTAACGGAGGTACATGTTGCGGGGGAAAGATTCAAGACCGATAGGGCACCAGGCCCTGATGACATTCCGGTCTCGGCTACAAAAGTACTCCTTAAGGCGTTTCCGAATGTGGTGGCTAACGTAGCCACACAAATACTCCGCAGCGACTGCCTCTCCCTGGCTTGGAAGAAAGCGGATCTGGTTCTCATTCCGAATGGGATTAACTCTTTTAAGTAAATCTGCCTAGTTATCACGGTGGCGAAAGGTATAGCGTCGATAGTAGGATCCTGCGCGCGATGCTTTGTAGAGGAGAACGGCTTCCTCTTGCCAACACATACGGGTTCCAATCAGTCCTCTCGGTCATAGAGCAGGTGATTATCAAGGCGGAAGCCCTGAGCCAATCCTCGACTTGGACCAGAGACTTGCTACTAGTTGTACTGCTGGACGTTAGAAACGCATTTAACAGCCTGCATCGAAAGGTAATCTTCGACATACTACTGAAAAAGAGAGTCCCGCCAAATCTACGCCGCGCAATCCCGTCCTACCTAAACGGGAGGCGCAAAGTCAGCGAGGGCTCCGAGTTCGACAGGACGGCGGGAGTCTTGGTTTATACCCAAAAAACTACGGCCTACGGGAGTCAAGAAGGCGCCTTATTATGTAGGCGGCTAAGTCCATAGTCTTATTTGCAGTCCCAGGGTGGCCGTCAACCGCACCTTCCACAGCCAGCAATAAGGCAACGCTACGCAAAATCCCAACGAGTGCCTGCTTTACGGACCACAGTGGCCTATAGAACTGAGAGCTCAACGGCTGTCCTTGTTCTGGCTAGTACAGTGGTCCTGGGACTTAAAAGCACATGAGCGACGTCACTTGTGGGAAGACCCGGGAAGGCAAAGCTGGGAAAAGGAATACCCCCTTCGACATTTGACAGGCCGAATGAGACTCCATTCAGGATGGAGCGCCCCGGTAAGGACTCTGGTCCCGGATATCAGGGCCTGTGTGTACCTTTCAGGTGGCGAATTCACGTTCTACAAAATTCAGGTGCTCACCAGACACAATAGTTTCCAGTCATACTTATTCAGAAGTGAGAAAAACACATCCTAATTCTGCAAATACTGCCAAAACGAAACCGCCAAACGACACGCCTAAACATTTAGTGGTGCCCTTGGAACGACTGGGCCAGCAGCTCGTACTATGGAGGACATCCTGCGCGTCAGGGAAGAGAAAAATCGTTTTTACATGAAAACATCTTACGGGGCATCCCGGGATAGCTAAGTTATTAAGCTACATTATACAGATAATTACTACACTTGTATCGAGCCCAAGAGTATACGGTACGTATGTAAAGTACTTTATTGAAATAAGTCTTACATAGGCGGGAGAGATAGTCTATTGCAGACTTACATGAGACGCTTGACATAACAGCATTGCTCCCAAAACATCTAACAGTTAGTGTAGAAATTGTTTGTAGGCTGCAATTTATATCAGTATTGCTATCGTTGTACAAAAACGAGAAAACGCAGCTCTCGCACAGGTTCGGCTAGAATGATTTTCTAAAGAAGTTGTTTTTAATTTCAGAGTGTCTTTCGCCCCGTACAGGCTTAGAATCACGGTGCTTTATATCTTTAATTGCCGAGGGCTGGACATCACCACTAACGCTGCTCCGGATGCATTTGCATAAACCATCACATCCAACTCTATATTCATTACAGAGTTGTCACACTCTCAGGATCTTGAAGTCCATCACGATTACTCAAAACGTTTTTCTTGATGTTCTCGAGGCCCTGTTGAACTTGATGTTTAGTGACGTCTTTGTTGTAGTTTCGAAAACGGAAACGCAAAAAATTGTTACTATAGTTCCTCTTGCCTCAGAAGTTCTTGTTTCTTTCAAAAACCGACCACTGTTGTACTGATATATTTCTAAATGTTAATGTTTCTGTTTGCGACGGTAACCATCGGTATGTAGCGTTGCAGCTGCACGACGACGCGAAAGTGCGAAATTATCGTTAGGACTTATAGTGTTCAGCGGATCACGTTACAATGTTCCCACGGAGCTAGCCGCATTGTGCTGAGCATAGCGAGGTTCAAAGTAGAACATCGGCACGTGCGTGACCTTCTAGTTACACGCCTGAGGCTGCTGCGTGTGAGTGGTGCATAATGTGATGTCCATCTTTGGGGCGGCAGCTCGGGTTGAAGCCTGCCGTCGGCAGTCATCGTTGTTGATATATGCCCTGGTCGCCGCTAACCGCGGTCGTGGCACTGCGATGCGATATGATCGGAAAGGACGACACACGAAGACGAAGAGCGTCGGTATACAAGAAGGCCGTGTTGTCGAAACTTTACACGCCTGTTGACCCTCTGGGTAGCAGGCTGGTCGCAGCTACTCCGACCGCCCGGCCGCCCGCACCCCCTGGCGCTGGTTGGTGCGAGCAGCCATGGCTGTAACAATGATGACGTCCACTCTGTCGCGTTGTCGGCTGTCATTGATAACTGCGGCCAGTCGATAATAAGCAGCTAGATGCAGAGCGTCAAAAAGCGTGCACGGACACAAGAATGCCTCCTTCCTCGCTAAGCGAGTCTGATCACAATCATTGTCATCAACGGCCCGAGGAATAGGGCAGGCGGGAGGTGGTGGCGAGATGGGGATGTGTTGGGGCGGTGATATGATGATCTTTTCTTCTTTACGAACAGCGAAAGTGCAAGGCAGGCTAAAGGTCAAGGACTGACGACTGCCGACTAGAAGGAGTCGCGTCAGGCCACATTGAGTTGGAATCTAGTCGGTGTGGCGGTCGGTGATAATTAGATGGCAGCCGAAACTTTAGTGGCCCGGCTCAGTTGTCATCGTTATGCTACCGAACATGGCATAACGCTGTGCTGCCGTACGAAGGACAAAGCCAAAAATCTAGCTGCACGTGACTTTACCCAGCATATGACAATACGAAGTTCTAGTAGTTTTTTGTCAAACAAACAGCAATTCTAGTGTTTATTCCCACTGACCATCCCACACGACTTCCTGGAAGGAAAATAGTAAGTCGTAAGGCTTTATTTTCATTGACATTTACGTTTATTTTATCCAAATTAAGTATAATATACAGTTCAAAAATATATCTTTATAGTGCTTTATTCTTTTTACGCTTCCGGCAAGAGAAGTAGTGCAACGATTTTTGATCCAGTGCTGTGCACTCCACTGCATGGTAGTTGGTACACCTCTGCGGGCAGAACCGGCAGGTGCACAACTTATACTCCTCGTGAAAGGCTGCGTTTGAACATACCAGGTAGTAATAACCATGCACTATGTACCTGGTGTACACGTGGCGTCTGTCACATACAGGATCAGACAAAAGGTGCAAGGCATTGAAAACGTTCAAATTACTGACCTCCCGTCTAGCCTGTTTGACCTTAGCTTGCCACTCCGAAATAAAACGTTCGTAAGGTACTGTACGCAGCATGTTCAGTAGCCGGTGGACAGCCTGACTTGAGATCCACAAAGTGGCTCCTTGCGCGAATAGGCAAGCAAAGCACTCGCTTCATATATAATGAAAAACATCTATCAAGTTGGTTAAAATTCGCTAGCGGAGGTAGTGCCACACTCAGTTAAGACCATACATCAGCGCCGGAATAATCTTAAGCACGAAAAGCCTCACTGCTGAGAAAACGGTCCGTTTTCGGACATTGCTTACATCCCCGTAAAGAGAGACAATTGCGTTCTGTACTGTTTCGTTTATATGCACTGTAAACGTCGTTTCCGTGTAATAAAACCCCAAAGCCATGATACTGGAAAGAGTTAACAAACTCTAATGGTTGGCCGCAGCAAAGTATAACGACTCTAGCAGTCAATCTACCACCAAGCCTAAATTTCTTGGCTTTGGTCTTCCTGGTGTTTATCTCAAGTCCCTTCGAGACAAAGAACGCCGCGCTTGATAGCATCTAGATCGCGAAGAGCAACCACGATATCATCTGCATGCATTACCACCACTGTTTTTTTGTACTCCTGACGTAACCGACACGGTCAGCACGGAGAAGTGTAAACGAGACACAGCTTAGCGGGTCTCCTTGTGGAGTTCCCACATTTTGCTTAATTTCTAATACACCATGATCACCGTCTACCACCAAGGTGTCCTCATCAAAGAAACTTGCTATTACACTCAGGAGACAGCCACGTACTCCTGCTCATTGGAATACTTCAACCAGCAGATGGCAAGGGGCTTTGTCAAAGTCCTTGACGTAGCCAATAAGGACTGCATACAGATTACTTTTGGGTTGTGCCACAGCTCGCTCGATTTCTGACTGGAGAACGTGGGTTGCATCACGGGTGTCTTGGCCTCTTCTAAAGCTTCGGTGGAAGGGCCTCTTCAGCCACGCGCTCAATCCGCCGAATAACCAGTAAGTCTTTATTTCAAGAGGCAACGCATGGTGAGACTGTAGCTGTGTAACGCCAAATCGATGATTACAATTGACGGAGAAGTTTACCCACGCAATCCGATAAATTAGTGTTCTGCTGGATGGTTTGCTGCAGATTCTGAAAAAACAGCACTAAATTATGATGTATAGAAGGTCAATGTTAAACTTTTTTTAATTTTCAATTTTGCGATCTGTTAGAACTTTGACATGACAACATCTGGGATAAGAGACATCTTTTGGCGTCATCTGAAGTGGCCAAACATTTTATTTGGCAACCGCTTGCACAGGTTACAATGGTATATTTTAGGGTTGTTTTTGTTCATAAGAAGTCTTTGGTTGGACACTCAAAGGTGAATTATTGCTACAGGGGACACAACATTCGATGTCGTTACATTTGACTCCATATTTGTGATGTACAAGCAAATATGACCAATATGTCTGCTTGACTGGAAAATATTAATAACTATTTTCGGCGTTAGACTTCAATTGACGTTCTTTAACTATCTAAGATGTTCGTCTTAGAACGCCCATTGGAAATGAAACCGAATGCGCAGAAAGATATGCGCTCTTAACTCCGACAGTTCTAACCGCATTTATTACATACAAGTGTATAAAAATATATACGCGTTCATATAGCTGTGGATCGCGGGTGAGACTGTTTATTTTTCGTGTATTTCTCTCTCATTATGCATTCTTGTATATGTTATTGCATGTGTGCATTTTTAGCACGACATCACGTTACTGAAAAAGGGCTGTCAATCATAAGCACTAACTTGTAATTTAGTGCTTACAAACAAAAGAGTAAATAATAGAAAATTTGCGACTGAACGAACTCGACGGAGGGACATCATTCTGGGTCTGCGCAACCAAAACGAACTAAACGACACCACCCGGCAAGTTAGTGTATAAAACATTAGCCTGCTGTCTCTTCACATTCATTGTGTTTTTCAGCTAAACGTATCTAGCCAGTACAGTGGACCAGTATATATATATATACATATATATATATATTTTTAAGATTTTCTGTAAGGCTATTGCCCGTTTACGGTTTTTTTCATATCATGGCTAATTTTCATCCAATCCGGCATTTACCTTGTCTAAATTGGAAACTATGCAAACCAATTTAAGAGTAGCCGGTCTGGGTCTCGAACCCAGTACTCCTGAATGCAAGGCAAAGACTTTGCCACTAAGCCATCTTGCATATATATATATATATATATATATATATATATATATATATATATATATAAATATATATATACATATAAATAGACATACATTTAAACGTTAAGCAACAAATGCTTTCGTGGTTAAGATTCACAATATGCTGACCGTCGTTGCTTGCTTGCGTTCGAACGTGTAAATATGCGTTTTGTAGCGTATGCAAGTAATGTTACGCAGGGTCTGAGAGAGAGAGAGAGTCAGCAAAGACTAAAGGCCCTTTTAGGGTACTTACGAGACCTGATCATTTCGTGTCAAAACGAATTTCGTGACAAGGGCGCGTCTACTGTGTGTGTCCAAATGTGAGTCCAACATGCAATCAACATGTGCGTTCGCTTGTGCCGAACGCCAAGCCAAGCCAAAAAAAGCGGGGGGGGGGGGGGGGAAAGAAAAAGCAATCCGTAAGGTCGCCAGTGTCTACAGCAGTTGCTGCTGCTGCTGCAGATAGCCGAGCCACGCGTGCGTGGTAGCGGTAGTTGCGGGGGACGTTGTCACTTTAATCAGATAATGGAAGTGCGACAATTTGAGTACGTCCGTGGACGACGGCAAGCTCGGGGAGAAAAGAATGCAGCCAGCCAGCGAGCCATCCGACACGTATTGGCATTGAGCTGTGCGAAAGCGAGCCGCCTCCCTTTCGCGGCAACAAACAGACAACACATCTATCACACTGTTGCTGCTGACTCACCCAAAACCGACTCTCTTGCGATAGCATCATCAAAAGCAGCAACAGCAATAGCAACAGCAGCAACATCAGCTAGCCCTTGTCTAAGCCTGGCGAAAAACAACGGAGTGACACAATGTTGTTTTCAGCCGATTGTTGTGGCGGCTGGACGTATCACAGACACATCTTTCAACATAGTTCTGGCTGGCATACACAGCCTTGTATGCGTGATCAAATAATCCGTCTCAGACATGTATATCAGAACCCACATATATATATATATATATATATATATATATGGGTTCTGATATACACGGATAAAATAATCCGTCTCAGACATGTATATATATATGGGTTCTGATATACATGTCTGAAACGGATTATTTGATCACAGACAACATAGTTCTGGCTGGC
This sequence comes from Dermanyssus gallinae, assembly GCA_003439945.1. NCBI lineage: Eukaryota > Metazoa > Arthropoda > Arachnida > Mesostigmata > Dermanyssidae > Dermanyssus > Dermanyssus gallinae. The sequence continues at coordinate 106,438 of QVRM01000691.1, read as the reverse complement.
ATACACAGCCTTGTATTCGTGATCAAATAATCCGTCTCAGACATGTATATCAGAACCCATATATATATATATATGGGTTCTAGGGTAGTTATGAGATGGCATGTACTAGCCGACACGTGTACACAAGGTACACTGTGCATGGCTATCATCACTTGGTATGTTCGACTCAAGAATTTCACCAAGCTGGCGTTCACCAATGTCGGTGCTGGTTTCGCCGGCAGATATGCGCTAAATACCACCACGCAGCGAGCTGTCAGATGCATCGGCTGTCTTTGCACTTCATTTTCGCCCGGTAAAACGGTCGCTGAAGTGTTCAAATTGTATATAATGACGACTGTCTTATAATTGTAATGTACCATCTTAAAAACGTAAAGTTATAGCGTAATAAACAATATGTATGTATGCATGCATGTATGTATGTATGAAATCAACCAATTACATCCTCGTACTCACGTACTTACTTCACGACTGTGGAGTTGAATGCAACCCCTTGCCGCCACCCCCTCCTCCCCCTAAGTTTTGACTTGGCTCATTGATTTAGCTAGCTGCTTTCGACAGCAAGCATAAGTATGTAAATCATTTAATCATTAGCTATTTATAGGGTTTGCGTAGAGTACGCGCCCTTACGCAGCATATATATATGCTCTGGTCATTGCAGTCCATATCAGTGCAGTCGACTTGTGTCGACCGCCGTCCACCGATCACACGCAATGAATGGGTCCTAACTAACTGGCACGTGTTTCGTATGTGGAGGAACAACCTCAATTGGAGTGTTTATCGATCGGTCTCGGCCAACAGGGCCATTTGGTAGTGCGTAGCGATCGCTTATTGATCCTAAGTCCCTGTTAGTTGTGTTGTGTTCGGTATCGTTCGGAGTAAAATAGCAGATTATTCTCGCGGATTGTGGCGATCCCATTACTGCTGCACGTTGCTTGTCTCTCTGTTCCTCTCTCTCTCTCTCTCTATTCGCGCAAGTTGAACAATATGCTGATTCGTAATATCTCAATAAGTGAGTAATGAGAGTGAACTTAACGTCGTAGAATAATACAAATGCCCAGTATTGCTACGATTCGATAACGCTCGGTTGGTTGTGGTGAATATTCGTCGGTTCGGAACAAGGGCAATATATGGCGGATTTGGTTCTCTTCTCTTAAACTCGTTAATTCTTGCGTATTAGTCAAGTTGTAGGTTAACAGTGTGGTCTATGCATATGTTAGACCATAGCCAATAGCTAGGAGAACGTCGATTTTGGCTAAGTATTACTGGTGAGTACAAAGGCTGCCAGGCGGTAGAAGCGTACGTGATTATAGTGCGACTGCATATCCATCAAAATGTCGTCGAAACGCTTCAGCCAAAGCTTGTGAGACGCTCATTTGTTTGCTCTTTTTGATTCAGTAGCCGTAACGTCATCTAAACGCTTTGCCATTAGATATAAATTGGCCCAACATATAACTTTAATTGCATGACAATGAGGCAAATTCAGTAAATGTAGAAATATGTGATTTTGGTGATCATAATAAAGATATTATAGGTCTTACGACCGCCTATTAAGTGAGACAACGCCCTACCTAACTTATAGGGCGATTACCAAATAGGTAAACAGCCACACCGTTGAGCGATGTTTTCATGCGCATTTTATATACTCACCCATTCAACCACAACTACACATGACACAAGGCCTAGAAGCCGTAGAAACAAATGACACACACGCTGACAGACAAACAGACAAAACACAGCTCGAAGGATACCTTCGTTTTTGCGGTGTTTGTGCAGAGCAGAAGTCAAAACTCAACGTTGAGATAATATGCCATTGTCTGACAGTCTTTAGGGTGGCGGGGGGCTGAATAAGAGAGCGAACGCGGGGGTTGCCCGCGTTCCGTCGCGGACCTCTCAGCCGCGCCTCCCCGGTTGATGTGGGCGGGGGGGAGTCAAGGAGGTCTTGGGGGTTGGATGGGTTGGATGCGTGGAGACGCCCGTATGAGCATCGGACGATGGTGGTGCGGTGCCGAGTTCCTGCTGTTAGTACGGCTTGCGTTCTTCCTGGCGTCCTTGGCGCGCCTGGCCACGCTGCCATTCCATTGCTGCTACTGCGCCCGCCCGCCTCTCAGAGTTTCGTTTCTCTTTCCTCCTTAGCTGGGCTTCCACACTTCCGGCCTGCTTTTCTTCTGCGTTCTTGCTTGCCCTAGCCGTGCTGCTCGAGAGGATCGGCGAACGGCAAGCTAGCAACTCGCTGCGTTGCAGACGGCTGGGTGAGCGACGCCATCTGACCCGTCGATGCCGTCGTCGAACGACGTGAACGGAATTCGTCAGTAAGTTCGCCGCCAACTCGAGGGTATGGCTTCTACTCACCCCGACCCTGTAAGCGCTGCCGCCTTAGTCCTCTTCGTCTTCGTCTTTTTCTTCTGCGTCTTCTTCTTCTTTTCCGTCGGTTTCGCCTTCAGCCATGCTCCATCGATCGAGTCAAACCTTCCTTGGAGAATCGATCTCGTCCTACAGACGAGCGAAGCCCCATTTGCCCATTTCCGACTTATCGGTAGGCAACCCGCGATTTCAGCCCGCGCCGGCCGCGGGCAAATTTTCGCGCGCTTTCCTCTCTCTCTCATACGCTCTCTCTTGCCCCGTCGGATGCATGTATACAAAAATTGCTTATATATATATATATATAATTGCATTCCTATTCAAACAACTAAGTGATTCAGCCAAACCACCAAAGTTCCTATTATTTCTACTAGGTACATATATGGCACATGCTTTTACCTCGATTGTCAGCTGTATACACGCCAATTGACCTCGGTGGCACTGCCATGATGATTGGGAAACGCAGGAATGTCCGAGATTTTGAAATAGCCAGATAACGCTTACTTGTGTATAACAGTGAATTAATAAAAGCGTCTTTGATATTTTCAGACAGGCCGTTAAAGAAACAGTTATGGACGCATACATGCATTTTGCCTACAGTAGATATTCTCTGTAGCTCAAAACAGGGCTATGTTTAGCCAAGCGCTACTGACGCTAGATAGTATCAGCTTTTTATTGGTCATTTTAGTTCTGATTGGTTCTCTATTTACAGCTCGGTGGCGTGGTGCATTCGCTTGCGTCTCGCGACGGGAGGAGATACATAGGTGTTCGGGTGCACGGTTCGAGCCCCACAGTTGCACATTTGTATATATGGAGTCCGTCCGTACGAAACTATGCGAAAGCAAACCCGTGGGCGTTAAATGTTGGCTGAGACTCAGCCAGAAAAAGTTTTGGTGTATTTACAACGATTTACAGATTATCATTATCATGTAACTATTCACATTAGATTCCCGCTCGGTCTGATACAATGTCAAATGTAAACTTTTTTCATCGAGTTTAAGTGTTACATAAGCTATAAGCTAAATTACACGATATGTCAACTAAATTGGTTGCTACTAGGGTTAATACAGTATTTAGAGAACGTTATTGTTCGGGGTATGCAAAGATTCGCGTAGGTCATTGATTAAGCAATGAGTGTTATGTTTTATATTGTGTGCTCGTCGATTGCATAATTCGATTTAATCAAACAGGCTTAATGCACCCGCTAGGCTCAATGCCCTTTGACACCTCTTGAGGCCTTAGGTGCTATCATCATCATGCACCTTTATATCGTAACGTGTTCAAGCATATGTGGACGTGCGTACGGATACGGAATTTTGCATATAATATCTTACTGTGCTACCTCTAGGTCGAGAACACGGTCACTATTTCTGCCACTCCAATAAAATTGCCAAATTGGTCCTGCAATGAGTGACCTTAGCCTGACTCTGAATATTTCTACTGCCGGTGCGCAAACTAACAGCAGATGCACAGAGCGGTTTCCTGCCGTCCGCGGCAGGCAAAGAACACGCTTCATATGTGTTGTGAAGCACTTTTCTAACTGCGCAAAATTTTTCGCTGAGATATGTCCTCACACATCTTGACAAGGCTGTAGCTCAACACTGGCACAATCTCAAGCTAAAAAACGCATTGCCGCACTCAGAGACAGCCTTCGAAGTGACTTACCTCTGTGTGAATGAAAAGCAGTAATACACGTCGGCACCTGTCACCGCAGTGCTGGGTAAAGATCGTACCCATATAGTCTGAGACCCAAATACGAGAAGGATTTGGCAAACTCCAGCAGTTGGTCACAACAGGGAATTACATCTCCTGCAGCCAATCGACCCCCACGGCAGAACTTAATGGCGTTCTTCGTCCACGAATTATAGAATGGTGTAGAAACTTACCTTCGCTTTTACGACGAAAAAAAGTTTCTACGCCGCCGACAATTCGGCGAATGGAACAGCGGTTTATATATATATATATATCTAGCTGGCCAGACCCTTCCGCCGGAGAAATTCGGTTGACATAGTGGAAGCTCATCACGACCTGGTTGCCATCAAGCGCATCATCTCTCTGGCAGCGGAGTTCGCTATCTAAAGAGGGCTAGAACTAAAGGCCATAAAACCCAGGGTTGTTGCAACGTGCACTGTAATGCGTGAAGACTTATCTAAGCCGTTTTAAGTTATCGCTTTAAAACAGACTGTGTCTCTAGTAACGCATCAATGCGGCCAAATTTTGACGAAAATGTTTTCATTTTTCTTTAAAGTGCGTTAGTTTTTCATTTTAAACGTATATTCAGTAATGTTTGCAGAGCATTGCGCAGCAACCCTGTTCTTGAGATATGTCCTCGTAATTACGACAAGCTAATCGTAGTAGAGAACATACGTATACCTTAATGGTAGCGTAAGTAGCGTATCTCGAAAAGATGACCGTTTCGCGTTGCAAGAAGGGTCGCATTCTCGCAGACTCTATGCTGTTTCTACTGGCAGTGTGCTATGATACATTGTATTACTTAGTACCTGTACACCTACTGTAGGCAGATTGGCGTGGGCCGATAGTTCATAATAATAATTGTTATTAGCCTTTAAGGCTATGACTACGGTATAGTATCGACCTTCGGTGCATGTCTGAGTGAATCACTCAGACATGCGCCGACCGCTATCGCGTTGCGTTTCTGCACTAAGCACGCTTAGCAATTTGCATTTAGTTATCCGAACATCGACACTGCCCGCCCTCTGACCGCCTAAACGGCGACGACGACGGCAATTATGATGATGATGACGACGACGACAACAACAGGATATACAACATGATAAGTCTGCAAACAAACGAACATCTTTGGTCGACAACGCTGGTTAATCGAGCCAGCGGCCGTCGGTGAAGCGCGCCGATAATCTATCCATCATCATTGGATGATGGATAGATTATCGGATATATTATTACTTTTTATTTATTTATGACTGAATAGTGATGATTGTGAGCATGAAGGCGACGGCGTCGACAACGACAGTGGTGATGACAACAATGATGATGGTGAGAATTCAATTCGCGTTGTTCATCCGTATAGATCAATTCTGTTGTTGGTTCAATCGTAATTAAAGGATGACTACAGGTCGATTGTGCGCTGGGCAGAGAATAACAGCAACAGCAAGAGCCACATCAGCATCAGTAGTAGAGTTGCTATGATCGCGACTGCGGAGGGCAATCGGGGTTTTCCGTCCGCAGACAATACCTTTGTCAATCGCCTTGGTCGCCCGCACCGCTTTTGTAGGAATTGACTTTGTCTGTTTCCTTGTTATACTGCTTCTGCTTCTTGCGTCCCTATCGGACGACTCGAAGAAGGGCAGAAGGCTTCGTCTTGATGTTGCCTTTGCCGTCATCATGATGCTCTATCTCTCGGTTTTGCACTCTTCCTCCACTCCATCTAACTCGACCTATAATTCTCTCTTTATATCTCTCTTTCCCTGTCTCCCTCTCTTTATTTCTTTGAGTTTTCCTTGAGGTCTGCATCTCTTCTCCCCGATTGACTCCCTTCATCCCGCTCTCGCTAGCTGGGAGAATAAGTCGCTGCGTGCCAACGACGCTTGGCTCTGATCGACCATAGCAGGGAGTTGCAGTCAATGGCGGGCGAAGCTTTCGACCGCACAATACAAGAAAACAGACTGCTGGCCTGATACCAGAGCTTGGACTATTGCAAGATTTGCTACTGCAAGCTCTGCCGCTTATGGTAAGTCTCGATGGTGCTGTCGTTGCTGTGGTCGTCGTCGTTGTCGTCGTCACCACTGGTGTCCTTTCGTCTACCTTCTGACTCTATCACAAACTTTCCGACTGACCCACATCTACCTATGCTTGAACCTTTGTGTACATGGTTCGGGGACCCTTGCACACAAAGGTTCAAGCACGTCCAGCACACGTAAGGCTACACACACACACAGCCAATGACAACCAACAGAGCATACACCCGCTCAGTCTATCACCCAGCCACGCACCTCTTTACTCATTCACACAGCCCTTTACTCATGCGCATACCGCCCTGCGTTTACGTATGTATATATATATATATATACATATATATATATATATATATATATATATATATAAGCGCCTAAATACACAAATCTTAACCGTTTCGGGCTGACCCGTAGCCAAAATTTAACGTCCACGGGACTGTTTTCGCATTGCTTCATGAGACGGACGCCATAAATACAAATGTGCAACAGTGGGGCTTGAACCCGTGCTGCACCAATGTGTCTCCTTTGGTCGCGAGGCGCACGGGAATGCACCCTCCACGCCACCACCGGACTCGAAAAAAGGGCACAAATCTACGAGATCACTATTCCTCTGCCCCCCCCCCCCCCCCTCATGGTGGCAGCGGGCATGCGCCAGTGGTGCCGCCGCTGCAAGTTACGCTGCTGCTGCTACTACCTCCATCATCAGCCATGATGATGGTGATGATAATGATGATCCTGGACAGTCATCCGTTGCCACCGATAGAGGAGGAAACGAGCTGAAGAAGAAGAAGCAGCAGCAGCAGGAGACTCAGAAGAAAGCGAGACTCAATCAGAAATGAGCGGGTCATTTGCCCCCCCCCCCCCCCTGTTTGATCAGTGTAGCCAACGCCTTTCGCTTGGCTCAGCTCGGCTCGAATCGGTGGTGCGACGGATGATTCGCATCGTTGTCCTCGTCGTCTGTCTTTCTTGTCCTCCTCCAACAATCCTCGTTGTGTCCATCGTTGGCGGCTGGTGACGGAGTGCGCGGCGGGGCAACGGCCACGCGACTTCTGCAAGGAGAAGCTGCTGGAGGCTGGGGGAGCTGGTGGGCCGGGGGGGGGGGGGCGGTGGAGGGGCGACTTTTGTGACGACGACGACGATGATTTGGGCGGCCTGTGGACGGTGAAGCGCAAAACGGCTCGCTTACAACGGTGGCCGTTCATATGCTTCTGTTGTCTGGCAGCTGCCCTTGTGGGGGAGGGAGGGAGCGCCGGGGGCACCGGGGGCATCCACTGGACCGACCGGCCGACTGCCGAGCCAAGTCAAATCGAGCCGACAAGCGGACGTGACCGGCGAAGACTACGACGGCGACGATAACAACAGCAGCAACAAAAACAATAATGACAACAACAGCAACAACAACAACACCACGACGAACGACAAAGAATGACACAGCTGCCGCAGCACGAAATTTCGGCAGCCAGAAACCCAGCTAAGTAGTAGCGCTCCAGCACTGCAGTAGGAAGGACTGCGGCTGGACTAGAAGTTGCGACCAGCGTCGTTGTCGTCACGACGTAGTAGTGGTAGAAGTAGTGGGACGGCGTAGACGTAGTGGGGTATAGGCGTAATAAAATATTGTAGTAGTCGTCTTATCTTAGTGGAACTAATAATCATTGCTGTAGTCGCGCAGTAGGCAGCACTAGCTGGCGGAGAGTAGCCATAGGAGAATAGGAGGGTTCGTTTCAACGACGCCAGTAGCAAACAGGCGGCACTGGGCCAACCGCGTGATGCCGTTGTTGTAGTCGCCAACGCTCTCGCTGTGTCGAACTTCCCTGCGTGCGCCTAGGGTTTGTGCCATCATCACCAATGTCACCCCTACGACCAACAACAACTGTTAGAACAACAACGAAAACTCTTAAAACAATTGCTAAAACAACAACGATGACGACAACAACAACAACTGCTACTACTAGTACTACTACTACTACGACGACGACTACGGACTCGTCGACTACGACGACTGGTTAGGCTAGACTAGAAGAGATTAGACTCTAGACTAGAAACGGCTGTTAGTACTGCCAGAAGAAGAAGAAGCTGCTTCGGCTTCTGGCGCTGCTCTTGTTTCCGCCGTTACTACCGTCTGTAGTACCGCGGCCTGCGTTTGAAAAGCCGATTGCCTGCGAAAAAAAACAAGCCTAGATAGAGGACATATTTGCGAGAGGAAATCCCACTTTTATCTGTAGAAGCAGCACCAGCAGCGGCAACAGCGGCAGTTCTATTTCCAGACGTCATAGGACGACGCCTAGGTTTCATCATCACCACCATCATCATCACCACCATCATCATCATCACCACCACCATCATCACCATCATCTTTGGTTTCGTTGTCTGTCGATCACTTCCAGACGCGCGGGCAGGGATTCCATTCGAGTCTCACAATAACGCGCACCAGCCACAACCAACTATCACAACCACCGCCCAACTACGGGTCTACCACCTACACTATCCACGCACCGATAGACCTCCGTACGTATCCCCACAGCCATCACCGCAGTCACATCCTCTGGCGGGCTGCTAGCTGACGAAGGCGTCGAAAGACCGCCGCGCCGGACACGTCGCCTCTGTGCCTTTGTGCTTTTTGGAGACACTTTTTGCCTGCTTGGGCTGTTTTCTGCGTCTGCCCCTTGCCTTGTCCCCTCTGTCTGTCTGTCTGTCTTTCTCTCTTTCTTCGTTTTCTTTCTCTCCTGTCCCTCTTCCTTCTCCTCTCCCTTTCGTCTACTTTTTCCTCACCCACCACCAACTTCCGGCGCGCGGCGCTTACTTCAGCTTAGACCGGACCTTGAAAGTCCGGAAAAGCCGTTCGTACGTTGGTTCGTCCTACCGTGCGTTCATCGCAAATCATCGGCAATTTGCTCCGAACGGTCAGTCGATGAGTAGTTGTGACGTCTGGAAACACCATCAAACCGTCCGCAGTGCCACGATACCACCATGTGCAGTCATCAACAACAACACCAACAACAACAACAACAACAACGCCAACAACAACGCAACGACAACGAGGCGAACTGGTCCAAGTTTCTTCCCGTAACTCTTTTGCTTTCGCGAATTTTTCGTTTCGTTTCTTTTCATCGTCCAGCTGTAGACGACTTGACTTCGGTCGACGGACGAAAGTCCCTCCCTCTATTACTTTATATAGAAACTAAGCTAACAGTCGTTCATATTCTCCGTCTATATCTATTTGCCTCTACTGTTTACTGAAGCGTGTTTCTTTGTGTGCCAAAAACTGGCTGAGACATTATCGTCGGCCGAACACGGCGTCCCTTGTATTGCGACTAGCAAAGAAAGAGAAAAGAAAACAGCTATGATAACGTTGGCCGAGACGGTAGTGGAAAAATTCTGATTATGTCGTTTTTCCATCGTGGACATTTTTCTAATGTTGAGCCACTGTGGGCTTATGAATGAGTTTGAGTCAAACCTATAATAGATGACGGCTAACAAAGTCTTAAAACAGTAGGCGCAGTAGTTGCTGCATATATATATATATATATATATATATATATATATATATATATATATATATATATATATGTATATATAATTTCGCAAGCAATTTGCATCTACAAGATGTTCACAAGCTAGACACGATATCCCTCAACACGAAGTTGACGGCAGCCTTGAAATCTGCGTGGACAACGTGACTCGATTTGCATTCTTTAGTGACCGTGCTACGCAAACTTTGCAAGTTGTTGTTATAGAATGATGTTTTTAACGAGATATGCATAAAAATCAACGCCTCATACCATGGAGGACGGTATTACCTGCGGGCGTGTGGGCATATCAGCGAGGTGGCCGGTCAAATCGGTTCAGCTTTTAAAAGCCAGAGACATCGATTTGCCACATCTTGGCGGCTTGCAAACGGCTAACCATTTAGCGTAACTGGCGTAAAGGATGCGATGCACGAGTCCTTCTCTCCATAAGGTCCTATACTCACCATGTAGCATTTGGTTCTCATGACTTCGCTTACGTAAACGCTGACCGCCACCGTTGTGTCACTAGGTTGTGTCAAGTGCCTCTGTCGAAGATTTGTGGAAAAGTTTCGCTAACGCAGTACGGCTACCAAGATTAGCTGCTACTGTTTCGTCTCGTAGTGTTTGTTTTGTTCGCGATGGGAGATCACTGTTGTATAATTAGAGAAGGGCACGGGCTAATGGATTACTTTGGAGGACCATCGGCCTTAAAATCGTAACCACTATCTCCTGGTCACCGCCCTGCATCCCGTGTTGCCCTTCTGCCCGACGCCCTGCTCTGGTGAGCTGCTACCAGCCTATTGATAAGCGCAAGATCTGTGTGCGTGATTACGTGAGATTCGGGGGCTATCGATTGTCGATAGTTTCATCATATTCTAATGTGGGCTCAACTGCATGACAAACTGTACATATATATATATATATATATATATATATATATATATATATATCATGAAATCGATTTCCGATTCAGTCAACTAAACCCTCTTGTGGGATATCTTTTCATGACTGCCAGGAGGATAATAACGCGAACTGATTTGCGTAAATGAAGTTTGCTTCTGCTTGTTTTGCGAAATAAAATAGCAACTGGCCTCTTTCGTAAATAGACCTGAGCAGGCCTGAGCATATGCCACATTAAACACTAAACTATAAATAAATAGGTTAAAAAAATGCTGCGGCTGCTTGGCCCCGTCTACTTTTAGACAACTGCAGTATTTATAGATTTTATTTAGCAGAAAGTCTTCTCGAAATCAGTTTATTTCTGTCTATATTCTGTGAGATAATAGCAAATTAATTTAGGCGCAGCACTCTTAATTTTTCAAACAGACCTAGTTAGATGAGCACAGTGGTAGAAAGGCACAGTGCCTTGGCGTCTAGGTGTCACGTTGTGGCGTACAAAAGTAATAAAATAGAAGCCACTGTCTATATATGAATACTAGATAGATCAAAAAGTTTGTAGCACGGAATACAAGAAATAGACTAGCAAATACTAGGTATCTTTTAGTATTCAGTATAGTTCTCCCGAAGCTCAATGTGTCTAGTTTTAGTTAGCTTTCATACCACAAGTGAAATGTTCAGAACCTTTAGACCCAAAAAACTCGTTTACGGCGTATATCATCACATTATTGTTGGTCTAATATGTCTCCGGAAAGATGTTTCTTGAGGTTTCTAAACAGATAGTAGTCGCACAGGACCAGGTCCGGAGAATATGGGGGATCCTTGACACTCTGTAACTTTAGTTCGCGTAATTTAGCCATGGCAAAGAGTAATGAGTGGACGGGCCCATTGTCATGGTGAAGCAGCGCAGTTCTTTTCCGGCCCGTAGTGCTATAATGCATTCCTTCAGATCGAGATGTGCTCTTTTACCCTGGTGGGAGGTCTTTCGTCGCCTGCGGTCTACTCGCTGGTGGCATTTTTAGCCGGTCTAGAGTGAAGTGGTGATTCCCGGTTCCGTCGACGGTAGTGACTCGTAAGTTTAGAAATAACTCTCTAAAATTGACACGCGTGTCAGGTTATACTCTATAAGCAGTAACCACTTTGTTTCATTGCATGCATAAATGCTGATGCAACATCTGATGTACTGCACCAGAGCTAATGCCTATCTCTTCCGCTTTTTTGCGCAGTTTCAACTGGTCAGCCAGTAAAAGTTTGTAGCACAGTTTTCTCATCCGAAACTGTTTTTGGCCGTCTAGAACGTGCTAAATGCTCCCCCCCCCCCCACCTCCTCGTTTAAATGAAGCAATATATTTGTTAATGCGTACGTAGTTCCGTAAACTGCACATAATTAGACTTTAACTTACATTGCCTTAGTTAGGCCTTTAAAAAACAGGTTTAATCACAGCACGGTACTCGTTCTGCTCCATTGTCAATAGAGGGTCTGACGACTTGTTACAGTTGTGCGACCTGCCTATAATTTACAATATGCAATTCGAAACCAATCGGCCTTGTTTAAATTGCAGACAAGCGATGCAACAAACTTTTTTTTTAATATTTAATTGTCTTTGGCCAAAGGAGGTGGGATTCGGCCGAATTGGTGAACTAGTTTCAACAGGATGGCGCCATAAGCCACACAGCCAGCGAGACAATTGAGCTTTTGAGGGTGAAGTGATACGCACTGACCTTTGAGATCTTTCGACTTGACGTCACTAAACTTTTCCTGTGAAGTCTTTTGAGGAGTGAAGTGTGCGCTAATAATCTCACATTCATCAGTGAACTAAAAGCCAGTATTGAGACGCGTATTAATGTAATTAGGTCTTATAAAAAAAATAGTTTATATATATATATTTAGTTTAACGAAACTGAATTTGTATTTATATAATTTCACTATGTTAGCACTTTGGAGTGGACAATTGTCTCCGCGCGATCACGGGTTCTCTAACCCATATATATATATATTTTTTTTTAAGATCTTATGTTACTTAAAGATCTCAGACCATTTTGTGACCACGCTATACATATTCAGTTTTGTTTTCGCTAAACTTATTTGCGAAAAAATATCGACAAATATATCGACAACAAAGTTTTGCCTTGCCTCCGACGATGAAATGTGTACGCCACCGGAAATAGAGGTCTTTTTCCGAGTCATGGAAGCACAAGAACAGAAAGGGGCACCCGTTATAGCCCGCGACGGAATGAAGAGGTAGATGTGTCGGACGTGTGAGAAAAAGAAGCCTAAAGAGAGAGATTGAGACAGGGAGAAGGAGGCGACGAACGAATCGCTGCATGACTGAGCCAATGATCCTTGAGTTTTGTGCTTTTCAGAGATCCTACGACCGATTACAAAGAGCGCGCAGAGCCTTCTCCTTATTGCACATATTTTCATCCTCATCCAAGCAACAGTAATATGATCCGGAGCACAGATTAGCCATATATTCACGACGAAAACAACAACAACAGTAACAAAAACACCTACGACATCGACAGCAGCAAAGAATTACCAGAGAGTAGACTATGACTGTAAAGGTACACTACACGTTTGGGCCAAATTAGCTCTAAGTACATCGTTATGTATCATTCTGGCTGTACGGACCATAACACAGCACTGGCAGGGAACATGGTCTTGCTTCTAGAAGTAGACCCTCCGTGCGAGCACCTAGTCAGTTCAAGCGACGCAGAGCAGGGATTACCGCGTACCGCAATTTTGTGATATATATTCCGTTTCACATTTTCCTAAATAACGAACCCCAGGCAGCTAGTTTTAATTAGAGTGATTTGCCGTGCCAGGACGAGAAAGGTCACCGGGCATGGCCAATACCCTCTAAAATAAAAAAAAAACGACGATATGCAATCGAATAACCTAAATTATAAATACAGTGATGCCAGAAATGCGCGTAACCTTTTTCATCTTAGAGTGGATGAAGTAAGTAAAAATATACATATTGTATTATCAACAAATGTGATTGCTGAGCCTAGCTTAAGAGTCCGAATTTTTTATAATGAGATACAACTGAAAGATCATAAACATCGACGAAGTTTCGATATTAACGTGCTGCTATGAAGACTCAATCTGTGTAGCCATAAGTACCTACCTCCTGCGGAAGTCCAGACAACAATTGTCTTGGAATACCCCAGATGAGCGAGCATCTGTAACCCAAATGTGTGGTCGAGTTAGATGAAAGCCGCCGCCACCACGTGAAGAAAGACTGCGAGGCAACTCAACCGAATCGGTCATCCGTTTCCGTAAGTGAGTTAGGACGGCATCCTTCGACCGGGCCGCCGAAAAATAAATTGAATGACTCTTGGTGTCGATTTAGCCGTGCCAGTGACAATGTCTGGTAGAGCTTTGAAACAAAATCAGCAACACAGATTGGCCTATAGCTGGCTGCGAGGTTACGTTCTCTTATAAAACAATGAAAACACGGTCATGGCCGTTTATGACTCGATAGCAGAATGCCAGTCGCTAAATAATGACTGATGATATTATTCAGAGATCCTGCAATAAACAGCGCTGCTTACTGGGGGTAAACGTTTTGCAAGTGGCATCGAGACTCTAGTATATTATTCATTCACTGTAATAGCGTAGATTTGAACAAATTTGTAATGTATTACATTAGATAATAAATTATTTGACAAATAGTCTAACTACTACAATAATTTCAGTAGTCAGCCTTGAAAAGATTGGAATCCGGCGTCCGCTTGCCTCCGTCTTTTCGTGTTTATGTTCGTTTTGACTTCGTTTCCCTCTAGAGCGGAGGGAGACGTGAAACCCTCTCACGCCTTCCAGCATCGTCGAGTTCCACTCGCATGAAGAAAGCGGCTTACCCTGCAAAGTTCTCGGAACAGGAAACGCAAGGGAAGATTTTTCCCGGCCAGCTTTGGCGCTGTTCTTCGTGTTGAGGGATAATTTGTTATCTGTCCGTTGATGTTAATTAAAATTGATCTCATAACATTGATGTCGAGCCCTCCCGTCGGCGGTACTCCATGGCGAGATGGCGGATCGTACTACGAATCCACTCCTCGGCAACGAGCTACGTAGAACAATTAGGAGCCTAAGAGCCTCAGAAATAGAAATACCGGTAAGTAAAATAATCAGTCATTTGCCTCCTGCAGCTCAACCAAAAAGGTTCTGATATCACTGAGATGTAGTTTTGCTTAACGTGCCAAAGTGCTGGTTCAGCTCGCCTGCAACCCCCCCCCCCTTAGACCTTCTAAGATTATGTAATCTAATTAACGTGGCTAGTATAATTCCACAATGTCGAGCCCTGTGGCGTGGTGGCTTAAGTCTGCGCCTCGCAACCGGAGGCGACACATAGGTGCGCCGGTTCGAGCCCCACCGTTGCAAATTTGTATGTATGGGGGTCCGTCTATGAAGCAATGTAAAAAACAGTTCCGTGGACGTTAAATCTTGGCTGAGGGTCAGCCCGAAAACTTTAAAGTATAATTCCACAGTATAAACTCTACTACAGGTTCTGTTTACGAATTTGCAAAACTGGAAGGAGTTACGACGTAGTTCTTCAAAACGATTGTGATAGAAGGCATCCGTCGCAGTTCTTCGGCGAGCTCGTTCTTCGGCGTCAGCGATACATGTTGTCAACTTTACGACGTAATTGCTGCCAACCTGGAAATAAATGAAATTGCTGTGTTTACACCTTAATTTTACGTACACATTTTTTTCATAAACAGAAGAAACGAAAAGGTAGAAAAATCTGTCATATATATGTGGAACATGGTTTTTCCAAAAGCTTCAAGTGCCGAATTGACACCACCTGCATTACATAGAGCCAACAACACTGATTTTCTAACACGGTTTAAACATTTGTCATTATTTGTCGTATTATGCTTTTTACGAGGCATAAGAGTCGTCGTACCTGACTCAGTCGGAACTGGTTCAGCAGCTACAGTGTTGTCTGAATAAGATATGTGGACCGGATAATGGTCAAAAACAGCAAAGTCCCAAGAACCCCGGGTTAGACAGTGGTGAATGTTGAGCAGTTTGAAATGGAGTTTGAGCAATATGATCTATACACAACTCCGACGAGGGTTACGTTATGCGATTAACAGGAAGAGGGGATTCCTACCCTAACGGGGTAGAACAATAGATAGGTGGCGAAACCGATAGAAGGTTGACATTAGAATCACCCACAACAAAGGTGCAGGGTAAAGCAAAGGTGCATTTTGATAAAATTACGTCTAGAATATTGAGTAGTGTTTCCTTACAAATTACCTGGTTAAATTATAACTCAATCTAACTTTAATATTTTCAATTTAACTTTGGAGGACCGCGTGGAACTCGAAAACGCGTGAAAGCGAAACTTAGACCATAGAACTCCAGACACTCGGCAATAAGTGGATTTTGCCTTAAATATATTAGTAATATTTGCATGGCTAGTTCAGTAGCGGTAATTAAATGAACAATAATATCCAAATTAATTGTTTTCCAGGTGTAATGTTCTAGAACTGCAATCACCTCCACTAATGGCAGTGTATTCATTCAAGTTCATTGTTACCCTTTATTTTGTTTTAACAAACTCGCTGCTCTCAATTTTCGAAAGAAAACCTTTAATAGTTTTGAAATTTTGAAACGCAAATAAGCACGAAGCAATGTTTAAAGCAATGCTTCCTTCTAGGCGTCACCTGGGCGGCGTCACTGAGTTTAGCCAGCACCTCACACATGCCCTTCTTCCTTTCACCCAAAAAAATGGATGTGTTTAAGCGGCCTAACTTAGTACCGTTTGTTGGTTAGCCATATGCACTATGGTATGGATCCGGTGTCCTCCGGTCAAGGATCACAGTCAGGAGATACAGGGTGCAACCGAAGCAGGAGGGTAACGCAGTCTCTTCGACGGTTCCGCGTTCGCGGGAAGGCTTCGCTAATAATAACATAATGTATATGGCAGCACACCACGAGACGGGTTTAATGACCACTCGTTCGAATCGTTCAGCCAAATGCGCCCACTGGTGGGCTCCGAGATTCTGCGTTAGTGTGCTGCAATCAGTACGCCACCACCCCACAGTGATTGCGGAACCGACATGCGACCGCTGAGTACGGTGCGCGAAACATTGAATTTATGGTTATGTGCGCCGTAATCCAACTAATTGTCTGCGGAACGATCTATGAACGCTTGTATGTAGTGATGGAGGCCTTTCTCTAAACGCTCGGCGTCTGAAAGTGATGGTCTGTTCTATTTTGTGGCGGTGTAGCCTGCGGTGTAGGTAGTATGCAATACTTCCCTGGCATCTGGCGTACTCGATCGACCATACTTCTCGTGGTCATGCAAACATGTCAGAAGGGTATATGAAGCGCCTTAGAAAAAACCCTGGCAAAGGTCGGCGGCGTACTTACAGTGAGCGCTTGGTCACTCCACGCGGTGACAATTGATTTGTTGTAAAAAAAAAAAGCCTACATAGAGGTGCAATATTTCGGACTAAATCCGCAGAACATCCACAGAAGGACCAAAAAGAGTGTGAATAAAAACCACTGTGTTACTTTACTACGGTTATGTTAAAATATACGGGTTGAGTAAGTTTAATATGAGGTGACATATAGAGACTGATACTCGCTATCTACGTCGGTGTCAACCAATCCATTTTTCTGCTAAACATCCTACCAATTGTTTGGAAAATCTTGTGCACATACTTGTTTTTACGCAAAATCGCTATTTATGTTATTTTTTAAATATGTGTATATAATAAATGTGTTAATCATTTAGTTAGTAGCTATCAGCGATCAAGTCCGCTTGATTTTTTAGACGTAGATCTTTCAACACTTGTACGCTTCGTCGCGGACTCTACACTCTTGTCCTAGCCAGCCTTGTTCATCATCTCTAGCTACTGCTCAGGCCGTCAGGAACGACGGCACGGATAGAGGTACTATGCAGAGCCTCGCGATATCCCATTTTGGCAAAGTAATCGATTATAGCTTAGAGCCGATAGGGCAGAACGCCATTTTTTACGAGAGCGTTATTTATATGATAAAGGTTTGGCCTCCTTCAAGTAGAAGTTCTTGTTTTTTGCACGCTATATTGTTTTCGCTTTGCACTGTAGATTTGTCCACTCGCAGCTCGGTATGCACTATGCTCTCCTATATGTATGCCCTATGTCCAGGCGGACACAGCGGTACTATACTTCTCGGCTGACCTTCTTCCAATTGAATGTTCTTGATAACAATACTTGCGCTCGGAGAACTGTACCCTCTTTCGTGAAGTGGTTCACGCTTATAGCAACTAGCTGTATTGTCTAGGTCAGATTTTCGTCCATTAGTGACCTTCTCTCAATGCAGAGGACCTGGCGAGGCCGGTGACATGGTGCATTCGCGTGCGCTTCGCGACCAGAGGAGACACATAAGTGCACGGATTCGATTATATATATATATATGCATATATATATATATATATATATATATATATATATATATATATATATATATATATATGCATATATATATATATATATATATATATACAAGAGCAACGTCTTTTTGCAAAATACCCTTGAATGTAATGTAAAAATACTCGACTGATCACGAGCTAGCTCTAGTAGTGCCAACTTGCGCTAAAGCTGGGTTAGCTTTACTCGATTAAAGCTAATATCAATTAATCCAATTAACGTTGTGGCTTAGGGTTAAGAGCGGAAACATATATAAAACAAATACAAAACAAATATTTCTTTTATATAAAAATGGGTCGAACAAGGGAAATGAACTGCTCACATCCGCGGGCTAGGCGAGCTGTTTGCCAAATAAATGAGCGGTTAACGACTGCCACACTAACAGGCTCAGACGGTTGAACGGAACCGTGACTCCGTAGGCTGTTTGATCGTACGTGGTAGTACCTTTAAGTCTGATCATTGCGTATGAGATCTTTAGGAACGCGGTAGTCAACACGACGTTGGTACCCCGCAACACTTGGGAGTATGGCTCTGTCACGCGTCAAATTGCACCTTTTTGAGTCTCTCTTTAAAAACTTGTCCTGAATACGCTGCAGCAAACATACATACTTGTCGTAGAAAGATGCCTACACGTAAAACCAGCATGACCGTTTTGGCACTACGAGGACTTCATAGCAGTGGAGGCATCTTGTGATGAGAATACCCTCAGTATAATCAATAATTGGGGCTTTGGGGCAACAGAGAGAAGACCAAATAAAGATAATAGACATATTTGAAGGCAAAACTAGAATTTATCAAAATTAAACGTTACAATACGTAGGTGCCAAATTTGTAATGCATGTATACGTATACCCTGTTAAACGCTAAAATATGACGACGCTGCATACGACAGTCTTATAGAGGTTTGCAGTTTTTGCCGATAGTTAGCATAGACTTCCCATAACGGGTAGTAGACTGGATGTCAGGGAAGCATAGACTTCATCCGAGATATGGTTTTACATCCGTGGCGACAGCCTATCAATCTCAGCCCTTATGTAGCTCTCCTCGGTGGCTATGAGTTCCTCGCAGCCAGGAGCTAGGCTAATCGAACCAACTTGCCATCAGTGTTGGCTGCTGAGAACACTACCATATGCCATCCCATTATCTTTTACCTCATAGGTAAGCCAGAACGTTTTAATACTAGATTTATATGGGCTTGCTCCAAAGGAATGTTGCAGCAGGTCAACGCCCAACATGATTCTACTAAATAATCAATAAAGAGCAAGAAGCGACCGTTTTTGCTCTTTTGATTATAAGCTCAGTTTCTTTATTAAAAAATAGTCCGAAGCTACCGCCTTTACGGTCTTCAAATGCTATATGGTGTCCGCGTTAATTATTCGACAAACCACTCCGACCGAAATAGCTTAGCGGCAAGGCTCTTGCCCTATAGTTGAGAATTAGTTGGGTTTAACTCATATTGGATTTTATATTTATTATTTTAAACAAGGCGAATGGCGTAGCGGCCGGTTATCGCGACTCACAGAAGTCTTAAAATAAGGGATCTTGCATTACCACCTCCCCAATGTAAAACTAAAACAAACCTGCGTGTGACGTTAGTTAAGCCAAGAGTACGCGATCAAATGCATACGATTTTAAAAAAGGAAGGATTAGTCCGCCAGACGGCTAATAGATCCATCTCTTTGGAACAAACACGGATTGCAACAAACGTGAAAAAGCCACAAATTGAACACTGTTGTCTAAAAGAATCCTAATGGGGTTTGAATTTTCTCTAAATTTATAAGCTGCCAGAGGAATTTAACCAAATGCTTTTCTTTGCCCTATGTTTGAATTTTCTCTGAATTTATAAGCCGCCGGAGGAATTTAACCAAATGCTTTTCTTTGCCCCATGTTAAATTTTTACATAGATACTTTAATCCAAATAGAAACCCTAATTTACACACCGTACATTTGTAGTTGCTGTAGGAACAAAAAAAAAGAAACGACAACTTCGGCAAAGCTACGTTATGACTCGCGGATGCGTACTAGGCATGCCAGTATTATTAGGATAAGATCGACTAAATAAACGGCAGGAAATGGCTGCGACTCGATAATTAGCGGTCGTGGGGGCTCCCGGTACAATGCATAACCGTTTAAAGCGATATTTTATTTTTGAGTTGTAAGATTTGTAGTTCTAAATTAAACATGTAATAAGTCAATATTTGAATATTAAACTCCCTGGGAGAATCCGAGGGTTGGGAAGCTTGCCGAGGAAATTATGTGTGCAGATGGCTTTTTTTATTTACGGCTCAGGTTTCCGGTTTAAACGGCGCTAGACAGACTCAACATAACCGTCTCGGACCTCGGTAATGATAGAATTGGCCAAGATGGTGACGCTAAAGTTTCGTTATTCTCAGCCCAGGTGCTCTGTTTCTTGCGGGTTCACCTGCCGTCTACTAAACAAGTTTCCCTACCTAGGGCTTCTCATCATGCACAATTACGCTGCTATACTTCTCACTAACCAGCGGGTCACGCTCAGGCCACCCTAATCTTGCTTCGGTAGCCATCCACAAGTCGATATCATGTAAGAGACTCTCTCTGCAAAAAACCTTGAACAATTAGTCATTTCTAAAGCAAGCAATGGGACTTCTCCGTAGGACGCTAAACATGCGGACATTCATCTATTAATCAAGGATCTGAAGTGACGGTATAGCTTCCCATTTATCTACGTCTTTAGGAGTACCTCATGATTTGGCTGCGGATGAAATGCTTTGATACCAAAGCCATGAAAAGTAGCACTTGAAAATAACTAGAGAGGAAAATTGACATGCTCTGCATACGCGCTTTGCCACACGGGCTCTACCATACATTATGCAAAACGAACATCGGCCACGAACCCAGTGAGAAATGTCTTGCACAAAGTGCAGGGTATCTTGTACCAGGTATCACACCGCATGTTACGCCCGTACAGCGACACTGGGAAGCCTGATGCGTTAACCCATCAATCAAAATCAAAGCACGAACGTGAAAGCCATCAATTGTTGTGATATAAAAAAGAAACCGACTTGAGGGTTGGATGGTAATGCACCATCTTTTTTATTGAGGCATCTGTGCTTCCCGTTCTTTTTGTC
Source organism: Dermanyssus gallinae (assembly GCA_003439945.1). Lineage (NCBI taxonomy): Eukaryota > Metazoa > Arthropoda > Arachnida > Mesostigmata > Dermanyssidae > Dermanyssus > Dermanyssus gallinae. The sequence goes on along the minus strand of QVRM01000691.1, from coordinate 85,429 downwards.
CGATCATGGCCGATTATAATCCACTCCGGCATTTACCTTGCCTAAATTGCAAATCATGAAAACCAATTTAAGAGTCGCCGGTCCAGATCTCGAACCCACGACTGCTTGAGAGCAAAGCAATGGCTTTGCCACTGAGCCACCTTGCTCGATACATTATATAATTACCAGCCTCTGTCATATTATGCTTCTTTTCCAATTGTGTATATGTTACTGTGTATATAGGTGTACTCGTAAATGTATTTACCCGGTCACATTTGCCGATCTTTTGTTTAATTATATTTTTTTCCGTAAGGCTAATGCCCGTGTACGTGTTTTCATGCCATGGCTGATTTTTAATCCACTTTGGCATTTACCTTGTCTAAATTGGAAACCATGCAAACCAATTTAAGAATGGCCGGTCTAGGTCTCGAACCCAGGCCTCCCGAATGCAAGGCAACGGCTTTGCCACTAAGCCATCTTGCTCGGTCATTGGATCTACCTGACAAAGGTGAGTAAACAAAAATGAGATTAATCTCTATTTTCATTACCTTGATCAGGTAGATAAGCAGTTCTGCATCTGCTTATTCTATTCTAAAGGAATCTCACTATTCTGCTGTCCATCTTAGTTTTGGCTTGTCATTGGCCATACGAGCCTTCGCCAACGCTTTTAGAGGCCAGGCGACTGCGGTCTAAGCGGTCTACTTCCGCTTCACGCCAATGAGTCTCACCTAATTAGTTCGACAGGGAAATAGTGATCCCATCGACAGTTGTTATTTCATCCAGGCCCCTGAAAGCATTCAACACTCTTCTTGACAGGATTTCATTTACGGCATTGTGCGTTCACAGTCTTAGTTTTTTCAAAAGCTGCTCCTAGGGTACCGTTGAGGCCCTTAGTAGCCTCGGCTGCGTGCACTCATCTCTCGTCTTTTAGCGTCACGCAATTAGAACTCATAATTGTTGCTTATTTCCTTTTCTTCCGTCCTCTTTTTCCTAGATCTACCTAATGCTAAAAAGTGCACCTCATTTTTTTCATAATGTCCAAATTCTTTTTACACTTTTTATCCACAACAACTATACGTACCTATTAGTCTTCCGGAATACTGGATTGCACTGTGATACACACCGAATAGTGGTTTCTGAAATTTCGAAACTTGGGCATTTCTTTCGGATCAGAATTGCGATTTTCCCGGGTAGTCAATTGCATCACTGCTGGGCTACCAGATAACTTGTGTCGTTTTGGTCTTTTCAGTTTGTCTTGGATCTGTTGTCTGTTTTGCTAGCGACGGGTCTGTGTGACCGCTGTTTCACCGGGATGAATTTACTCACATAGCTGCCCATGTCGGGCAGCCTATTTAGCGCCCTGACTCGTGTTGCGCAAACTTCTTGGGCACTAAATTCGTAGTTGCTTTCTCCTTCGTCAGCCCTTCTAGCTCTAGGTTTTCAGCCCATTAGATTATTTTATTGAGGTTTTGAACGCGTCAACACGGGCCCCTGTCTCAGGAGCGTTCGTAGTCTTCTGCACCTGCGCTGCTTTCTCGAAGGCGGACTAGAAGAGTGCGCTGGTTTACACACCATAATTAAATACAAATATCATATACATATATATATATATACAGCGTGCGTCAGCTAATTCCAGACAAATATTGGCGGGCTACCCAGCATAGACGGAAGACGTTAATTCAGATCGGTTTGCGTTAGCAGACAGCCCACTCACAATAGAACAAAAACGCATTGTCATCATGGACGGCCGCCGCAACCTGGGTCCAGAATATGACCGAAGAACAACCGTTATCAAATTGCTTTTTGCCGGACATCGGCCAGCCGAAATCGTCAACATCACTGGTTTTAAAAGAGCAACGGTCTACGACATTGCCCGACGCTACAGAGATGCGGAAGAGACAAGGCTAGGTAGTGCAACACCTGGAAGGAAGATTCACAACCGCCGACTAGAAGTGAGGATTCCAAAAGTGATTAAAATGGTGCAAAACTGCGTTTTTTAGGATCCAAGTCTATCGATGCGCCGTTTAGCGATCAAATTCAACATGAGTTATTGTTCTATGCGTCGGATTATCAACGAAGAACTGCGCTACAAGTCTTACACGTTTAAAGTCAGACAGATGTTGTCTCAGGCCGCGAAAAATAAAATGATGACTTGCTGCCATCTCATCCTTACGTTTTTGACACACGAAATGGCGGGACATCTTCGATTCTTCTCCGACGAAAAAATCTTCACTATTGACCAAAAACATAACCCGAAAAATTACCGGTGGCTCGCAAAGAACCCTGAGGATGTACCAATCGTGCATAGAACCAAACATCCTGCCAGTGTGCACTTCCTAAGTGTTGTGTCGAATGAAGGAGACGTGATGCCCCCACACTTCTTTGACAGACACGAAACCGTAACAAAGAAAGTGTATTTACGTGTTTTGCGAAGCGTGGTAAAACCATTGATTGATAGAGTGTCCAATGGAAGACAATATGTCTTTCAACAAGACGGCGCTCCCGCCCACACCAGTAATCTCGTCCAGGATTGGCTACGGGGCAACATGACAACGTTCTGGGACAAGACGACGTGGCCCCCTAGCAGTCCAGACTTGAATCCCCTGGACTTCTATGTATGGGGCGTTGTTGCGAAAGAGTCTAACAAGTCTCGACATGCCAACACAGAAGCGCTACGCAGAGCCATTGTCAAATCGTTCAAGAATATCAAACCGCTAACTTTGAAGAAGGCCTGCGGGCGCTTTCGCGCCAGAATTGAAAGTGTGATTGGTGCTGGTGGTGGCTACATTAAATAAAAATGTTCCTCAAGAGTGTACCTAACGGCACGTAAAAAATTACCGAAATATCTGTTTTTCTTTAGACATAAATTGCGAAACAAGCGATGACGTTTAGTCCGGATTTAACTGACGCACCCTGTATATATATACATACATATATCGGGAACGTTTCAACGACGGACAGGTGACCTACGCAGCGTTTGTTGACTTTAAAACTGCTGTTGATAGTGTACCTAGAGACTGCCTTCTGGAAATTATGCGACAGCATTTTGGCATCAAAGGTCGACTGTTCAACCTTATTAGAAGCATTCTCACTGCGAACTACATCACAATCAGAAATGGGCCTCACTGTGTTGCGCACGAAGTTAAACAGACAATTGGGCTAGCACAAGGCGACACGGCAAGCCCTTTCTTATTCATCCTTTATGTCACAGGGTTAAGCCAAATACTTCGAAATGCTAAAGCCCCACATGTATTCTACGCTGACGATCTTATCATAATGGCCAAGTCAAGACCTCATCTACAGTTTTACCTGAATGAAATGATCCAATGGTGCGCACAGTATAAGCTGACAATTAATATATGCAAGACAAAAGTTCTTCGATTTTCCCGAGGAGGTCGATACGCCAGTCTTAACTATACCAACAGGGTCAATAACCAACATATTGAATTAGTAAGTCAATTTAGCTATCTTGGAGTAATCTTGGTCCCTGGCCTTTCTTTTACAAAGCACAACAAGCGTGCAAAAGCACTATCGGTCATGGCGCTACTTGGAGATCTTACACAGGTTGACACTAAGACTGCAATATACGTTTTCAAGACAAAAATTGCGCCAATTATAACTTACCACCTTAGGGCCATTGCACCAAACCTGACCTTAGACAACATTAAAGAGATAGATAAAGTAAAAGCTAATTTTGTGAAGTAAATGCTCGGACTGCCGTGAAACGCTCAAACAACGTTGGCGCTGGAACTATGCCAGGGGCGAAACTTTGTGGAAGATCTTAATCTGGACAAATACGATTTCAGCCCGCTGGTCGTAGAGCAATATCGCGCCTACAGAGAAAAGCGTAATTTAAACTTTGTCATAAAGATTTTCACCGACGGTCCCGCATTCACGACAGACCGTTGGAACCGGGTAATGCAAGCAAACAGACGCATACCCTGTAGGCTTACCTGGCATGGCTACCACCAATATATATGCCTAAAAGGGTACTGTTTTGAAATAGAAGACTGTGTATGTAAATATTGTGGCACATGTAATATTGACTGATACCGCATACTGCAATGCAAGGAAACAGAAGCTGGTTCGATGCATGCAGTGGTGAAAGATGTTATTAGCCGATATGAATTTTAGGTAATATCTACCAATTTCTGGTGAAATAAACTTGTATGTATATATATATATATATATATACGTATATCTATATCTATATATATATATATACGTATATCTATATATATATATATCTATATATATATATATATATATATATATATATATATATATATATATATATATATATATATACGTATATCTATATATATTTTACCGAGACCATGGGACCACCGGATCCCCTGACTGAGAAACTACTTACTAAATTGGGCGAACGTTTTAAGATAACTCCTGGGGACAAGAGAGCCGCACAATTCTTACGCCAGAGACTTTCCGTTGATGTCCAGCAGGGCAACGCGATCTCAATTTTAAGATCGCTTGACGAATGGTGCAGACCAGGGCTATTCTAGATTGAAAAAATTAACACGTTTACTTACGCAATATTGTAATATGAATTGATAAATAAACTTTGCTAGATGAAGTATATATATATATATATATATATATATATTACATTATGTATATAGGACACATATCACGGAAGATTAGCTAAGCCAATGTACCTAGGGGGTGTGTATTGTGACTATCACGTGCCTATATACATATATATATATTTTTTTACTGTCATTATTGTTAGTGGGTAGCGTAATTTCACTAAGTTCTGACATGAGCGGTTTTTCATGTGTTGCTACGGTTTACTCTGTGTTGGACAGGAGCGAACTTGTCTCCTGACAGCTTTCGTTGTAGCAGGCGTAAAGCTTTACCTCGCAATTTTAGTGCAGCGACGTAATTCACTTGTAAGCAGGCCAGCTTTGGCCATTGTCTCAAACCTCAAGTCTCAAAACCTGCTGCTATCGCTGGGAATAGCCCCCCTATTACTACAACTGTGCAACATGTTTAGTTGCATGGGGCGTTAATCATGTTTTTGTAACGTTGAACGGTAATTCCTTTAAAAAACAAGTAAGTAGGGAAAGCAACGATTACTCAAAAATAAGCTCAAGTTCAACATTGGTCGTACAATGATAGTAAGTGGGAGATACACTCTAGAAAGGGTCAAATTAGAATATTGTTATTGCTTTACCTTTAGATTAAACGTTGCCATGTGATGTGTAGCTTTGCTAATTAACGGCTTTGTTGTCAACGAATAGTTGCCAATATGACAATTTTGTGTGCTCAGGCTACAATACGATGAACGAGTTTAACGGCTACAGGTCAGAACGATACCCTGTTGCCATAATCACTAGTGAAATTTGCAGATATTAGAAATAGAAGGCAATAGAGTATCGTTCTTACCTGTATATATATATATATATATATATATATATATATATATATATATATATATATATATATATATAAGTGCTCCTTAAAGAAAGACTGGTAGTGGGAGCCTGCATGTCTCTGTGGCAAGCGCACTTATTACCTCTTAACACCTACGGTCACCGAATGTTTGACTACCCATCTGTGACACCACCAAAAATTGGAACCGCTACCACGTACAACCAGGTCGGACCGCCGTGTTAAAAAGAAAGGTCCTAATGACACCATTTAGGTCGAGAACAAACCCCGCGCGCCTATTAGTTCTGAGCGAGAGGAGCCTTTTCGGCCAAACTATGTAGACGCGAAGGACCTACAGCGTTTACTAATGGCAGTGTCGGCGTAGTAAACTAATTAATACTGGACTACGCACACACTAAATTCTAAAACAGTACTCTATAGGCCTAAATCTAAGCGATACTTGCCATTGCACCTATACTGCCACTAGCCTCAGTGAGGCAAGCATCTTAGGCGGCAAGGCTCCAGCAAGAGCTTTCTTGCTATTATAGGGGTCCGACAAAGAAGATAGTTCCATCGAGCGACTCTCGCCACGATTCCCCGGATTCCAAGATGCCTCTCCTTAAGGTAGGGAAAGATGCTTTCCGACGCCCTGACAATCGAGGCGGCTGAAAACTCTCCAGCTCCAACACGGGCACTCTATGCTTGGATGATCCCTCACATCGAAGATGTAATATAACATAATGAAGACGAGTTCTCCAATCAGGTCATTAGAGAAGCAGCGACTAGCTTCTGCAGCACCCTTAGAATAGAAGGCGTCTAGACATGTAGACAGCGTGTACTTCTGAGCCCATGTATTGCTCTCTGTCTGGAAGGCCTAGTTGAGGAAATGTGAAAATACGGTTAAAGAAGTGCAAGCTAGTCTTTTAAAATGATTGAGCTGGAGACTTCTTGACATGACTCTGAAAGTAATTTTTCCTAGACTCCCTATTTAGAAGAATCTAGCACGAACTCTTTTCTTTCTAGAGCAGTTTGTCGATCAAACCAATTAGTCGTAGGTTCGAGCACTCGATAAATCCTGGCGTAAATGCAACTCGTTTAAATTCTATGAATGGTCTGTGTGTACAGCGGATGGCCAGGTGGGCATACACAAACCCAACGAAATGCAGCCTATTTATTTACTGAGCGCGGCATGTCATAAGAAGGTTATATCACACAATGGGCGAAATAAAATACATGTGTACATGCACTCCTGTACATAGCAGCTTATATATATATATATATATATATATATATACATATATGATTCTAAACGTGTTTGGCATCATTCTAAGATCGTACAGAGTCCTCGAAGTCCAATGAAGTAGTGATACTAATTACAATGTAGTCAATCACGACGTCGCCGGTTCTGCCCTCGCCAAAAGACTGTTGTTTCGACCGCATACACGTTGCGTTGTCCCACTCTGCGACCGAATGGCAGGATGATGGTGATGGTGGCGGCGACGACAAAGCTTGAAGTCTAGGAGGCGCTATGAGATCGCTAAGCCGACGTGCCGACGGGGATCGTCGGGCACGGGATGAGTAGAGTAACTCGTTCGTTCGAGCAGGCGTGCTAGTAGTAATCGAGGTAATAGTGGCTCTGATAGTGTTACCACGAGGAGTCCTTCTTTGGCGTGCTGGGAAAGGGCGGTATTGCCGTAGTCGTAGTAGCATTGGTAGGGGGGGATGCCGCCGCGCCGCCGATGCCGCTGCTGCTGCTGCTGCTGTTGAACCCCCCCAACAACGTAGGCGAGGGCAATTGTGGCGGCTCTCCTACGGGAGACCCGCTTGGCATCTCTTCTCCTTTGGGCGTCTTCGTGTCCGAGTGCTGCTCCTTCACCCTCTGAAGTGAAAGCATCCGGCGGCAGGCCAGCAGGCAACTAAGGGACAACGAAGACAGCCGAGAGAAAGAGAGAGATCAAGCCCGCGCCACGCGTTGAGAAAGGCGCAACCAGAGCCCGGGGCCGTCGATGGGGGTGTCGCAGCGTGTCAGCGCGGCGGAGAGCTTCGGCGGTTCGCTATACGTCTCCACACGCGAGCCGACCGACACATCAGTAGCCGAACGTGCACATACTACGATAGCGTGGACATTCTAATAGTGGGTAGTCTTCTCAACAAACTCAACAAAAGTTAGAAGAACAGGAAGAAAAAAAAAGGAAGAAGCAGCACTAGAAGAACGAACCACAGCACTAATTATGTAAAATGTTTCATCACGTTCAGTGACCCAAAGTTAAATCTTTTAGGTAGTCTGTTAAGGTGCGCTGTTAACTGTTTGTCGGTATTTCGAGTATCGGGTCACATCTCCAGAACAACACCAATTCGTAAACGTGAGTGAGTGATACGAAGCGGAAAAACGGGGCCAGCAGCAATCATTGTGTTTATGTGCCGAAGAAGTGCTTATACTCTGTCTGCATTTGTTCACGGTTCGCTGCTAACATTGTTGCTATCATCGATATAAACATGAATACGACTACTTCGTTTACGTGCGTTTATGTCGTAGATATAAACATGACAACGTTAGTGAAGTAGCTAGTTGTCGCGTCTTTGTTGCGTGTTGAAGTGACAAAACGGTTGAGTGCTCGAAGACCTGTGCTGCAGTTGTTTTTATACTTGCCCACATACACAGACGAGCGCACACTCGGTTGATCAATAAATGTGAGACCGTGGCCAGTTGAGTCAATGACGGACCACAAGCCCGAGAACGAGATGGCGAGATGCGCCAGTGAGGATAATCGTATCTGTACGGTGTGAACGCAGACGTCGCAGTGGGGACGACGGCGGATTAACCAGAGCCGTCCGAAGATCAGAGATTGGATAACTCTGAAACTGTTCATCATTTTCTAGCTTAGCGTTTATCCCGTTCCGAGCCAGAACCCTGGCAGGTGTACATAACACAGTATGTTCTGCAGATATCATCTTGCCACTCTGCTTTCGCTAGTTGTGGCCACGACGACAGCAACAGGTCAAGGAGATCGTTCCCCACTCCAAAGTAAGTTCTGAGCTACACAACTGCTAGTGTAACTGTTTACGTTTACAGTTACGAGCTGTATGCCATGACAACAAAATATGATATTTTGTTGTCAAACATATAAAACTGTCAATAAGCAATATAGATTAAACATTTACATGCATTAAAACTACTATGCAATATATATATATATATATTTAGTACTACATCTACGTTAAACTTCCCGTCACAAGTTATATAAAGGAGAACGAGCGCAATCAATTTAAACTTTGATTGGCAGTAGCTATTGGTACACATAACTATGTGCATGTTTGTTGAGCTGTGGTGCATTCGCGTGCGCCTTGCAACCGAAAGAGACACACGGGTGCACGGGTTCGATCCCCGCCGTTACTCATTTTTATTTATGGAGTCCGTCTTATGAAGCAATGCGAGAACGATTTTGTAGACGTTGAATGTTGGCTGAGAGTACACCGAAATAAATTAAAAAAATATATGTACATTGAGAGTCAGTTGGTTTGTTTTGTCGGTTATTGAGTTCTACCTTCCATTGACATATTGAGCGGGAAATTCTAAAGTAAAATAAATCGAGCCCGATGGCGTGGTTCATTAGTCTACGCCTCGCGACCGGAGGAGACACATAGGTGCGCGGGTTCGAGCCGCACCATTCCACATTTGTGTTTTTGGGGTCCACGAAAAGCAGTCCCGTGTACGTGAAATCTTGGCTGAGGGTCAGCCCGAAAACTTTACCCTAGTCAGCGGACTCTGGTAAAGGCGAGTGCGGTTTTTCGGGCTTGGAACTCACCAAGTGCGGTTCCCTACGAGCTTGGTACTCACCGTGAGGTATATATTTAATTGTTTTGGTTTAGAATACGGAAACTTACCTTCTACTGAATCTCTCCCGTATTGCGGTGGAAACGTGCTGTATTCTGTTATGAGTGAAAAAGCAATGACACCTGCAAAGGCTCAAATACTTTTTCACTTGCATTTTCACTTGTATCACAAAAAGCTGCATGCCGCTGCCTCGGCAAAGATTTGTGCTGTTTGCAGGCCTTAAACTTTGGGCGATCTTACCATACCTAATACAATGGCTTTGTGGTAAATATTTTTACGTGACAGGTCAACTTCAAACGGATCAGCCTACCGCGGTGGATCCAAAGGATAAGATAGCGACTCTCGTAGATTGTAATATACACTGGCCGCTCGACGAGATCGCACACATGGTAAAGTGCCGCATTGACTCGTGGGGAGCCAGCCCGTCAATGGGTGAGCCCGCATACTTTAGGGGCGACCTTCCGCTAGTTGCCAGATTTTGCATTATGCTGGAGCATCAAAAACTACTTCGATCACAGTTTGCATTTTACAACGAGACATTGGATTGGAAAGCTGGCAATAGAGAGCGTTCGACAAAGCTGAATATGCATAAATATGGAACATATATGATAGACTGAAGCGTAATTTTAAGGCCGTATGTTTCACAACACTTCTGATCTTCCTTTGAGTATCCGACAGAACTTTACACATCGACGACAGATCTATGATCTCGAATGGTGCACTTGCTTTGGATTTGGACCCCTCTTGTCTGATGCGCTTCTATTGATTCCTGGCAGCAAACACATTCCATACTGCTTGATTCTGTGTTTAGATTTGAGTAAGTCAATTGAACGTACTTAGCTGTCTATGCTGGCATTATCTTAGATGTTTCTAAGATAATGCCAGAGATGTCATCGTTACTTCCTATCCCCCAATTTATATGTTTATTTGCAGCATTGTATATCCTTTTATTAAGTATTGTGTGTAGATTTTCGCCAAATTGTTGGCCCATTTTTAGGCTATTGCTTTCATATGATGTTACTTAATTGGTACGACCTTTACAAAGCCCATAAGTGACATTTAAGTCCGCGGTTTCACTTGTTGATATATATTCGGAGGCTGACAATATTCGAGGACTTGACGTTTCTGCACGCCACTGTCAGGTCGTTCGAGCTTAGAATCCTATCGAAACTGGCCCTCACTTCGAACAGACCATGGAAACATCGTTTAGTGACCCAGGTCTATCGCCCAGCCAGTTCACTAAGAGTGGCAAACGGTCCCATTGTATACCTCTCACTTAGGGCCAGCAGCAGGAATAATCTAAATTCAGAGAAAATAAACCGTCTATATTTGATTTGCACGTTGTTGTGTTCTATATAAGACTAAGCGTGTAACACACAGATCCCAATCAACACACAAAAACGCTTAGCATAGAAATTAGGTTAAATTAGTTTTTTCCAATATATAAAAATGGGTGTTTATCTGCCCGAGTGTAAGTACTGCAGCGTACGCATTGAAGGTTGAGTAGCTAAATTATCTTGGAGATTATAAACGTGCAGATTGTCGCTTTATGTACATCATATTAATTTGTGCTGAACTAGCATTATAACGATATTTTTTATCTTTATTGGCAGCTTATGGCTAACTTAGTTAGGTCACCCCCCCAAGAGAAATAACAACAATGAAATTAACAACAACAAAAATGTGTAAGTTTTGTGAGAGCCATCTTACTCTAAATGTGCTACTCTTACTATTGAGTAATCTGCTGTGGCGGTGACCTGTACATCCAATCATATATATATATATATATATATATATATGTGTTTCTAAGTGAGATCGTAAGCTTTGAGATTATAAAGCAGTTACAAAGAGCCAATTCAAAAGAATAGGGCAGCAATTCAAACCCGATTTGGCACAATTTTTGTCACTGTGCGTTGTCCCGATGAAAAAAGATTTTTGTGGGTTAATCTTTGTGACTGAAATATTCTCGTAACGGCCTGACATTTATATAAGTAGTCAATGAAAATGATTCTCTCTTTGACGATCTATTACCAGGCACGGTTCCTTGCCTTGACTGCTCAACTGTGTAACAGTGAATCCAAAACCGGTCCGCAGTCACGAAACGTGGATTACGCTTAAGCCAACCATAATACCTGTGAAATGTTCCTTTGCGTGGGCGTTTGATGCGTGCAGGGTCCCCGTGTGCTAGACTTTGATTTACGGAGCGGTCCACCTCTTAGAAAAAATATATTGAACTACGGTATGGAGTTCCTGATTCACGATAAGTGATATCATACTAGCTCAAGTATCAAGCTCATATTGCCTAAAGGTCGTTGTTGGTGAAGTCTAATACATGATCGTGCGAAGAAAGCTATTTCCTGGTTCTACACAACAAAGGTCATAGTGGCCTCATATATGGCGGTTACGTATTAAACGATTTACGTATAAAAAAAAGGTATCAGTTGCCCCCAAAGCAAGATCGACTGCCTAAAGGCAACGCATGTTGAACGGGTTATAGGTGTTCACCGAAGCAGCCGCAACCAATTGGTGTATCTGGCTACCAGCACCTCACTTCCGCAGAAATTCTCCAGCGCCGCCGTCATCTGCGGCTAACGTGCGAGTATCAAAATTTACTAGATTGGGAAGCTAAGATGTGTCAAGTGGACATGGACTTCGATGGGACGTAAGCTACGATAAGCAGCTCGTGGAACGATGCTTCATACAAAATGGTTTGGCCACCTAATTATGCGTCATGCATTGTACGGCTTTTATTACGCAGTGTGCATGAACGTTGGCTTCCACGAGGCAGACGAGCAGTGCACCCGTCGGCACTATGGAACAACTTTCTTTACCTGTCATCCATTGTATTGCCGGAACCGCCAGCACTCCGTCGGATTCATACATAATTGCACTCGACAATATATATATATATATATATATATACTCTTTCTTATTGATGAATATTATTATTAGTTGAGTTAATTAATTATACGTAGATATTAGAAGTTTGAATTGCCTTAAGCGTTCGACTTCAATGCCTGTGTCTCGTAGAACAGCACTTCTAGCGCAAGTTTTCCTTCTTCATCTTTTATTCGCTGAGCGTTCCGTCCTCCGGAGGTTAAATCCTCAGAGGCCTTCGGCGAGAACGAGAATGAAGGCTAACAGATAGACTAGAAAATTTGAGGCGAGTATTAGGCTCACACACCTGTTAGCATGGTCGTGGTCTCTGGTCGACGGCTTGGTACGGCTGCCTTTTTGGAATCGTCTTAAATATGCGCGTTACGCCCTCCTTTGTATAGACGACCTAGCTGAACATACGGTTTTGCCATATTGATTTTAATATGTAGAGCATGAGTGCGCCAAGTCCGGTGATGAAGAAGTAGGCTAAAGAACTATTTAGTAATGGTGCTCAAACAAAAATTCTCAAATAAAAATTACTTGACAGTAACCGCATTGTGAACAGAAGCGTTACGTTTCCTTCCTTGATTCGATTGCAAGCGGCACATGATACACCTATTATTAAACGTACGTAAACCTAGAAGGAAAGAAGTCGTCAAACGTTTCTTGGCACTATATATATATATATATATATATATCTTTTACTTTTATTTTATATATATATATTTTTTTTATTTTTATTATATATATATATATATATTTTTTTTATTATATATATATATATATATATATATATATATATTTTTTTTTTATTATATATATATATATATATATATATATTTATACTTTTATTTATATTTTTTTTATATGCATGTGCCCGATTAGGGGTTTAGTTGCCTTTCCTGTGTGAAACTCGATTTGGCCTTTCAATAGTGGTCTGCAAAACACATCATAAAATTAAAGTGAAAAGGTAAGCAGGCGCATTGCTTCCAGGAGTGCGTGATATGCATATAAACCAGATACAAGCTATTAGTTTCCTACCTATTATAAAAAAGATTTTTACATCTGAGGCTCTAAAATATCTGTTTTACCTCCATACGATGCTTCTCGTCATAATAGCGGTGATTATTTCTTTAAAATTTGTCGGAGGGAATTGAGGCATATGTATTTGAATCTACTTTCCTCGATATTTAATTCCACGCTGCTCTCTCTAAATCTCGTCCGTAATCACGAATCGGTGGTAAAACTTTGTAGATTGCGGTTACGTCGCGATAACAATGTCCCGTCTTTAGAGCGATGTTTAACAGGATGTTCCCGATATGTTTAAACTGTGGCTATATTATCAAAGTTTTTTTTATTAAGTGGGAAACGCGGAACGCATACACGCATATCATTGTAAGCTTGTCTTTTAAACGTCGGCCGGTTCGGCATCAGCAGCCCACCAGCCGCCTGGGTGGTTGTTGAAGGCGCAACTCTCCGAAAATGTTGCCTGTGGGCCAATTGAGCTAGTATCTGACATTGGACTTTAGAAATCTGACTTTGAGATCAGGCATCCCTCGTTCAAGGTTATGTTTTTGCTGTCACTTACTCATAGTTTATTGGCGTTCCGCTTTCGTTTATGAGGTCGATTCTTTCTATAGGAGAGCGCATTTGGGCCCCTTCAGATACTCCCAGCCAGAAGTACGGTAGTACTGGCAGCCTTGTAGGGCATTCCTTTGCAAGGGGCTGCTACCTGATGAAGCTGCTAGAAGAACCGAGAGTGGTCGTGGCTCAGACCGTTGCTTCGTACAGGATGAAAACTCAGCGAGTGAGGAGTTGGCGCTTAAACTGCCGAGGGTGTTTTACATCTGAAGGGCGATTTTGTTCGCCACTCTAGGCTTGTCAACAGCTAGTCTAAACTGTACCATGGGAGAGGTGGAATTGGTAGCAAAAGTGTTCTTAATACATGACTGCCAATAATTCGGGCAATAATTGTGCTAAGAAGTTTGCAATTCGGAGCTTCGTGGCTGGGATTTATGTTGCCCGACCTGCATTTTTTTCTAAGTAAGAAAAGAAAGTCGAATCAAAAGAGCTGGGCGTTAGTGTGCCGTGGGACCATTTGCTATGGATACCTTTTATCCAAGAGAAGTAATTATGTTTGCCAGATTTTAAATAATCTAAAGTTCAACGGTGTTACATACTAATTCGTGCAAAAAATAAAGAAGCATTATTAATGGCCAGCACAAACTAGGTAGTGAAATCCGTCAGGTTAGTATACTAGCTAATTTTGAGGTCATTGCAAAATTAGAACACCGCAACGATGCCGGTTTGTTCGGCGGTTCGATCGATGTCGTTTTGCCACCATCGAGGACACCACTTAAGGTACCATGGTGCCAGTACTTAATGGCACTATGGTACCTTGCGTGCCATACTTTATGTTCTCAACGTCACCTCTTTTTATGTTGATAGTTGTTGTTGGGGGAGTACCCCTCCTCTTCCCGTTTCATACGCATGTGAATCAACATAAAAAAAAATGACGTTGAGACCTTAAGGTAGACAGCAACGCTAGAACGCTAGAGAGAAGGAGGACAAGAAACGCACAGCCAATAAAGGCAAGCATTATCATACTGTCATTTGACCCGCGATCTCGAGACGTTTCCCCCTATATATGTATGTGGCGCCGCCTTTACCATGTGACCATCCTCTCATATTTGGCTCCCCCGGGGCCTGAGCTGCGCGAGGTCGGGTCTCGAGGGATCCTTCATACTGATGTCTTCTCTGCTTTTCTAATTCTACGACGCCGAAGGAGGGGGGTTGCTTCTTATGATGTCAATGACGGCGACGGAGTCTACGGCCACCTGTCGCCACCGTTTTGTCGTCGACGCTGATGTAGTCCCCCAACAATACAACAACTCTTCCTTTTAACGTGGCATGGAGGCTTCTAGGCAAATATTTTTCTCTCCCCTCCCCCCCCATCTCTCTCCCTCTCTGTCCCTCACGCTCTCTATCTATCTCTCTGTGTGGCGACAACAGTCTTCTCAACGTGTATTACTTTATTGTTCGCCACCTAGGCATCTAGGTGCAAACTCGAGCTGGGTTGAGTTCGCCCCCGTCCATAGCAGAAGCATTGTCAAAGTTGTTCGAAAAAAAAGTGGTAGGTGTGAGTGGGTCTAAGCTCAGACAGCGACTGCAGCAACAGCAGTAGTAAGATGGTGGTCCTGTGTGAAAAAGCTCGCGACAGCGCGCAAAAGGCATTCATAGAGCAACGTCCCGAGCAGCAATTGAAAATTTCGTCTACCTACTGACATATCTCTCTACTAAGCGTCATTCCTCGATATCTCCACCGTTTTTTCCAAACAACGTAAGTATATATATATATATATATATCTTATAGAGCCACTCAAGAGTTTGTTTCGAATATTGCCACCATACCTGACGACGCTCACCGCAAGATGCTGGCAAGCATCGTTGTTCTACGGCTTTTTACTGTGGATATTCCTAAAAGAGTGGTGCTCACTAAGATTAACTCTGAAAATTGTTTGGGCTGGAAATAGTTTGGCGGGGGCATGATCTCCCAGAAAGCAGATGTCCCATGGCCACCTAGTTAGGCGACCTAAAATTAAAAATATTTTAAGGAGTGGTTTTTAATTGTTTTTAATTCTAGACTATCTTCTGTGTTCTAAGGGCTTAGAACTCACTGTGAGGTATATCTTCAATGTACCGAGAGACGGACACGTTGAGATATCTAGGATTTCCCTAACAGTCCTGGTGACAGCACGGCTGCTGACTCTCAGTGGTTTATAGTTTAGCATCTAATTCTCGATAAGCATCGCTCAAAGCAAATTTGATCTAAAACAAGTATCAAACCTGCAACACCTGCGGTAGATGACAATCATGACTAGCGCCCTACTAGTCCCCTAGATCAAGCTCTCTCCCACCCGTACTGTACCTCCTGCTCAACAATCTCAAGTAAACCAACATGTAAGTTGGCTTACTAAGAAAACAAGTTTTCCAATACTACGCGAATAAGTTTAAATCCTCCGGCGCTTGCCATGTAATATATATATATATATACAGTCCCTGAAAAAAATATAAAGCCACCCCTTTTGGCCACATTTCACGCATTTATTATAACCAATCGTGTAGAGATCACACTGATACATGCTCAGGTGCAGAGTAACAGCGGAGACTTCCATCGACATTTGGGGTCTCGGATAACTTTGAACCACGAGATTTCCACATTTAGCACAGCTACATCGCAAACAAAATGATAATGCCACTAGCAAGATGCATGTCTTAAAGACTGAATTAAGCAGATTAACGGCGTCTGGGCTCATTTCACGGCACCCAGCAACTATACTTAATACTTAGTGAACTTCCCGTTAAGTCGGATAACCTCAAAAATGCGGTTTGGTATAGTGTTGAACAAATTTTGAATGACGTCCTGCAAGAGCTCGTCCCAAGCCTCGAAAATTGTTTTTCGTCAGTGTAAACTTATCGTGTAAGCCAGCTCCACACATTCTGGATGATATTAATATCAGGTGAGACTGCAGGCCAGCGTAGGACCTCAATGTGACGTTGGTCGAACCAGCTTCCGATCAACCTGGCGGTGTGAATCGAGGCGTTATCGTGTTGAAAAACGAAGTCTGGCCCTTCCATCAGCCCAAAATGCGCCGATTGCTCTTTTAGTAAATCCCTATAGCGCGTCGAATAAGCACGACCGTCTAAAAACAATCGACGACTTTGTATGATACCCGACAGCGGCTTCGATCACCACTGAACCGCCACCTGAATGACGTTTTGACAAAATTTGTTCTTCCTTGCGGACATCGTGCAAATAATAGTTAAATCGATCCGGTTTATCAAAGTTAAACTTTTTTCATTCGAAAAAAGCACTCTGTGTCACTCAGTGGTCCATGACATCGTATCGTGGGCACTCAGTGGTCCACAACATCATATCGTGGGCGAAGTCAAGACGAGCTTTTATCCGTCAGCGGTCAATCGTTGTTTTTTCTTGTGTTTTTTTTTCGTGAATCAATGCGGGGTTCTGAGAAAGTTTTGCACATTTCGCACATTCGTTTGCACGTCGGCCGTCGCCGCAATTGACCTCGCCGAGGGCGCAGAGTTTGACGCTTTCTTCAGAATTGCAGCTTGCTTCGTTCCGAAATGGCATTTGGACGCCCGGATTGGGGAAAACGCCCCAATCGACAGGAAATTTTGCGATTAGAGAGGCCGTCCTTATAAGCCTTGATATGGGAATTTTCGTCATTCATGAGGCGCCAGCCTAAGCCTATCGCTTCTACAAAGAAAACACTTCTGTTAGGAGGTCTGCCTTTGTTTCTGTCGAGCCGCGAAATGAGCCCAAGCGTCGTTATTCTGCTTAATTCACTCGTCGAGACATGCACCTTGCTAGTGGCATTATAATTTTTTCGCGGTGTAGCTGCGTCAAATAAGGGATCCAGTGCTTCAAAGTAAAATTCCAGACCCCAAAGGTCGATGAACGTCTTTGCTGTTACTCGATGAGTATGTAGCACTGTAGTCTTTGTACGATTGGTTACAATAAATGCGCGTATTGTGGCAAAAGTTATACAATAATAAAGTAATAAAAAGGTGGCTTTATACATTTTTCAGGGAGTATATATATATATATATAGCTTCGATTAAGTCAAACATATATACATTTTTACCTAAATATGTATTGGACACAACTTCGACAGAACTGCACTTCCCGGCATAATATATGAGGGTACTTAATATCACAGGCACCCCATATCACATTCAAATTATTATAATTCCTGCATATTTATGGCTGAACTCGTCGAAGCCGTGGCACCTAGCCGCCTAGAAACAACATGACGGACACGAATAGAGAACCCAGTAACGACTCGTGCTCGTTCCCCCAGTTGGGTTTCTTTCACCGCATGAAGCAGATCCCTGAGAGAGGAAGTCAGTATAACTTCATCTCGTACCAAATTAACATCTTGGCTATATATATATATATATATATATATACACGCGGGGAACATAGAAGTCTTAATAAAGAAGATGGTGAATTACCATCCATCTCCCATTATTTTATTATATAGACGTCGATGCATATTTGCATGTGGCAGAGTAAAATGTATACACTCGATTACGTGCAAACACGCATAGACGTCTATAAAACTTATAATAATAATAATATTTTTTGGGAGCAAGGGTCAACAATTGTGATAGACGGCAAGGCACCTTTCTGGTTTATTGAGGCATCTGCGTTCCCCTTTTTTTGCCCGATCACAGCCCATTATAGCACACCCCCATATTCACCGTGTCTAAATTGGAAACCATAAAAAACAGTTTAAGAGTTTCCGGCCCAGTTTTTAAACCCTCGACGTCCCGAATGCAAGACACTACTGGCTTTGCCACCTTACTTAACTAGTCACATCTAAGCCACCTTGCTTGGCTAATCACATCGAGACGAGTACTGGCAACTCACCAGCAGTCAGCCGATAAAGCTCCTCGTTTCCACTAGAATAGGCCCATAGAAGAAGTCATCAGGCTGTGCAACCAATATGTGGTATGAGGTTATTCTGCTTAACACGCCTTTGGGAATCCCCCGTCCCGCGTCACCCAGGCACGACGTCACCCGATCTAGCGGGGCGTGTAATCTCAGCTCTCATTATTGACATTTGCTTTGTTGGTAAATGACAACGGGTGTGTCATTACCTACTAACCCACAATCTTCGTGGCTTTGATGCATCAGCGCTAAGCATAGATTCGGCATTGTATATATGCAATACCGTTACGGTCTCTACCATGAGCACCGTTGCGGCCACCGGTCAAAGACCGTTGCATGCACCGTTCACCTGGTCACCTCGCCTAAAATGAATACTCGCAGTCGTGTAAATTGGTGCAAAAAACCACAATAGTAAAAAAGAGAAAAACCGAAATAAAAATAAACTTAAGTTTATCTCTGGCAATGTATACTTTTATACTTCAAACCTAAAGATATGTGGAGTCCGGTGACGTGACGCATTCGCGTTCGCCTTGCGACCGGAGTAGACGCACCGTTCGAGCCCCAGCGTTGCAGATTTATATTTGTGGGGTTCGTCTTACGAAGCAGTGCGATGACAGTCCCGTAGACGTTATGTGCTGGCTGAGGGTCAGCCCGAAAAAGGTTTTTTTAACTTAAATATATAGATTTTGCCTTTTACAATACAATCTAATATAGAACCTAAGTTCGGATAATATGTTAACACACGATATGCCTAGTGTTTGGGTTAGAGTTCAAAAGATATGGATATCTAACTTAGTTATAAGATGTCGGGTAGACATAAGTTCCTGTCCTTATATCTGATGTATTGGTCGTTAACAAAAAGAAGTCCGTCTCTCTCGACGTCAATTTTACCTTATACGCAACCCCTTGCACGATCCAGTCTATCGTCGAGCATATTTTAATTTTAGCTATTTGGCAAAGAGTGCGAGGTGAAGGAAAATATTTGGCGGAATATTTTGGAAATAACGCCTAAGTTCTGTCAAAAAAATATCAACAATGGGGCATCTCGTAAAAACAATGCTGAAAAGTCCCGGGGCGTCCATCTTCCCGACAATATATTTCAGACATAACGGCAAATTAGAAAGATAGTAATAAACGAGTTAAACTAACTTATTTAGTATTTTATGTCAAAACGTTTAAAGCTCTTAAGTGAGTCATGTAGCAAGTATATATATATATATATATATATATATATATATATATATATATATACTCATTATTTATTCTTTCACATTAAACGACTTTTTATGTTAGCACTTTGGAGTGAACAATTGTCTCCGCGTTAACGTGTGGTTACGGGTTATCTAACCCGGGATTAGCCCAGTTCAACAATGTGCCCCGAACAGATGCTGCGTTTCCTCGTTGGATGTCAAGCGACAGTCTCTGACGCAAAAATTCCGATGCTCTTGAGTCTCCCGTGGAGAGGTTAAGGCTTCTACCCACGCGCTGAATCAACCTCAATGTAAGCGGGCCTGGTTCTCCCATTGTTTCAAAGGCCAATGGACAAAATTGGTGCGGGTAACTAACGCCTGAGTATTTTCTACAATTGTTAGCCTCTGCTAACCTAGACGCATGACCTGCCTGGTCCGCACCTGCACCGACCATCGAAGGGGCTAATGAGTCGGTTACTATATATATATATATCATTAATCATCGCATTAATCATCTTCATTTAGAATCTGTGCTACTCATTTGTCAATGTGTATATATATATATATATATATATATATATATTCTACTCTAATTCACGCTCTTCTATATGCTACTTACTGCCCTGTAATCTTAAGTAAACTAACATGCAAAGCCAAGCTACGCGAATAAGTAACATTTTCACCGTTATTGTATGTCCTACCCAATGAAGGTGGCATAAAATCATATGCAGCAGTAATGGAGTGTGTAGGTACATGCAATTAAAATTAATCATTGTGCTTGTGACGGTAACAAATTTAGCGACTCTAGATTTGCTAGGATTCGACACTATATATATAAACAGGGTCTCCCAGAAGTCGTCCAACAAATTTTGGGATATAGTACAACTCGGCGAAAAACTAATTTTAACCAATAAAACAAGGGGGCGAAAACGTCTTATAAAATGAATAAATGAGCGTGACAGCCAAAGTATAAGAAATGCAAATAATGTAATTTCGTGAGAATTATCTTCAATACAACATTTTTTCTGCTTTGCCTGCATTAACGTAGAATGCAGTTCAACGGATGCAACATTTTCCTATTTTCCCGTGATGTATACTTTGATCCCGTGATGTACACCACGGATATATATATATATATATATATATATAGAGAGAGAGAGAGGGTGACCGAAAACGTTTTAGAGGGCTATAGAAGGAATTGTAGAGGTCGCAGAAGAAAATGTTTTTTAATCGGGACACACTCTCGGAAAAGTTTTGTTTCGGAGTGAGAGTGAGGTAAACAAAATATGTGACACAGGTGTTGTTGCCCGATAGAGGAACACAAAATTGCGAAGCAATCAGTCTTCCTAGAGAGAAACTAGGCACATCTTCGGATCCGTTCTGCTTTCTGAAGGACACACAACGCCGGCTAAAAAATGCGACACAAATTTGTTTGAGAATTCTCTAAAAAAATAAAGTTTTTTATTTGTCTTTTACGTCCAATACTTCAAAATCATAATAATACGACTACTTCGCAACGCCCAAATCAAACAAATTTGTGAAAATGTGCATTTCATGACGATCATTGCGGTAGTACTCGAAAGCGATCCGATTTGTTATTGCGGAGTAATTCAGGTTTTCTAGGCATGTCGAGATTGAGTGCATGCATACAAGACCCACTCCATCAGATAGATCACTCGTTATAGCTCTAGAAACACACATTTACTAGAAACGCACATTTATTATCTTATAGCAGCTGCTCGAAGGTGTCTCCGTGGAACACTATGCACGCTATTTACTATGCTATTTAGAGGCTCCTTCGGAGATTTCGTCGGGCGTCGTGAAACTTGCTAGGCATTGCTCAAACGGCCTCAGCAGCGGAGGATATTCTGGTGACGAGATCTTCACGTGAGGCAGGAATCTCGTATACAAGAGACTTTGAAGGTGACTCTAAAGAAAAAAAATCGAAACTTGTTAACTTGGGCGATTGCGGTGGCCAAACTACAGCAGACGACCCGTTGTTCGTAACCTGCATCTAGAAGAGCTTGAACTTGCTGTGGTCAGTACGGTCATATAGTCAATCGGCTCTTAATACACTGTGGACGGTACTGCGACTACGCACCAATCTTTCGAGCCATTTATATCGCTGAAAAACGATCAGCTACGGCCTAAAGAATGCGCTCTTCTATAGTTGGTGTTCTTACTGCTGATTCTGTCGAATAATTTGCGGGGGCACATTCAGGCAGCTGCTGTGAGATAATAAGTAGTTGTGTGTACTTCTAGAGCTAAAACGAGCGAGCTATCTAATGAAGTGGATCATTTGTGCATGCACTCCATTTCGACATATCCTCCGGAAAACCTTAAATACTCTGCAACCACGGATAGGATCGCCCGGAACAGCGCATTTGCCCGAGTGTGTTAGTTGTGAGCGCTGCGAATGGCCGTGAAAGCTAATAGTAGAATTTCAGTTTTTGCCATTCAGGATTTTCTCACAAACGCGAAGTAGTGCTTAGTTTTTCTCTAGAACTAGTGGTCTCGCAATGGCACTATTTGCACTTCTAGGTCGAGCAACAACATCAGTGTCACAAATCATAGTTCTCTCTCACTCCGAAACAAGACTTCTCCGATAGCGCGCCCAACTGGAAATAAATTCGCTTTAACGAGCTCTACAGTTTCTTATATCGCTTTTCGTTCAAGCACAATGCAGAAACAATACTATCGGACCAAAGATTACCTTGACGGGGGCACACTAAGGAAGCGCCGTGTGAGGCCAGATATTACTACAGGCCCTACTGTTAAACCTGCGCGAGGTAGTTCAGTGATCCCGGCGTGATACCAGATTCTGTTCTACTTCGGGCAGGCACTATCACAGAGTTTGCGTATTTGTGCCCGGACTCGTGGGCCTGGCACCTTTGAGCCCTGGCACACCACGATTCCAGAGTCTGAAAGCGAAACTGCATCGTCGCCTATGAAAAGACCCTAGACTCACGAAAGAAGATGAGTGGCAGCATAGCATCACAATATGGCTGGGGGAGGACTGGAACGGCCTGGCGGAGGGTGCCCCAGCGCTAGTCTCCGAAAGCGTAAATAAACATAAAAGATTTGCAAAATTGTCTCGAAGAAGAGCTAACCTTCATAACCACCCTGGTCCTGACGGGTCACGGGGTCTTCTAGTCCAGGCTATTTAGGATCGGCAAGGCCCCCAACCCAGTCCGCGCCCACTGCAGCAATGGACTCGGGGACTCCTCACATATTGGAGCAATAAGAACAATGAGGGCCTGGGAGATTTAAAATGTCATTGCATAACCTTCATAATATAATCGTTTCTTTGCAGACAACACGTTTTTATAAATTATAATCTCTAAAACAAAGCAACATTTAAACTTGCAGTGACTTTCAATCTAAATAGCATTTGTACCCATAGTCTTCATAATAGGGGAAAAATCGCACGGAGCCGAGTTGGACCAATAGGAAGCTGACTGCATTACCTTGACACCCATAGGCGTCGTCGTGGTGACAAAAACCGCGGCCAAAACAATATCCCTTGGCAATATCGCGTTGTAATCTCAGCACATACTTTTGCAATCGTTAATGCAATACAAAGACAAGGGTTGGTTTACCGACGGAACCGCGATTTCACAAGCATTTTCTATTCATGTTCTAAACTCACATTCGTCTATGCTAGCAAACCTAACTTTTTTTCGGGCTGACTCTCAGCCAGCATTTAACGCCCACGGTACTGCTTTCGCGTTGCTTCGAAAGACGGACCCCATAGATACAAATGTGCGACGGTGGGGCTCGAACCAGTGCATTTATGCATCTCCTCCGGCCGCGAGCCGCACGCGAATGCATCATGCCACCCGGCTCGACATGCTGTCAAACCTGGTCGATGGTCGTTTTACAAGCACTTGTTGTTGAAAACATCCCTTAAAAATACAACGTTTCCGAACAACGCCGGATATGTTTCTAAAAAGGGTAAAGATAATAGGCAAAATGAAAGTCTAAGGATACACAATTATACTCAAGATTCACACAAATTTACACATTTGCACCAATGCATATACAATATTTTAACTCTAAAACTTTAAAACTTAAATATTCGCTTTAGTTGAGTTCGTTGGATGGTTCTTTTGTGGAGGAGGTGCTACATGCAGTTACGCGCGTTGGTTGGTTTAGTTGGATTTAGTCACATACATATCAGCGGTCTCTATTCAGCCTTCTCTGACTACGACAATCTTAACAACTGTATATTTGTGTAAAAATACTAGCCAATAATAATCCTGTCGACCGCTTGCTCTTTGGGGTTTGTCGCCGGTCCCGCTTCAACTTTCTATCATAGAAGTGTGAGGGCGGGGTATAAAAATGTAATCAGATATCATCGGGAGACCAAATTTCACAAGTTAGCTGGGTAACCATTTCCGAAGGTTTTCGCAAAACTTTTACGCGAAAGCCACATGACGTTGTCAAGTCTCTAGGCAAAAGGCAACACGCATACTCGTCTATGCTGGCAAATCTGGACGATATTTCATTATTTCATGTGTGCATTCATAATCAATCGACTTTCAATTTTTTGTTCATGATAAGTCGGCAAATGGTTACGTTTAGCCGAATGGCTACGTAGTTTTGTCTTTGCAGTTACTAAGGGGCACTACTGCATCAACGCTCAACAATAGCGATAATTTAAAAAGTGTAACAATGAGGATATTAATATATATATATATATATATATATATATACATATATATCAGCTCAAATAAATAATTTTTCATTTAATAGAAAGTATAAGTGAGTAGGGCTTAGCGTAGGGAGGTAGGACATTTACAAACAATAGAAAGACGGCTAAACAGTTAGTCTATGCTTTGCTGCATGTAAAAAGTTAGAAACAAACAAGAAAACCACAGGATTTTGGTACAGTCAGCTTAAGCTGCACCAGAAGATCCCGGAATCTCAGGCAAAACTGTCCCGCTGCTCTGTAGCCGCTCTGGTAAGTGCTGCCGCAGTTCATCTGCGACTGTCGAGTCTAGTTTCCTGGCTCAAGGCTCTGCAGAAAATACTGCGCCACTGCAGCATTCTTTCGTCTAGTTTGTATTCTCTCTAAAGCAATTAGTCATGATCAACTTGTTTCGCATCTTTCGGTGTCGCGCTATCTAAAGTTATACGCTACACTCTCTATTATACTATATGCGCTCATTTCAGGGGAAAATTGTTTTCCCTCTACCTTAAAATTGAAGACGTACATGTCTATATATATATATATATATATATATATATATATATAGTGTGCGATTAGAAAGAGCACGTATACAACGTGAGGCTGGATTTTTTAATGACAATCTGACTAAGCACCTGTATGCCAAAGCCGGACTACGCAGAGAGTTGAGTATCTTCCAAGGAAATCTCATTCCGTTGATGATTTCACGATAATTTTAAATCGCTCGATCAGGTCCAATGCATGCTGTCGCTTGGCCGTAGTACAATGAACGGCTGATTGAATTCGCATAGCTAATCGGACGACCAGTCAGCTGCTTTCGACAATCCACTGTCGGTCGAGGTCGCATTACGCAATCCGCCTCCTTTCGACATCGGAACAATACTAATACATAGATACCGTTACAGACGGTCTAATTCTCATTGCAGCAGCAGAAGCACCCGCAGCAACGGCGAAATTGCTCTTTATGTACCCTCGGAACGAAAGTTCTACCTAGCGAGCCGCCTCTTTGCCCGGGTCTAATGCAACGGCTGCTCGTTTCCATTTCAACTGTACGCGCACTACTATGAACGCGGAACTCGGAGTAGCGTCGTCATCGTTTTCTAGTCGATCATTAGGCCTAACGGTGGAACCTCATAGAGACGGCTGGAGAAAGGCTGCCGGAAAGCACCGTCGGTCAGCGTTGGGCTCATTTCAAATCCAGTGAGCGTCTGCGTGGCCGTCTCTCTCTCTCTCCCTCTCGTGCTCGGTTCCCCTCTCTCTTTTCCCTTCTATCACCCAAGGTGAAAAAGGTTTACTTGACTTTTTCCTGTACCGCACGGCCGAAACGAGCAAAGGATGGGCGGCAACAACCTCTAATTGTCGTGAGCCATTCCGTTCATTAGGAGGATTTGCGGAAACGCTATCTTTGCCCGTTACAATTCGCAATCGTCGTCCAGCCAGCTTCGACTAGTTACAGTATATTGTGAAAGATTTTCTCTAGTCGGTTGCTGTCGGTCGTATCATGATTACGTAGGTATCCTCCGGTGATAACGGCACGCTACAAAGCTAGCTTATTTATAATCAAAAGCCAGTGAGCTACCTCTGCTTGACATACATTTTCTGAGCAGGTTCGAGGCACAATAATTGAATGACGCGTGTTTTCGTCCAAACTTCTGCTGGCTTGCTGTTTCAATTTGCAATAGCAACAAGAAAATAGTGCCATTTCAAGGCCTCTGTAGTAGGTCTTTAACGCGGCGAGGATCAAAGAACACCTCTTTGCTACTTTACTGACCTCGAACGTCGAGGGCAAGGTGCTGTACTGGAATGAAGGGTAGAATGGGAACTGCGTTCGCACAGAGAAAAGCAACTGTGACGGCGTAGAGATCAACAGTACAGTTACAACGGTACAAGTTTTTACAGCGTACCGAAACCCCGCAACGCCACCCTGGTTACTGCAACAGGGTCTTGGATCACTTTAAACAGGAGCCTTTGTCGTTCTTTCGTTGTCCATCACAAATTGACGTGTTGTGGCACATGCACTGTGTCGCCAGCGAGGGTGACAACGACTATTATCGATACGGAGGTATCGTAATTTTAGATTATTGACAGTGGTCACCGGAATTCCGGCAATAGCTGCTGCGTCCTTTGTAACTTGTTGACCACAAAACGTACAAAACGTGTCCACAGGGTGTCTGGAGAACATCGCCTAAAGCTCACTGTTATGGTTAAACTCAGTGAGGAAATCATTTTTGCCAATGAAAAGGTGGAGCGGAAATGTTTCGTATGGGAGCGAGATGAAAATATTTCTATGCGCTATATATGTGGGATTTTAGAGATGGCTGCCCGACATAAGCTGGACGCAATAATGTTCACGAGTGTGAGATAACGCATTTTTAAATTGAAAATCTAAGCACTACTGGCGCTTTTCGGATAGAATTATTTTCCATCGGCAAAAAATATTTTCTCACCGAGCTTCACCATACCCCACAGTTTTAGGCGAGGTTATCTCTACACCCTATATATATATATATATATATATGTAGATCGTATCTATTTGTGGGCTAGGTATGGGGACCGCTCCTCTTTGCGCTAGTATCCTATATTGTATAGTATACTAGCGCAAAGAGAAGCGGTTCCTTTACTTAGCCCATAAATAATACGAACTATATATATATATATATATATATGCAGTTCGTGCCAAGTTATGGGCTAGGTATAGGGGTTGCTCCTTTTTGCGCTAGTATCCTTAGCAAACATGTTTTTGATGCTTGAAAATAATTTGCGTAAGGACATCATTTTTCGAACAATTTACATAGGAGAATACTATAATCATACATTGTTCGGACCGATAGAGAGTAAGATATGCCTGACGAGGTTCAGAGATGCGGCACAAATTGAGATGTCAACTTTCCGCTCAGCTGACACGACCGCGTACCCGTGCGTCCGGCCATGCGTTGAAACTAACCGTTATTTTTCTTCATCTTCTAAAACGAGCGTTGATTTCCACTCGGCTGGCTAGACGTTGCGTTATATGATGTAGTTCAGAGATGCTCTTTTTCTGGAGTATTATCTCTGTATGTCGGTACCTGGTAAAAGCTCCTTTTAGCCGAGTCTAGGCAGGTTATCTTTACTTCATACCCTGCCTCATGTGTTGAGTTTTTAGATAGGCTTACGCTAATTGCACGAAGTACGAGATCGTCTAACATCTAAATGTCGTGCACCCATTACGTAGTGTCTAGGTAACCAATACGTGTACATGAGCTTAGACACACAATGCGCTTACTAAGCTGCAATTATGTACTTTATAACAAGTACAAAGTCTAGAATGAGGCAGCATTTGCGCTATGGTTAATTAGCATCGTAACGCACAACTATGTTCTTGTACGTGTAAATATATTGGAAAAAGAGACCAACCAGATCATCTACGTTGAAACGATGATATAGATATGTGCAAGCCGAGAGGCTCATGAGACGAGGCTACTTTTTTGCGAATGCCGAAGCGGCCAGTCTCTGTTTAGCCTCCACATAGACGTCACGCTATAACGCCTCCAGGAAGTATAGCGGCCTACGAGAGCTGGAATAAGCAAAAATACCATAAGCTCCTGAATAAGCTTCTCTGCGCATTTCATGTGACCCCTCTTTGGGCTTTGTGGGCGAAGACTTCTCTGACCGACCTTCTACCTTAGGACACCCTACATATAAAAGACATAATCTCAAATACACCCTTCTGTCGCCGCTGCAATGTTCAATCACGCTAATGGCTCCACAGTTAGCCTATGTATTCACTTGTTGTCCGCGTTCGACAATTTGCACGTTTTTGCAATTTATTTTTTGCCTCCGAGTTGGTGGCTCTTATCGACGCACTTGTCTCTCTTAGGAATGCGCCAAACGTCAATAGATTGTGATGTTTGTCACAAAGAAACTGTCCAGCCTTCCAATATATGTGCCGAAAAATACAATCGATATTGTAGTTTATCAAATCAGTCTCTGAAATTCGACTAAATGGCAGACAGATTTCACGCTCAGTGGCTCCAGCACGTTTACTCTATACGTCTAACGTGGTACTCGATTATTGTAATCTCGCAATGCAAAAAAAATTTCGATCCCCTGCTTAATGTCTGCCAACTGTTTGTACTACGGATTTCTTGTTGATCTACATATATCTGCGATGGCCCTTCTGCAGCGCGTCTCCGTCATATTGGACCTGTTCAAAGGGACCCCGTACGCCCTATCCGCTGGTTGCCAAAGCGCCCTCCACTGTACACCCACACATTACTCCTTTCGGGCCTTTCGATCAGCTACCCGGTCGATCTGTACCAGCATATTCAGCGCACTCGAAATCGAGTTTGACCATCTCCTACCTACCCAGATGAGAGCTCAGTTTTGCAATACCTACAACGATTAATTCTAGCATTCAATATACTGCACAGCTTTTTTTCTAGGCCATGGACCTGTAGTGTATATAGTGTATCTCTCACTACGTACTTTAGCGAGCTTCGAGTTTATGTCAATAAGCAGCATGGTGCATTTTGGCAGCTGTAGTTTCTATTCAACCGATGCGACATTATGTAGAGTTTTTCATAATGTTTGACATATATATATATATATACATACGTGTATATATATTATATACATTATTAGAATACGCGCTTTATTTACATAAAGGATAAGAACTTGTTTTAGCATCAAATGTCCAGTTCCTCACGGGTGTGCGTCAGTTGTATGTCCTGGTAACCCTCCAGGGGAACAGCGACATAACAATCTCTTTCGAGCTATGCATTTGGGCTCGTATCTCACTTGAGATCTTGTTCTCGTTGGTATGCGGTTAAAAAAGAAGCTGCAGAAACTCCTCGTTGGAGAACCCATAGTTGGCAAATTTACAGTCTAATTCATTAAAAGTGTCTATGATATCTTTAACAACGGTTTGCGTATATATATATATATATATATATATATAGTATATATATATACATATGTATGTATATATATACGTATATATATGTATGTGTAGGCTACGCTCGGGTATTTTATTAACCAATTTATATTACAATCCTGTGTAGTGAACGTGTTAACTTTCAGCCTATAACAGCCCTGGTGTGCACCATTCGGCAAGCGACCCCAAAACTGAGATCGCGTTGCCCCGCTGGACGTCAATGGAAAGTCTTTGGCGCAAAAATTGTGCGGCGTATGTGTGTTATTATGTATGTGTGTATATATATATATATATATATATATATATATATACATATATATGTAAGAGTCGTGTTGATTGATTTCAGATCAACGGTACACAGGCCAACGGTATTCTGCAGCATGGCTAAACGATAATCAGAAAGAGCAGCTGCCGGTTGCCGGCTTACGCTCGGCTCGAACAGCAGCAGCAGCGACAGCGGCAGGAAAAGCAGCGGTAGCAGCAGGCACGACAACGATGACACGGAAGGGGCCGACGTTTGGCCGATCCTATCTGGCTTCGAATATGGTTCCATTCCTCGGCCAGCACGAAGGTCCGACAACGATTAACTACACGCTGACGCCGGCCAATGTCACCGGACAGCTAGGGGCGACTGTCTATTTGCACTGCTACGTGCACAACATCGGCCAGAAGACGGTGAGCGGAACGTACGGTGCACGCACTACCCCACACCGATATGCGCATATATAAATATATATTATATATATATATAATATATAATATATATATATATATATATATATATATATATATATATATATATAATATATATATTACATAATATATATATATATATATATATACATTGTAATTTATGTTGTAGTTCTGCTAGTGCAATGCTTGAGCAAACAAAACTGAATATTCTGCGGAGCATGCTGCTAGCCGCCGATCGCCACAACCGCTACCATATCAACATAAAAGTGCCCATGCGTATTATAATGATGTCGATGGCAAACGTGTTGTAACATAACACATATTTCACCCAATGCCTTAACGATTGATTCAACAATGAATAGATGAAGTCATTAATTAGTTAATGGTACCGGTAATTAATTCATGTTCTTCTACTAGGACTAAGCCCACCACGAGCATACGAATGCGAACTAATCATCGTTCATCATGGCTACTGTCGCTGATCTTGCTGCAGGTGACGTGGTTGCGTCGTTCCGACTATCATATCCTGACGGTGGGCATGGTCACGTTCTCGACCGACGAACGCTTCTCGGCCGTTCGCGGCGAGGGCCTGGGCCACGTGATGGACGCGTCAGCGGCCTCGGCGACATTTTCGGGCAGCCGGACCAATCACGGTTTTCAGAGCAGCAGCAGTAGCAACAGCAAAATGGGTAGTAGTAGTAGTAGCAGTAGTAGCCGAAGCAGCAGCGATGGCGTCCTAGCAACGCTATCTGAAGGTAACGACTGGATGCTACAGATTCGTGGCGTGCAGAAAGCCGACGCCGGCGAGTACGAGTGTCAGGTCAACACCCACTACCCGATGCTTAGCGCTCATGTCAATCTTCACGTCCTATGTGAGTATATAATATATTGAAATTGTGAATTAACAAAATATATATGTATACATATATATATATATATATATATATATATATATCTTTTTTTAATGGAGGGTAAATTTTTTTTACGTACTATTGCTACGAGTAGAAAATGAGAAGGTCCCACTTTCCATTCGAGCAGTGTGGGACTCGGTGTTAGCCCGCTGAGACCCATACCCACTAAACGCACCTCCCCCCTTAAGCTTCACTCTCTGATGGCCCAGATCTCCATAGAACAGTACTATGGGCCATCTGGAGAAGTGGCGAGTGCCACTCGGATTATTTGGCCGGGGTTACTCACGGGTTTCTCCAACGTTCGGCGTGTCTTGTACTAACACTTGCGAAGCCGCATCATTCGAACTAACGTGTTTTTCTAGACGGAAATCTTGCTCTCCTGAGCCTTCCCAAGGTTCCTTTCTCTTTCATTACCTCCGTAGCCATAGCTGCTCCTAGCTTCCACCCAGAAGTCGTGTCGCATATGTAGTCTACGAACTCCTTAGGGGTTCCTCTGGGGGGATCTGGAATATTTGCTTCTCTTCCGTCTCCCTAATTGGTCCATTTGTTCCTGAATTTTGCAATTGCTGTGGCTCTAGCCTGTTCCAGTGCCTGGCTATTTAGAAGAGTGTGGGTCGAGTCATCCTCCGTTCCCTCTTGGCAATAAACGCAGCTCGGTGAGAGAGTTTTTCCGATTCGAAAGAGGTATGTCTGAAAGTCCCCATGTCCCGTGAGGATCTGCGTGAGGTAATGGTTTAGTTCTCCCCCCGGCCGCTCAATCTATTGTTTGATGTTTGGGATGAGGGATCGAAGCCCCGGTGCTTCAGAAGGAATGGAGTCCCATTTGGCTTGCCATGCTTCCATTGTCTTCTCTCTCTCTACTTCCTTACTGCTGCTCGAGCTGTTGTCCCAAAGTTTTCGCCTTTCCTTCACTTTTAGGTCCCAGGGAAGAGCTCCGGCCAGCACGAGAGCAGAGTTTGTGCTAATGGTGCGATACGCCTGGATAATCCTAAGAGCCGCCACTCTCTGAGTGCTTCCAAGGATCCCTCTCGCTTTCTTTGTTTTCAATGAAGCCTTGAGCCAGACTGGGGACCCGAATAGCGCTATAGATTCGGCCCCTGACATCAGCAATCTACGCCTGCATTCTCTTGGTCCGTGAATGTTTGGTAGAATTCTTGCAATTGCATTAGCCGCCTTGGCCGCCTTTGCCAAAATTATCTTCAGATGGCTGAGGCCCGTCAGGCTCTTATTCAAGCGTGTCCCCAAGTACCGGGCCTCCTTGACCTGCTTTATTTGCTGTCTTGCCAGGTAAAGTCTGATGGGACTCATCTTCTTTCGTCCCGTTAGCAGTATAGCCTCGCTTTTCTCCGGAGCGATTGCTAAGCCGGCTTCCTCCATCCATCTCCTCGTAGACTCTGGTGTTTTATAAGCGTTAAGTTCCAATTCTTCTGCAGTCTTTGCCTGAACTGTGATAGCCAGATCATCCGCGTACGCAATCATCTCTACTCCTTGAGAAAGGTTATCCTGGCAGAGTACGCCATCGTACGCTAGGTTCCAGAACAGGGGACCCAGGATCGAGCCCCGTGGAACTCCTGCTGTCATTGATAATTCCACTTCACTGTTGAAAACACTTCGGTCCTGCAGGTATCCTGAGATGACCTTGACAAGATAATGTGGGACTTTTTTCCTCACTAGCGTGTCCAGTATTGTCCTTCACGGGATGCTGTTGAAGGCGTTCCTGACATCTAGAAGTATTGCCAGGAACAGTTTTCTGGTGCATATGGTTGAACTATGTAAAAGGTCAGCCTTGTCCGTAACTCGATGGACAGCAGTGAAAACTGACCGCTTTTTTCTAAATCCATATTGGGAGTCCGAAAGGAGTCCGTTTTCCTCTGCAAAGGTCCTAAGCCTTTCTTCAATGATTGCCTCATACCCTTTCGCCAGGGTATTCAGTAGGCAGATAGGCCTGAATCCTCCGTTGTCTTTGGGGATAAGGACAACCTCAGCTTGTTTCCAGTTTGCAGGTATTGTTCCCTTTCTGGTCGCTGTAGTGAACACCTGTGCAACCAGATCTGGATACTCCTTAAATAGTACTTTGACTGCCAGGGACGAGATGCCGTCTGGTCCTGGAGCCTTTCCCGGCTTAAGTCTCGCCGCAGCCTTGAGTACATCAGCTACCGATATCGCTGGGGGCTCGTCCCCTTCTCCTGTGGGTGCCTCTGGCGTGTTATATTGCTCCCTGTCAAAGCGACCGTGTTTTGGGAAGAGTTTATTCAAAGCCTGGCCGATATGCTCCTCTGTGGGCACAGCCCTGGGCTTTCGTGTGTTACCCCCTTTTATTATCGTAGGGCTTTCCCCAAGGATCGCTATTAATTTCCTTGAGAAGGTTGCGCCGTCTATTTGTCTTGCTCTCAATAATTGCTTGCTTCAATGTGGCTCTACATTTTTGATAGCTAACCAAAGCTTGAGCTTCATCCTCTAGGGTCTTGTGTGGCTTTTTTAGTTTACGCGTTGCTCTGTTGCAGTCAGACCTCTTTAGCGCAATGGTCGTGTTCCACCAGTAGTTTTGCTGTAAGTTCGCCCGCTTTGGATGTATAGGCTTCGTGGCTCGAGCACATGCCGTTATTAGAAGCTCTTGCAGCTCCTCTGGGGTTTGGGGTAGTCCAGCGTCGGCGATTGCATTGCTAATTTCTGCTCTAAAGGATTCCTCAACAGATATCCTGTAGTAAGCTTTATTGCTTGCGGGTGGACTGGGTGTCCGCGCCTTTACCGTGAACTCTATGCAGTAGTGGTCGCTGAGGTTTTCTTCTTCAGTGAGGACTTTTCAACCCGTTATTTTACAAGCCAGCGTGTCATCGCAAAGCGTTAAGTTAATATGAGAGTATTGGCCTGCCCTGTGAAAAGTAGGTTCCTTGCCTTTGTTCCGTATATGTCATGACTAGCTGCCCAATCGAGTAAGGTTCTTCCTCTTGTGTCCGTTTTCTTTGATCCCCATGTTTCACTTACTGCCTTAAAGTCGCCCATGAGTAGGGTTCCCAATCCTTTACTGGTGTCGCGTACTGAGTCTCCGAGTTCAGTAAGAAACCTTTCAAATTCCTCCTGTGAGCAGTTCGGGCTGATGTAGCATGAGTACAGTCTCCATCTATATATATATATATATATATATATATATATATATGTAAATATAAATATATATATATATATAAAGTACACAATTCAAACAATTGTAACTATTCTATATATATATATGAGGTAAGTCAAAAAGTTACTCGGCTTTCTGGGACCACATTTTTGAAATTCCCGCGCTCTGCAGCAGGACCGCTTGAGAGTGCGGCTGGGTGTTTACATTTCTGTCGCCAGCCGCTGGAACTCGTTGGAAGTCCCCAAGCGTAACCTGGAAGACGGCTGGTGGGTGCAAGAGCTGCCGCGGGATGAGTTATGCGACAGTCTCCCGACAGGGGTCGCTGAAGCATAATCACCCTGTACCCCTGGAGTTCACTTCAACTGCCTTGAATTAAGTCACGTTTACGCTAGGCGTGAAGTAGCAGCAATAAGCTACTGTTGCCTCTTGTACATCCAGCTACGCAAATCGCCGGCCGCTACGGTGGCCTGTTTTGGGCTAGGCGCGATCGATCTCGATCCACCAGGTCGCAGCGTCCGTGTCCTTATCCATGATTTAGTCAACCTTACGCTTTGTGATGGCGACATTGGGCCCTATAAAGAGTTAGAATCAAACGCCCATCGCTGGCCGATGTGATTGAGAATGTCATACGCAGCACAGCACCAGTTCAAATTTACCTGAATGAGACCTGGATAGGTGTGCTAAGCCAGTGAGCAGCAACGGTTTGGACGGCTCTCTCTGGCTCGATATAAATATTTATTTCTCAGAACTCGTTGTTAAGAGCCGAAGGAGTCTCTGTTCCCAGAACTACTGCGGCTGTGACAAAGCTAGTCTTCCACGGTGTCTCTCAGTTCGTCGTCCTAGTTGAAGTGCGTTTGATTTTGTAGGAGGAGAAGGTGACGACGCATTGCATGCTGTCCCGCTTTGACTCTGGCTTGAAGTGATGGCATTAACTCTCATAACCGGTGGCGACCCGTTCCGAAAAGCGGAGCTTTCATGATTCCCGAACAGGTGTTGTAATGCTATCCCCATTCGAAGTTTCTTTTGCGGTTCGCTGAGTTTCTTCAGAACCCACTGCGCGCTCGCCCTGCGGCTACCCAACCTGTCGTACACTATTGTCCATACATTAGCATTGTGATCTTTGCAATGGAAACGCCATGGTGTTTCTACAAACACTGCCGTGTTAAAAAAAAACTGGACGCAAAACTACGTGCGTCGCTCCTCCACGCGCCTCTAGGTGCCACACCCCACTCGCCTCCCTAGGCGTGTCACTACGTCATCCCAAAGCAGCATATTTAAATTTCAACCGGTTTGGTTGTTACGGCGTGTCGTACCTTTTCATTTGAACCAACCTTAGTCGAAAGAGAGAGTTTGAGAGAGAGAGAGAGATGGGGCGAGGAAGACGAATAATTAATATATAAATCTATGTAGAAAGATAACAGGACACGGTAGACATCAATACGTGTACGTCAAACGTCGAATGTTGGCGGTCCGGACTTGCAGCCCCGCACGCGTCGATCGCCGAAGGCGCTGAGGTGTACGTAAATGGCGGCAGCGTCGTGAGCGTGACGTGCATCATCGACGATTGCTCAGAGCCGCCGTCGCTCGTCTTCTGGTATCACGGCGAGCGGGTGATCAACTACGACACGCGGAACGCCCGCATCAACATCACGACCTACTCGATGGCGTCGCGTGTCGACACGCCGCCTCAGCTATTGAGCGCAACAGCTACAGCAGCAGCGGGTGCAGCAGCATCATCCCTGCCATCTTTGGACAGCCGCCACCACCATCACCACCACCGATGGGTGTCACGGCTGCTGATTCAGAACGCCGGCAGAGAAGACTCAGGCAGCTACACGTGCGCGCCGGTTGATTCAGCGCCGGCCGTCGTGCAGGTCCACGTGCTGCAGGGTAAGTGGAGCGTTCAATGGCAAACAATGGCAACTATTGCACTGCAACGATTGGCCAAAGAAACCAATAGTGGGGGTATAGGTTTTTACTATCGTAATGGCTGTTGTTGTTGTTTGTATCTGTGTCAGTATTTGCCATCAGCAGAAAAGTTATTAGTACTTGTTGTTGTTGTTAATAAGGTTGTTGTTGTTGCTGTTGTTGTTGATAAGGTTGTTGTTGTTGGTATTGTTGTTGTTGATAAGGTTGTTGTTTGCCATTTTCATTTTACTAAAAAACACAGCAATGTCGAACCGAGATACGTTCAAACAGAATTGACTCACTAACAACAGTGCACAACATTATCATATACCTCTTGCTGAGAACACTAGCTTGTTCTCGTCAGAATCCTCTGATTAGAGCGGCATAAACTTTTGACAGACCCAATATGTTCGTGTCTATTTTTTTATACATCAGGCGGCATCCGTGATAACCACCAGTGACTGAACGAAAAGAAAAACGACTTACTGTCATATGCCTCATATACAATTGTCTAATTAATTTAGAATAATGTGTATACGGTAGGTGTTTGCTCAAAATGAAATGGGAAAATTAACTACTCTGGTAAATTTGGCCCCTTAATCAAAGGGCTGCCAATTCTGGTTGGTAACAATTCGTCATCGTATTGAGCACAGCGCCTGCGCTGCCTTGCTCGAGAGCCTCTAGGTAGCTTTTCGCTTAGCAACTGTGTGATCAGCGAACGAGGTCCACCTAACACTTCAGAAACGCGACAGACCAGAACCTCTGAGAGAGACGCATACCAAAATAGTTTTACATCTTGTTCCGTTCCGCTAGTGTGGCAAAGCTTTTGCCTTGCATTCGGGAGGACTGGGTTCGAGACCCAGACCGGCCACTCTTAAATTGGTTTGCATGGTTTCCAATTAAGACAAGGTAAATGCCGGAGTGGATTAAAATTAGCCATGACATGAAAAGACCGTACACGGGCAATAGCTTTACGAAAAATGTAAAATATATATATATATATAAGTAATTATTCTGTAATATCTATAGCCATATATGTCGGTTTGCGATTGCATGTGCACCTAGCTAAGGTTATGGACGGGTGTCTCTTCCTGCTCGCATGTTTGTATAAAAACGCAAACAGCTGAAATCACGACGGTCCGATATGCACCCAGTGTCGACAAGGTTACCTCAGCCGGCGAACGGCGACGCCATGACGTCGAGGTATCTCTTGTCGAAATAAAGCTGTCATCCGGTGTGATCATAATGACGATAATAATAATCATGCTCGTAATAACAGTAATAGCATGTCCGATGATTTTATGGCACAATAAATAAACAAGGTCGACCACCGACGGTTGCAGTACGTTTCTGCAGCCGAACCCCGCGATTTATAGTCTAACTGTTCGAACTGAGCAGGGCAGAGTGGACCGGACCCCTCTGAGGGGTACGGTTCCTGTGAGAGAATAATGCTGTAGATAAACATATGAACTTCGGCTGGGACAGTGCTACTTGGCCGCTAGCAGCCTACGAAGACATGCCACTACCGTGGGAAATAGGAAGGGAGAGAGAAATCAACGGGAAGATAGCATGGCGGAGCCTCCCCTACAGCCAACCACCAAGCGGCGTACGGTCATAACCCAGATCAGTGATTACAAGAGCTGATACGACGTATTTATATCTACAACCTTTATATGTGTGCATATATATATATATATATATATATATATATATATATATATATATATATATATATATATAGCTATTACCTTTATCAGCGCACAATTCTTTATTAGTCATATAGCAGGCACACGGCATAAAGTTGCACGAGGAAGGTCTTGCCGTTGATACGATGTGGTACATGTTTTCATCAATATGAAGTCTTGCATCAAAACACAACCCTTGTAGAATGAAATATCAGAGAATAAATACACTAAGGGTATACAGTATATTCACATTGACTACCTATATATATTAGCGTCATAGCACACATGTTTATTTTCAATTTGTTTGTACAAATAATATTCTTCTTATCAAATTATTTTTTTAAGGCAAGCATTGCGCCTTGGCCTCAATATGTTACGTATCTTCCTCATCAAACATTCACAACAACAAACAGTCAGGTCCTCCAAACTAAGGTGTGATAAATGTGCTGGTTGTACAATTTCATAAACCTGCAGCAATAGTTTCGAGAGTGTTGAGCACGTCCGTCATGATGGTCGTTAAGGGGTTCGATCAACTGCACCCATGACGACGCTCTAATTGAAATGTTTGCCTGAAGAATGCTGTAAGGGGTACGATGCAGTTCGAGTTCTTTTGGCTACGCTTGTCAAAAACAGCAAGGCTTGAGTGACAGCCAGGCTATGGCGTGGCTGCAAGTGCCCGCGGAGAACTTCAGAGAGAAGCGGCCAACGAGGACAAATGCGATCTCTGCAGATAATGCTGGTCCGTCGGGCTAGACTTCATCAAACCATCACGTCAGGAAAATGCCGGTATTGCTTCTAGACAAAGCAGTATTACAACATACTATTTTCCAATTAAACAGGGTATTTCTATTTTCTGCGACAGTCACTTCAACCCGAAATCTACACGTTCATCCTAAACCACGCGGAGTCCATCCTGATATGGCGATCGGAGGCCCTGGAAGTGCCTGTCGTGTCACACTACCCCTTGCAGGTCACTTTGCTAGGCTCTCTAAGCAGAACATGCTTCGCAAATACGCTAACCTTCAACTCACGTTCCTTTGAGGTCCTAAACACTGTTACGCCTTTAAGATCTCTCTGGGTGCACTTGCGCATCACTGAGTAGCTGAGTTTAAGTTCAAAGCTGAGAGGGCTCCGACCTCCATAAACCTGACGCTGGCCGTGGTCGTCGAGCGTTGTATGTATGTATATATATATATATATATATATATATATATATATTTATAAACAGACCGAGCAATATAGACAGTCTCGACTAGACAGCATACAATCCTTTGCATATCGTTATACAGATCGTTCATGTCTTTGCATATCGCCTCTTTACATATCGTTATGTACACAATCCACACAGGTTAATTGAAAAATGTAAACAACCGAGCTGCACTTATATCATCACTATTACGTTGCTGCATTTCTGTGAAAACGGCAAGGAACAGCATGAATCGTCTTTCCTACCTTCCACCATATAGGCGAGACTCTAAGCGCATCCAGATATCGCTATAAAATGCACTTGACGTTCTCGGTCTTTGAATGTAGTGAAAAGCAGACCTAAATAAGATAGCGTTCCCCACACATATTTCAACCTAAACGTTTCTCGTCCGCTTGTATGTGCATAGTCTATACGTTTAAAATATCGACCAGGTCCTTTCATTTGGGTCTAGAGCTAGGGCCTTCGACAGCTCTATATCTCTGCCCCCCCCCCATATATACCCATATATATATATATATATATATATATATATATATATATATATATTTACATACATACATATGTGCGTAAACTTGTAAGCTTTTTGCATTCTTGTGTAAAACCTCACCAATTAAAGCTTACCTTGGTGGAAAATAAGGACGTAAACTGGCCCACAGTTGATGCCGGACCGTAAGCAGAATGACCTTAGTCTCAGCGTTGGCCTTGCTGGGCGTACAAATGCAATGCAAGTCTTGTCGAGACTTTTTCAGGACCGACGTAAGCGCATGCGCTACGTGGGTTCTCTGTATATTTTGTGTCGTTTCAAACTATATAAACAAACATGTCGCTTCACACTACTTCTTGAAAAGTTGGCCTTGGTTTTAACTGCACCATTTGTCATCTCCGCCAGTCTGCTCCGCCACGCATTACTGCAATCGCTAGCGTTAACGAGTAAGTTACTACTCTGCTGT
This sequence comes from Dermanyssus gallinae, assembly GCA_003439945.1. Classification (NCBI taxonomy): domain Eukaryota; kingdom Metazoa; phylum Arthropoda; class Arachnida; order Mesostigmata; family Dermanyssidae; genus Dermanyssus; species Dermanyssus gallinae. Next base: position 45,605 of record QVRM01000691.1, on the reverse strand, counting down.
CGTCATCAGCTGATTATATAGCGTGATTGAAGTCGAACAAATTGCATTTAGAAAAAAATTGCGGTTACGGGATCCTTTGGAAATAATATTTTAATATTTACTTTGGTTTATGTGCTTTTATGACTATTTGATAGTACATCTATAATCATAATGAAATATGGTATTTATTACGATAAATCATTAGTTAGGTGACATTTCGCTATGCTATCAAACGTTGATGTGAAGGTAATCTTCATATGAACATGTTACATCGTGATAAATGGTATACATCGATGAATAGCACAAGCAGCACAACTGTCTATAAATACGTCAAAAAGCGCAGTATTTCTATTTTAAGAAAAGTAATTTAAAAGTTCTTAAACATACCATTTATATATATATATATATATATATACTGCTTTCGATGGCCTGCCAAAAATTCGTTTATTAGACACGCTTTGCAAACGTTTTAACATAACAGGCCCCCTTTTTAATCTCGTTCATAATATATTAGCGCACAATATAAATTGGATAAAAAACGGCGATCACTATGTACAAACGCCCGTAACACAACCCATCGGGGTAGCCCAGGGAGACTCAGCCAGTTCATTTCTTTTTATTTTGTATGTAACTGGACTCGCAGACTTACTGCATTTTATGCTGACGACCTAGTCATTTTAGTAAAATCTCGTAACCATTTACAGTTTTATCTCAACGAATCTGCGAAGTGGTGCGAAAAAAATAAGCTCGAGATTAACGCTGAAAAGTCACAGGTTTTACGCAGAGGAGGGTCACACGCGAGGCCAGGGATGATCTGTCAGTATATGGAAAACTACTCAAATCAATTAGCCTTTTCTCGTATTTAGGCGTCACACTATCCCCGGGCTTTCTTCTAGTAGACATATCCAGGAGATACAAGCAAAATCTACGTCTGCAATGTTTTAGTTAAGCAATATGCATGATGTGGACGTGAAAACAGCTACAAATTGCTTTAAAATCAAAGTACTCCCTGCAGCAACATACTGCCTTTCTACAATTGCACCATACCTGACCCTTAGCCATTTAAAAAGTCTAGACAAGTTACGGGCTAGATATGTTAAGCGTGTTTTGCGGCTCTTAAAGTGCGCGTCGGCAACACTTGCCTTAGAGATGTGCGGAGAGAGAACACTTACTGAAGACCTAGCTCTTAATGACACACAATTTCAGCGCATATTATAGACTTATGTCGAGCCTATAGAGAGAACAACAATTTAAAATTTGTAGCTGAGAATTATACTCATGGCCTGGCCTTTTGTTCATATAGATGAAAAGAAGCCATGCAAAGGAACCGCTCGCTAATCTGCCGAATAACCTAGCACGGGTACCACTATTAGATATGCATGAAGCCAAGTTGTTTTAATATTGAAGAATGTGTTTGTAGCTTTTGCGACGAGTGTCATGTTGGACGCTATCATATACTTGTGTGTGTGTGCGGAACGTCCTTCTCATCCAAAGTTAAATACATATTGTGAGACCAACAAGTCACACTGTGACACCTTGTGAAAATTAAATCAACTGTCTACCAAACTTGTGGTGAAATAAATGCTGAACAATATATATATATATATATATATATATCATATTTATTCACCATAGTTGTTGGTATTAGGTAAGTCAAAAAGTTCGTCGGCTTTTTACCCGATTTTAAAGAGCCTTATTTATGCAGACAACAGTATTTTTATTCAATGATATATTGACCGTTTTGTTCGATAACCTTCGCCCATCGCCTCGGTAGATCCATGATTCCTACTGAGTGAGGTGATTTTTTGATAGCCTCCAAAGATTCAAATGTTGTGCCATCAAGGGAGTTCTGGAGAGACCTGAACAAGTGATAATCAGATGGTGCGAGGTCGGGACTATAAGCTGGGTGCGGCAGCACATCCCAGTCAAACTCCGCCAATTTTTGCCGGGTGGCCAAACTTTTGTGTGGTGTCGCCTTATCATGTTAAAAAGTGACGCGCCACCTGTTTGACAATTCCGGGCGCTTCGTTGCTACTGCAGCCTTCAAATCATCGAGTTGTCTGCAGTAGACGACGGAGTTGATCGTCTGACCCATTGGAAGCAGCTCAAAATACACGACGCCCTTACAGTCCCACCAGCAGCACAGCATAACCTTCTTCTGATGAATTTCGGGTTTAGGGATAGCTGCGGCCTGAGAACCTCTGGGGACCCTAACTTCTTTTCTGTGTTACGTTTCTGTAGAGTATCCATTTTTCATCGCCGGTTATCAATCTCCTTAGAAATGACTCATTCGAGTTCTTCCGGAGGAGTGCGTGACAGGTATCGACTCGCCCTTCAAGCTGCCTATCATTGAGGTTGTGTGGTAGCCAGATATTCCGCTTGCACGAGAAACCTTCATCATGGAGGCGATTCCAAACGGTTCCGTGGGAGACTCCCGTTACATCTTCAATGTCTTTTATGGTCAAACCTGGGTTCGAAGTAACCAGGCTTATGACTTCGTCGGTCTCCACAACGTTGGGTCGTCCTGACCTCGGTTCATCTTCGAGATTGAAGTTTCCAGCTTTGAAACGGGCGAATCGCTTTTCGACTGTGGATTTGTGTACTGCGTTTTCGCCGTAGACTGCACATATCCTCCGGGTTGTTTGCGCTGCACTTATGCCTTCACGGTAGGAGAACAATATAATGTGTCGAAAATGCGTATTTTTGTCCCCCATTGCAACCGGTATACCGTCGCGCCGCCACGGGTCTGCTCCTGAATCTAAACACCCAGCCGCACTCTCAGGCGGCCCTGCTGCAGAGCGCGGGAATTTCAAAAATGTGGTCCCAGAAAGCCGACGAACTTTTTGACTTACCTAATAGTAGGATTGGATTGACACACATGGTTTGCCACGAACTTATAACAATATCTCGTTTACACGCGACTGTAACGAGTAAAAGTCGAATGCCGAACATATTAGAACATGATATGGATAGATATTGCACTCACCACAAAACTTACATACATAGTCGTTAATATCATAACATTCACCTTTGAGGCATGTGACCATGCCATGTGACCCTGCACAATAATGGTCGGTTACTTTGGAAGGCACGTTTCCATTTCTCTGAGCGAAAAGCAGGTCTATCTGTATAGTTACACATTGCAAAATGTACGTTTCGGTCTTCCCTGAATGTCGAGTGTAATTGTAATGGTCGGTAATTTGTCTAGGACTAAGTTTTCTACCAGAGTGCGTTCTCCGCATAGTTCTAGTGCCAGGGTAGCTGAGGCGTTCTTGGGTAATCCCAGCACACGCTTCACAAACCACGCTTGATATATATATATATATATATATATATATATATATATATATGTATATATCGAATATTTTTCTCAATTTCCTTGTTATCTTTATTTAAAAAAAAAAAAAAAATATATATATATATATATATATATATATATATATATATATATATATATATATGAGAAAAACAATCGTTTTTAATACCGTACCAACTACAGAGGGCCAACGATAGTCTTGCGCAATATGCTACGGTTGTGATTACAATGCGAACTCGGTCCTAACTCGTAGTGGCGGACGTGGTTACCATGTGAACATTTCCTTCTCTTTAGGCCCCAGGAGGCCTTTGGCTGATTAACAGTGTCTACTGGTAATCAAGATCACCCAGGCGAATCGAGTAAATGCCTGCTTCATGACAAACCTTGAGCCGGAACCGACTGATAACTGATCTCACGAGAATTGCCAAGCCGTTTCCATTTGTTTTATAATCTCGTGTTTTATAATTCTAAAAGTTAGGTATAAAGTATGTGACTACCATAGGAGCATGATGAATAAAGCTGATCTAGGTATATAATTATTATCTCTCGAAAATAATAATATAATAATAATAATAATAATAATAATAATAATAATAATAATAATAATAATAATATAATATATATAATAATAATTAATATATATATATAATATATATTATTATTATATTATTATTATTATTATTATTATTATTTTTATTACGCCAGCCTTTCTCATGTCTTTCATGCAGCCAACCTGTTGACTCTGATGGTCTACATCCTCTAAGCAGTCTAAAAAGCCCTGGCAGACTTACAAGACACGCGGAACTTAACGCCATAGTAAGAAGAGCCCTTAGAAGGGCAGGGATACCATCCACACCCGAGCCGAAAGGTCTTTATGGAAGTAGTGAGCTACGACCGGACGGGGTCACCATTCCGCTATGGTCACATCGTAAAAGCCTTGCATGGGATGTAACCGTTTCATGCACAGTGGCCTTGTCGTATCTACGTCACAGCGCAGTTGAATCTGGATGGGTTGCAGAATGCGCGGACTCTGAAAAACGAGGAAAATATCTCGAGCTCTCAAGGAAGTACCACTTTGTACCCATTGCATTGGAGACACTCGGGCCCATTAGCACAGGTACGGCGAAAATCCTGAAGGATATTGGAAAGCGTTTTAAAGATATTACGGGTGATCGACGCGAGGCCATGTTTTTGAGACAGATGATGTCTTTGGCCGTGTGTAGGGGGAACGTGGCTTCTATCATAGGCGCCATGAATTAAGGAAATCAGCAGAGCATCATGAACCTGGCTTAAACGTTCATACCTCACAATTATTATTATTATTATTAGAGCAACACAATTGTGAGGTGTGAATGTGTATCCTCGTTATTTGATGCTTACCATCTAGCTATTCTCAGCCCATCACACCTAATATCGACGCGGCACTTTCTCTGCAAACTGCCAGTGAAAACAGCTGACTCCGAAATTCGTCTTCGCGTATATCCCCGGTGTTTGCTTAGTTATTACTTTTTTGCTTAATTAATACGATTATGATTAGCATTATAATTCCTTTTATTGCATGTTAAACGATAGTACAGTTGTGGGATTATCTCATCCCTCGATCTAATTATAACTGCAACGCACATTGACGTGCCCACCGTGACGCTGCTCTTTGCTTCTGATCAGCCCATTAGACGAGTCGAAGCCAAACCAACCATAAAGAGCACAAGCGTCGCAGAAATTGTATTGAATGTCTAGAGCACCACCACTTACTTGTCCAACACGTGAGTGGCTGGCCCGCGGACGGACCCTAAACAATCCAAGCGTGCACAAAACCGTAACGGTACACACGTCCTTGTTGGTGTTGTTGGACGCACGGCACGGACGCTCGTAGACGCTTCAGGTTCCTCAGTGGCAGTACGCCCAGACCTGCAAACACTTTGTCAAGTCACATCTCGTCGACATCTCTTCGCAGTGCAACATCATAGTGTGAATCACCGCTCCCTATCGATGTATGTCCTGATCGTAGATCATTCTCGTCATCGTCGTCGTCGTAGTAGTAGTAGTTGTAGTAGTAGCGTCGAGCCCGGTGGCGTGGTGGCATGCGTCTGCGCCTCGCGACTGGAGGAGACACGTAGGTGCACGGGTTCGAGCCCCACCGTTGGACATTTGTATTTATGGCGGTCCGTCTATGAAGCAATGCGAAAAGCAGTCCCATGGACGTTAAATCTTGGCTGAGAGTCAGCCCCGAAAGTATTTTTTAGTAGTAGCAGTAAGTCTACGACAAGCGTTGGCAGGTACACGCAATCACCTTTTTTTTTATTTACGGTGGGTTATCCGTTGACATGTTGCAGAAGAGGAACAGTTAGCCCGACAATCGTCGTCCGAGGCATCGGAGGGAGCCTCAACTCAGACGCTACTCACCCTATGCACGCTAGGCCCTCTGCTGGCGTTACAGATGGCGTTCTTGTTGGTCGTTGCACGCTCCACGTGACACCAACTCAACTTCAAACGAAGCTGTTACCGCGGTTGCTGCTGCTGTTGCTGTAACTGCCATCAGGTAAGTGTAAGCGAATTTCGTAGGTACGCCGTCCGTAGTGTACGTGTATCTAGCAGGGAAAACTACCAGTTGCGTCGCATATTCGTACGTCATCATCATCATAATAAGGGTGATAACTGCTTAGGAGCACGCAAAATGAGTACTCCGACAGTACAAAAGCTTCGAGTATTCGTTTGGGCTTAGTGTTAGCTGTAGCTAGTACAGTATGTCATTCGTTGTTCGATAGAACGATAGATATAGATGTACTTAGATCTCTAATGCCTAAAGAAGTTATCACTCGTTGTTCGATAGAACGATATATAGATAGATATAGATGTACTTAGATCTCCAATGCGTAAAGAAAGATATACATGGAATTCAATGTGGTTCACGTCCTTCATGGATTCATTCGCGTCCACCGTTCTGCGATTACTGCAGGCTTCTTCATTGAACGGTGACGCCGATTCGGGCCCGTGTTCGAAAGGCGGCCAGGAGGGCTGCGTTCCGGTGGAACTGGTCGTTCCGTTGATGAGCGCCGACATGGCGGCACCGCCTACGACACTGGCCCCGCTCGATGAGCTGGTGTCATCCGGCCGGCTGCAGGCGATCTTGGATCCTCCGAGCAGGGATCACCACTACGGAACTTCGTTGAACGACGATGATGGCTCAGCCCTGCCCACTGCAGCCCCAAGGTCACACAAGAAGGTGGCGACGGCTTCAGCAACCCTCCCGCGTCCAGTAGCAGCCAGCGACAAGACGCTTCGGGAGCCCATCTCGACGACATCGATGTTGACGGAACGCGAGAAGCAGCTTCATCGTATCGTGGCTACCCAGAACCTCGTCGTGAGCTCGTCGCCAATGTCCAGTGGCGATCCTTCGTGGCTCTTCGACCGAAAGCCGCCATTAGCGCCTAGCCTGCAGCTGCAGGTGCAGCAGCAGCAGCAGCAGCCACAGCTTCAGCAGATGCCACCAACGGCCGCGACGACAAACACTATGAGAATCGCCGACTTGCCTGCATGTCAGATTCAGCCAAGCTATCTGCTTTGATGACGCGCAGTCAAGCCGGCTTGACGGCGGCGACGGGTTAGCATTGTGACTTCGATAGTTGTGTGAATCGATCTTCTTGACAACAAGTATCGATTCATCGGCTACGACACAAGCCAAGGCCTAGATGTTACATAGACGAGACGAGAACAATAATCGTGCTGCTGCTGCTGCTGATGCTGTTGCGGCGAATACGAATCGTAATCAAACCTAACACCAGCATAATAACAGCTGGGCCGTTGCCCAGCAGACAGCACGTGTACAAAATGGTTGCCCAATTGTTGAGCGCCCATTGCCGCGCAACCCGAGGAGAAAGAGGAAATGCCAGACAAACAGATCACTCTAAGTAAGCCAGTACAGTCTAACTTCACACTACGATGATGTTACACAGCTAGATATGAGAGCTCGAACGAACAAGCAAGGCGTGTGGTATAGTAGTGTGTTGTTCATGGATTCATTCATTCAGCCTATGTAAAGACAGCGAACTTATTCTACTGCCCGCCAATTGCGAACCGCTTAAGTCAAGCGTGATCCAAACGGTCAATAACCGGAAAGAGCGGCGGTGGCAGCAGCAGCAACGACAAAAACCTGAAAAATCAGCTCTAGCGATTCAAAGACATTCTTGAGAGACAACATTTTTCTACACACGCAGAGGTATAGATTCGAAGCATGTTCATACTGTGATATACCGAACGAAAATAAACTCATAAAAACGATTACGCGGTTTGCCAGATTCGATCTCTATTTTCCGAGTTTGCGTGTTGTTGTTTATACTTTTTGGTCGATTGCATGTTTGCATAATTTATGTAGTTTTTGCTACCAGTGCAGTTATTGGTGCTTCCATTGTCCTATCTTCTTATTGGCAGCTTCACGAAGTATGATTTGCTTCGTACAAGCCTCAAAGCTGATTGTTTCCACCACAAGTACTAAAGGGAAGAAATGTAAAGCGTGCTATTGTGTATATATACTCGTATATATATATATATATACAGGTAGTTCCATAAGTTCTTAGAATGAGCTTTTTAGAATTCGAATTTTGGCGCTTCCACCGCTATTAGGAACTGCAACTTTTCGACTGCTAGCACTAAAAATATTATGGTGATTGGCCGTTGCGATTTCGTTTGATAGCTTTTCCCGTGCAACGTATCGGCGTGATTTTTAAAAATGAAGAAAAAGAGTTTCGAGTGGTTATCAAGCATTTTTATTTCAAAGGTTGGAATGCGACCCAAGTAAAAATTGGGTTGGACGAGACGTACGGTGACTCTGCGCCATGTTTTGCCACTGTTTCCAACTGGATTAATGTGTTAAAAAGAGGTCGCAGGAGCACCGAGAATGAACTACGTCCAGGAGGCCAAAAAACGGCAACTGATTAGGAAAACATAAAGAAAGTGCGAAACATCGTTGGCGCAGATAAGCGAATGAACATTAAGGAGATAGCGGAGGCATTAGGAATTAGTTTAGATAGTGTGCATTTTATCCTATACGAAAACTTGAAGATGAAAGAGCTCAGAGAAAAATGGCTGCCGCATTTGCTCAACCAAGGCCAAAAAACGCGCCTGTTTTCGCTTCACAGCGAAATTTGGCCAAGATGTCGAACAATCCGTCGGATTTTTGGCGCAGATTCATGACCGTCGATGAAAGCTGGGTCCATCACTACACTCCCGAGACCCAAGAAGCATCTTGCCAATGGTGTGCACCTAATGAAGGACCTCCGAAGAGGGTGCGGACAACGGCATTGACCGGAAAGGTGATGGCTACAGTTTTTTAAGACCAACGTAGAATAATGCTGGTCGACTACCTTGAGAGCGGTAAAACGATCACAGGAGAATATTATGCAAGACTGTTGGACTGCCTTTAGCAAGAACTCATCGTGAAACGGCCCGCTTTGCAGAAGAAGGTTGTCCTGTTTCACCAGGACAATGCTCCTGCACACAAGTCCCGGCAAGCATCGGCAAAACTGGCCCAACTGAGGTTCGAACTTATTGAACAACCTTCCTATTCTCCAGACCTGGCCCCCTCTGATTATTTCCTCTTCGAACATTTGAAGAATAGTCTCGGTGGAAAGCGTTTTTTCCAGCAATGAAGAGGTTAAGGCTGCTGTCAATGCCTATTTTCAGTCTAAAGACGCGGAATTCTACTTAAGCGGTATAAAAGCTCTGAAATCTTGGTGGGAAAAGTGTATTGAGCATCTCGGGGAGTATATCGAATAAGATAAATTTAAAAACATGATTTGGAAAATTCTTGGTTTTCAAGCTAAGAACTTATGGAACTACCTGTATATATATATATATATATATATATATATATATATATATATATATATATATATATATATATATATATATATATATATATATATATATATATATAGATTCTTTTTGTGAACAAGGGCAAAATGGAGTTACGCACCACCGCTACAAGTAGAGAAAAATCACTTTCCATGTCGAGCTGTGTGGGACTCGACCCCCTGCAAATGGATGTTACTCCGCTGAGACCCATACACACTAAACTACACTCACACCCCCCTAAGCTTCACTCTCCGATCCGGCCCAAATCTCCATAGAACAGTGCTAAGGGCCATTAGGAGAAGTCGCGAGTGCTTTATGGGACAATTTGGCCAGGGTCGCTCGTGGGTTCCCCTTCACCTGTCTGGCGCACTTTGTCCCAAACAAAGTTCCCATACAAATGTTCTCCCATACAAACCCGTTTGATTCAAAGTTGCGCTTTCTTCAGCCGTGTCAAACAGATGTTGCCTCTTTTACATATTCTGTGCTTTGTTTTTAGCACCTCCTGTGCTACGTCCGCCCCCATTTCCCATGTCTGGGTCAAACCTTGATGAGGCCTTCCCTATTCGGTAAAAGTATGACTGGAAGTTGCCACGTTCCGTGAAAACCTGCGTTAGCTAGAAAGTTAGGTTTAGAAGCAGTTTGCTTAGGCTCTTTTCGGGGGCACCAGAGGGAATGGCGTCCACTTGGCTTACCAGTATTCTATAGTTGCGTTTCTCTCTCTTTCTTTGTCGCTCCCTGCGGGTGTCCCAATATCCCACAGACGCTGTATTTAGCACACCTTGAGGTCCCAGGGAATGTCTCTGGCGAGCAGCAGAGCGACATTTGTGCTGATCGTTTTGTATTTTTGTATTACCCCAAGGGCTGCGATCTGCTGCGCTCTGCGCAAAGTCTTTGCTTTTTTTTACTTAAGGGTTGGTCCGGCCCGCTCCTGGCAGCTCTGAAGAGCGCGGTTGACCGCCACCGCTATCAGTAATTTCCTTATACGAGCCCGCGGTCCATGTATATTCAGAAGTATCCTGGCAATAGCATTTGCCACCTTGGGTGATTAATTCGCAGCCTTCTTTATGTCGCATAAGCCGGTCATGGACGTATCCACCGTGATCCCAAGGTAGCAGGCTTCTTTCACAAACTTGATTGTTTATCCTGCGACCTGCATGTGCAACGGTCGAACTCTTTTTTGCTTGCCAATCAGGAGAATTTTCCCTTTTTTGGGGGCGAGTGCCAGCCTTGCGGCCTTCATCTATTCCGCTGTTGAATGCAAAGCTTTGTTTACGTTTAGCTTAATCTCGATCTCCATTTTAGCCAGTGCCACGACAGCCAAGTCGTCAGCGTAATTTATCATTTCAATTTTGGGGGTAGACCGGTTTGCCGCAAGACGTCGTCATATGCCAGGCTCCACAACGTTGGGCCCAAAATGTCACGCCTACTATTCAAGGCTATGTCAATTATGTACCTTCCATTATCACAACCGCGCGACTTCCGTACAACTGTATGCCTAAGAAGCACTTTCTTTTTTCCTATTAAACAATTCTTATTCTATTATACTCCTGGTTGGAGCATTCCACCGCCTGTGCGGTTTATTGCGTTTCCTACGACATTCTAGTACGATATTTATTTATTGTTTACTAATGGATCGTGCAAGTAAATTAGGGTTAGCCTTCGAATTAGAGACAAAGCGCCAATCGACAAGCAGACTATACTAGCAAGCCCCCCTCTGTCTCGCCATAGAGGCACCTGTGGATCGCTGTGGTGTTCTTAGCTCCCCCACGTAATCTAAATTATATCATTTACGTTTCAGCATGCGAACACTTTTAAATGCTTGTGGCAGTATTTCAGTGCCGTCGCAGTTCGAAATGTGTACCTGTTACCTATAAACAGGAATCAATCATTTTCGATAGAGCTTTAACTCTTTGCAAGCACGATACTGTAGTTCATTTCAGTTCTGCACGTTCGCCACAGCGATAAACAACGGCAACCTCTCTATATGATTTTTCAACAGAAAACGAGCCTACATTTGTATCCTGTGACTTTAGGTAGGTCAGTCATTCTCCACTTTTCGCATCGAAAACGCGGTAACTTAACTGACAACGAGCGATGCTTTCTGTTACCTTCATGTCATCTGTCGGTTTGTCCGTAAGTATCCACTCGAGCACGCCATAAATGCGTTCTATTTAATACATACATGTAGTTGCTTTAGAAATTAAAAGTCTTCAATAGGAAAATTAAGAGATGTGCACTATCTTGTTAAAAGTAGCGGAAACGTCTTGTTTAGGAGTGCGGATGAAATTAATAAAAGTAGTTTCTCTGCTTTTTTTCCTACATAGATGTGCAAAATCATGCTGGCTAGATCATACTGGCGTAATTGGTGAAGAATTCTGCATTTTCATGAATGATACCCGATGCAGGCTAGAGAAAGGCGAATAGGTTTAAAGAAAGTCATAAAAAGTCGATATGTTGATGTGTCTTACGTTAAAGCTTTCACGTTCAGAACCGTAGAAGTTTGCCATTATGACTAAAAATGTACGCCCAACTGACTAACCTCCCCAGTCAATAGCAAATTTAAGGGCCAAAAAATCAAGGTCACAGTGCTGCAATACATAGTTAACAAGCTTTGATTAAAGCTGTTCGATAGCTGTTATGTTTTACAATGAAGCTTTTAGGCACAGAACGGAATTTTTTTTTATGGCGGCAACTACGTAACGCAACATTATCACATTGGTATAAAATGATGGTGTTGCGTTACGTATTTTCTAATCTGTTGCCTGAGATTAGTCGTTTGGCTGTAACTTTTTGGTCGTAATGGCAAAATTTTACAGTTCTGAACGTGAAAGCTTCAACGTAAGACAGAACAACATATCGGCCATTTATGACTTTCCTGCCTCCCGCTAATCGCCTCTCGCTAGCTTGCCTCGGGTGTCATTCAAATTATGCCTAATTTTCCGCGGAACACGATATGCTCGGTTCTTTCATACGTTTCCTTAATGGTTCTCCTGCAAACGTACATTTCGCACAACTATGCAATAGAAAAAAAAAAACAGAATAACAACTTTTACAAATTTCATCCTCACTCCTAATTAAGACGTTTTTGCCTCTTCCCTCCATTGGGAAATATTATTTTCGTCATCTCTTTCTACCAAGTTCTACCAAACCTTAAAATAGGTACGTACGGTTATGGAAGACTCTCTCTATATATATATATATATATATATATATATATATATATATATATATATATATATATATATATATATATATATATATATATATATAAATATATATATATATATATATATATTTGTCTCACGGGGGATATTAATGAGAACAATCCTCACAGAGTAGAGATGCATGCAGCAAATGCGAAATGTTGCGTGTCTTGCACCGAAACCTGCAATATAGTTTCTCTTACTATAGACAAAGAAATGCCCACCGTTTGCTATTCGGTAGCATGTCGTTCTACGACACCCTGAGGGTTTCTACAGTCATATCCTCCTTGCGATGACCTCTGACCGTATCTACGCATTTGACCACTATTACCTATGTCTGGGCATCTACACTAAATCTTACACCGTCTGCCGGTATACGCAATTGTTCCCTGAAGAAATATCTCGTTGACACGCATACAGATTTGCTATTACACACCTTTATTTATGGCAGTAGGTGCAGTCTGGCAGTGCACTTCTTGATGCACCCCGGACGAATGTAGCAGGGTCCTGCTGATGCATTCTCTCCAACGAGACGGACACAAAGGCTGCAAAAAGCTTTACCCGTCATGCAAAGCATTGACTACCGCCGGCTAGCGGACCGCCAGGAAAGACCTGCCAACTGCGGTTTAGCCAATTACGTAGCTCAGTCGCCAAAAATGCACGTCGGTTCCCAACTCGAATTCATCCCCGCTAATAATAATAATAATAATAATAATAATAGTAATAATAATAATAATAAAAATAATAGTAATTATAATAAAAATAATAATAATAATAATAATTTTTTTTTTTGAACAAGGGTTTATTTTATCAATATGTACATGTATCACAATTATCAATATATTACTTATATATTATCTACAATATTGCTTATATTATTATTATTGCTTGAGTGTCGGTGACCACTCAACATCATCTTGGCGTTGCCTCTCTGTAATTCTAATGACACTCTCTGTCGAAGGAAAGCGGTCGATCTTGGCTCCGCTGTGGCCTCGAAGAGCTTCTTCCCAAGCTCCTTTGTCAGTTTGAGTGCATCCTTGCCCCAAACGCCAGATGACTCGAGGCCGAACGCCATTACAACGTGGTCCTCAAGGAGATGCGCGTATAAGCGCCGTTTGTGCATCTCCCGTTGGTGGATAATGTTGCCGACGCCCGCGTTGGCTAGTGCACGATAGCCGAGGGCGTACGTGTCGGAGACGGTGACGTCCCATGCCAGCGGCCGATTGCGGTCCCAGTCTCGGCTGGTAAGGCCGTCTGGTCGACGCTTGTCGTCGCTCTGTAGTCCACCAGGCTCCAGTGTGACGCGATAGCCGGCTTGTCTGAAAGCGCGCCCGAGGATGTCATTAATGGCATCGTGGCGGCCCTGCGTAAGCCCAGCCAGCTTAGTGCAACTAAGTCGGTGCAGGCCACGTTCATCCACCGTTCCACCACACGGGCACGCCTCTGTCTCAAACATGGCAATGCCAAGTCTGAGGCCACTGGCGGCACGGAAGTGGTCATCAGCCAGCTTACTGCCGACTAGCTCGGACGGAAACACGTCAAGCCACGCTCCGGCAGCGTCGGATGAAACCGCTTTCAGTCTAATGCCATCTATATCTAACTCACAGGCCGACAGAAGAGTTAAGTGGGTAGCCTGAGTGGCGATTTGGTCCCACCCCTTCTGCCTAGTGACCTGTTCCTCAGAAGGACGACCAGACTGACGCGCGTCCCAGATCCGAATGGCGTCTTGTTGGTGGCTGATGAGTCCGCCGGTAGTAGCGGCCACTGCAGAGGCGCAGCTATGCGACGAAGCAAGAAAAGCGGGCAAGGCAAGGCCGAGCGAATGCCCATTCCACCCAGCCGGACCGATAGGCTTGCCTGCATCCATGCCTTATCATCGAGCGTCAGGTCAAGGATGTTTTCCAAGGCTCTCCTCACTTGGTCGTCGAGGTCCAAAGTTTCTGACGGCAAAAGAAGGTAGGTGAGGTCCGTAGTACATACAGGACCTTTTGTACTCCCATTGCGTGCCGAAGCAGAAAGTAGGCTTGATGTCTACCGAGATGACCCAGCCTCTGGTAGAGTCGGGAGAGTTGTTCTCCCTTCTCGGCCAGTACCGGGCCGATCATTTCGGGGAAGACCGCTGTACCCAGCAGGTCCAGTTCACACCGGTCCTTTACAAGGATGCCCGGGAGATTGCTGTTGAATTCTGCAATCACCTGCTGTCTCTCTTCGTCCTCGAAACCCTGTAGGAATAACTCGCATTTAGATGGGTTAAGCTGCATCCCGCTCCATTGCTCGAACGCTCTGAGATCCTTGATGTCTTTGAGTAATGCCGAAGGATCGTTGTCAAGAAGGGTCCCATCGTCGAGGTAAAACAGAGGGACCTTGGATGTCACCTGTTTGACGTACTGATGCAACAGCAGGCTAAACGCAAGAGGAGCCGCTACGTCTCCCTGCTGACAACCGGCTGATGACCTGATTTCAACTTCACCGAACATCAGAGGAGTCGGCCTGCTATATGCCTGGTGCATCATTGGATAGAGGGCCGGGGCGTGCTTGGAAACCTCTGCCAAAAGTTGGCCTCGTTTGTTCAAGTTAAACGCATTTTTGAAATCTAATTTTAGGAGGCAGCATTTCTCGTTGTTTTCGAGGAAGGTGCGAGCCGTGTGGGCAATTATTTCTGCACCATTATGAGTGGCGTACCCCATTTGCCGAGGCTGCAGGTAGTTTTTCACATTGACCTGGGGAAGCAGGGTCTTTGTGGCCAGTCTACGCAAGGTGCAGCCAACGGCTATGGGTCGGTGTCCTCCGGTTTTCTTCTTCAGGGCAATAAGCCACCCTCCATATATGACGTTTCTCACAGTCTCCGGAACTTGCCCGTTACGTATGATGTCGCATACCTTAGCGAGTGTTTCCAGCACATCGTTGTGGTCTCCGTTGGCAGGGAGAAGGCATTTTAGATGGTCAGGCGTGAGGCCGTCGAGGCCTCCCGCCGCACCGGATGGAAAGGTGCGGAGTGCCTTGGCAACATCCTCGCTTGAGCATGACCCAACCGCTGGCAAGCCGATAGGGGATGGTGGCACTACGTCCCCTGCGGGAGCAGGAGGGTGTTTTGCGATCATCTCATCAATCGACTCCTTTGTGACGGGCGCAATCGTGTCATCGGGAGACAAGATTCTAATGGCGCTCCGCACATTAAAATCCATGGAAAGCTTGTGAGCAGCGATCTGGGCGCGAGCTTTATCCGTCAATACACGTTTGCCTCGCCCCTCAGACTCCATGCAAGTGAGAGTGGCAGTTCCGAAAAGGGCCACCTTTTCTTTGACTACGCTGGCCAAGCTATGGCCTCCTTGGGTTTCCTTGTCGACGTGGAGGACTTTTGGGGCGAGGGTAAGCAGCGCGGTCCAGCTCGCTTCGTCATTCTTTTTCACGACGTCTTTAAGCAGACGGTGGAAGAGTCCGCGCAAAGGAATTCTCGCTCCCTTTGGGATCCTGCGCAGCACCTTGCGTGTCATCTTGGCGTTGGCGAGTAACTTGTGAAGAGAAAGGGAAGAAGACGGCAGGTGATGATCAGGTGTCGGCCCTCCATTTACTTGCGGCTGGCTGGCGGGTTGAGGAAAGAATTCTGCTTGTGGAGCGTGCGAAGAAAGCAGCGGTTGTGAGATGCTGCTAGTAGCGGCCTGTTGGAACGCTGCTGGTCCACTAGGCTCGGCTTCTTATCTTCTTCTTATGAGTCCTTCCTGCGTGGATCTGGACACCCCGCTTCGTAGGAAAACATAGAACACCACTGGCATCGAAACTCATTAGCCATTACTGCTACCTTTTTGAAGCTAAGCAGTTGCTGGCTTTGCTGTGGCTGTCCACTTCACATGCCTCGCCGTGCCAAGTGAAAATAGCGTTTTAATTGTCGGCGCGGTGATTTTTTTTTCCTTTTAAATAGTAGATCAGACGCTCCAAGCTCAAAATCTCAAAAAGCTCAAAAAAAAAAAATAATAATAATAATAATAATAATTCGGCGGACGCCAAGGAGTGCGGACGTGCGCATATCGAGCTCCAAGGAAACACGTCTATTCATGTGTGTGCAGGTTGGTAAACCTAGGAAGTAGCATACCAGAGTGATGCCTGTAACTCAGTTTTAGTGTACTGTGTGTGGCCATGCGACAGAGGCACGAGCAGCCATGAGGCTGTGAAGATCCACAAGACATGGTGAAGCAAAACGAAACCACCCGCGTAACGGCCCGTAGGCTTCAAGCGGCATGCCGCTGCCATTTAAATTCGAATTCCAACGGCTGCTTAACTAAATGTCATTAACTAAATTAAACAGAATATTCAAATCGTTTATACTACGCTGTATCAAGTGCGGGCTCAGGCAAGTCCTTCTAGTGCTCTGCAATTTGAGCCTACTAAATGCCCTAGTACTTCTAATTAGTAAATTATGTTCATAAAGCTTTTTCCAAAAATCCTTTGGAAAGGCAAGGCATGAGAAGTTGATAGCCACAGCCAAGCCAGCAAACACTTCGTTTCACTGGAGACGTAGCACCAATACGAAATAATATTAATAATAATATGCCTCGATAACTACGCACGCGACTCAGGCTATTGTAGAACAACATGGAGCCCTACCAATAATGCATGTGCTTCCACTGAGGGTCAACACATTCCACCTTCAAGATATGCCGCATATGGCCGACCACACGCATTAAGTGTCTCGACTACGAGTGCACGATGTTTTTCCGAACTTATGTGCAATCACTTTCTAGCTCTGTGTATGCAGTGTGAAAATCATGCTCAAGGACAGCTACGGCCGACTTTCTGTACGCCAGATCGTCATTGCATTGTTTCCGCTACCAAACCAAACAGCTGTTCGACAGCTGGTTTGACTGATTTGCTATTAGGTCGCTATTCTATACACAGACCCTTTACGCTGCGTTCAGTGCGGCGAGTAGACCTGCGGACTCTGACGGCTCCTTCTGCCACCCTTTTCACCCTGTCTTTCTTCTCTTTTTTCCTCACTATCTCCTATACTCCTTCTAGTTTGTGTTTATATTTATTGTTCATTGAAAAAAAAAGTTATATATTAACTAGTTCTATCTGATACAATATCGACCTTATGGCGATATTGTCCACACGATGAACAATTTTCCGAATGCAAGGCAATAGTTCTGCCACAAGGTCACTACAGCCAATTATATACTATGATTGTTTATAGTCATTCCTTCAGAGTCACTCCTTACAAGCCCAAGTGTAGTTAGTTATTCACTATTCCCTGTAAACGTAAAATTAAGTAATAAATGAAGTTTACTATTTGTTCTAGTTATCAATAAAATGCCTTTTAAATACGATATATGCTTGTCGTTTTATAGAGGCTAAGGTTTCCATAAAAATGAATAACCCTTAGCAGCTTGTTTTGATTTCCGCGCTTGTGCATATATGAGGGCAGATAGGCAAGTTCTAGTACTTCGCATTTTGCCACTAGACCGAAATCAGGTCCTTCGGCTTGTTTTCTTAGGAGCGTCATTTATCACCTGCACACATTTAACATTTTGCGCTATTCGGTATCCGTAACACGGCGTATATGTAGCACCGCCGATTTTGCAACGGATGTGGGGAGACCGAAAATGACCCCCGTTTGCGAAGGGCTTCGACGCCCATAACAGATGAGAACATTGAAAAAGTTCCTGATACCTTACCCATCAATCGCTGAGTTACTTTCAAAGAGATAGCTGAGGATTTGGAGATTTCTTATCGATCAGTTGTCGCAGTCTTGACCGATATTTGATACGGAGGAAAACTAGCCGCAAAGTTTGTTCCAAAAATGTTGAATTTCCAGCAAATTAACGCCCGCGGTGAAATGTCCAATTGAACCATCAGACGGTAGCAGAAGAGCCTAGATTGCTTCAGACAGTGATTACAGGAACCGAGTCATTGGTATATTGTTATGACATTGACAGCAAAGGCCAGTTTTTTCAGTGGTGCTTCCTAGGAGAGAGTCAACCAAAGAATTCAGACGAACATATTCAATGCCACAGTTCTTTTGATTGGTTTTCTCGACTACAAACGAATCTATCATAACTTTTCCACCTAGTTCTAAGGCCAATAGGAATTTTTAAAGCACATTTTAAAGAAAATTCTGCGCAATTCAAGAACATATGACGCAAAAAAGCCTGAACTCTGGGCAAACAACCCTTGGATCCTCCATTACCATAACGCACAGGCGCACACATCGTTACTGATTTGCATTCAGTATTTCCGCAATCTTTCTATTCGCTCCGTGCGGCTTTTCTTGTTCCCACAGATAAAAAAGACAACGTTTTCCTACTATTGAGGAGATCAAGAGAAATTGGCAGGACCAACTTAATTTGATTCTGCAAGACGCGTTTAAAGAATGTTTCGAAGAATTGGAAAAAAGACACAAGGGCATAGCAGCCGTCGGCAGATATTTTGAAGGAAACAATTACACTTTGGAAGATTAAATAGATACTCTAATTTATAACTTTGTATCAGAACTCTCAATCTTTCTCTCTTTCTATATATATTTGTTGTTGTTCTAATTTGCGCCAGTTGAGGGTGTAATATGTAGGAACGCCGCTGTTAATTACGGAGTACGCCTGCATTTGCTGATAGACGATAATGGAAATCCACAGCTGGTATCCGTCTCCAAGCATCCGTACAAAAGGGTTTGCGAGAGAGACCTATCGGGTGTGCGGCGCCTGGTGGGATTAGCTCCTATCGCCTTGGAGCTCTGAGTGCTAATCCTGTTAGCTGATTGCTTCTAGCTGAATATACGACACTTGATTGTGTCCAACTATGTGTATTGACACATTGACACATATTAGTGCTAGAGTAGAGATGTACGTATACGGATGCCTTAGAAAGCCTGCCTAATAATTTCCTAGCGATACGAGCGGCCCAAGAAAGTGCACAACGGGGTGCAAACACAATACAAATGTAGCCTTCTAAATAACTTAAGTAGAGCAATTCAGAGATTGTGTAAAGGCTTACCAAGCGTTTTAATCTCAAGCTAGATTTTTTTGCAGGAAAAGCAAAACGAATTTAGCACTCAGACACATTCGAAATATATTACTTGTAACTTTTTCCATGTTCACTTGAAATTGCTCTACGCGTGGGTGAAGTAGGTGTTTATTTACTGGCTTGCAGTTCGATCTGATCGGTTAAGGTTCATTCAATGTGCGTAGCGCTTTCTGCACTTTCTGATGTGATAAGTATAGTTGAAATATGTTTTATTTGTTGTTACCTAAACAAAAGCCTGAGAGCACTGCCTTGCAAACGAGGATACGTGAGTTGCGCAATAATATAAATGCCTGTCGCCCCAGTGACTTCGTAGAGTTCTCGCTGAGGATTTAGTTGACCGAAAACTGACCGGACGACATAATATGGCCTAGCTATTCGGCTTCTATAAGATGCTGCTGTAACCACAAAATAAAATAAAACTATCTCGTTCTAATATTAAAAAAAAGATGCTGCTTGTTAACAGAATCAAATAGTAGCCTGCCAGCTCTACAATTTCAGGGTTGTTAAGAGTCTTCAACCTTGTGCCACTAGTTCAACTCACAATCTTGGACGATTTATTCTCGACTTGTTGCTCACCATGGATTTGTAATGAATGTTGATATTAGTCTCAGAACTGCTCCCGTAGCATCTGATTATTAAGCTTTTTATTGTACCGTTTTAACTGAAGAATCCACGTTTGTATGTAGCAGCCGAGAACTCGCTTCACTATTAGGAGCATAACCTTAATTTTATTTATTACTTTAAGCATAGTACCTGGCATCATATCGAATGCCATTGTGTTCCAGTCTTCATGTCGGCCTCACCCAGAGAGGTTGCAGGCCTATGTGAGTCTTCGACCAGTCGGGACGAAGCGAACCTTCTAGCCACTCACTTTTTGTTTCAATTATTTATAGATGAAGAAACGTAATAAGTTGGACTTCGCAAACTGCCGGCTCTTTGTCAATATTCGATGGCTTGCGACGGCTATAAAAACAAATCGAAAAATCGTGACGTTCTCTGATTGTATGAAACATCGGTCTAAATCAACGCGCAACATAGGTTTACGTCCAACTGATAAACGTGCATGCGCTTCCTGTAAATACTCCATTATTAATAATCATCATCATACATAAAATATCTAATTGTGTATATTTTGACCATAAAAGTCACCTCGATAAAGCCGTTGCTAGCACTTGTTTGGTTTCAGTTAATATTATTGTTAGCTCTACAATTGCGGATCTTGTGCAGTGACTTACACACGTGTGGGCTAGGCACTGGTAATCAGCAAGCTTTTATATTGCTTTTCTATATGAGACCTCTACCAAAAAACATCCGTTTGCTTGAAATTGCCCAAAAAGACTTTATAAATGTACTCAGCTGGAGGTGTACATACTTATTACCCCACTGCCTACGCTTGAATGCGGTAATACTTCAAGACCTTGGCTTGGTCGGCTTCGCTAAGTCAACACTGCTCACCGTCTCTTGGTAACCCCCCAAAGCCACCGCGTGCAGGGAGCAAGTAAATACATGTTTTGCATATGGCCATGCACATATCGAAATTGGCTTATCAAAACAGTTCCTTTTCACTACAGAAGACGTTCAAACATATCTATTTCCCATATTGTCGCTTAGTATAGCTCTTACAGCTATCATACGGCCCGCCCCCATTAAAAGTGTCTTCCAATCGTCTACAGTGTTCGTAAGATTAGTATCCTCAGTCTGTTGTGGTTGTTTTTAGGTGCAGGGTCACGAGAGTCGAGCACTCTGACCTTACCGTGTTTAACAAAACAGGCTGCCGAAAGTTTGCGCAAATCGTACAGTGTATGTCGAAGATGTGTAGCGAGAGAGCAAATATTGGGACCTTGAATTAGTTCGAGTAACGGACGACGGAACTTTGTCCATAGATCAAGCATACATGTACGTATTTCTATGAAAAAACGACACTTTTTTGTACCGTTCGACGCTTTTTTGTACCGTACACTGCAGCTGCGGCAGCCCCAACACACTAAAGGCCTACCGCAGTCCCTCGGCATGCTGGGGTGGTGGTGGGGTAGATATCCATTCAAGCCAGCAGATGAATACGCTTCTAACCCGTTTTCGATAGCTAACCTTCAAAGTGAATCCCACTTGCGACAGCCACCGCGTCTATTTGCAGTTGCCAGCACGATTACCGATGATCGTTGTACAGATATTGTACAACGACGCGTTATACAGAGAATGCATAATTCGTCAACCAAACGACAGAAAGAAAAAAAACTAGTAACGAACTACGTTGACGTTGCAGTAGTAATGAACCGCTACACTACAACGTCCGCTATCGCTTTTTGCCGAGTAGTACAGTAGCGCTAGAGACGAGAAATTTAAACAGCAACTTGCGAAGAGTGGATTTTTCTCATCGTTCGTAGTTGAGCGGCGGACAACGATGAAAAATTGAGGACGAAGAACAGGGGAAAGATGAACGAAAGACGGGAAAAAAATACGAAGAATCGAATTACAAAGGCTGAACAAAACAAAAAACAGAATGACGATTCGCTGCTGCATAAATACGAGCGACGCACATACGCACATTTATGCACTGCTGCTGCTGCTTGTACTACCACGAACCACGAGTTGGTTGGTTGGTTGCTCGGGCTGCTGCTGCTGCTGCTGTCATTGAGAGAGAGATGATGGTTTAATGAAAAACGCGCCCACATGGCTTGTTTTCTATCCGTCGCCGTCTCCAGCCCAAGCAGACGGCAGATATATAGAAGACCGACCAGCCGATGGACGGGCGGTCGGACAGACAGACAAATAGATGGAAGACAGCAAGAAGCAGAGCCGTCAGTAGCAAGGCATTGACGCACGCTGTCCGCCGCCTCGTCGAGACATTTCGACTCGATCTCGAGCGAAATCAACTGCTCTGTCGCGCGGTTCGCGGCGACTTCGAAACTTCGGGACCCGACCAGAACTCGTTCGAGCAACGGACGACCCCCGGAAACCCCCGCGGGGGTGTGGGGTGGCGGGGTGGGGCGTGGGGGAGTGACGGGAAAGGGGAGAAGCGAGGGGCAGCAGCTAGCAGCCCGCTGCTAGCGATCCACGACTAACAACAAACACTTTCGCCGAGCTCTCCCCTCTCTGTTCCCGTCGGAGGCGGCCCGTCGGGGCAAGCGCGCGCGAACACGCAGCCCTTAGCTGCTCGCAAATTTGGCTCCATGCCTAAAAATGGGCAGAATTCCTAATGTAATCTCTCGTGCTCCGATCACCACCACCCCTGCGGCGGCGGCAGCGGCGGCGACCGCCACCATCATCACCATCACGGCCACCACCATCACCATCACGGCCATCACCACCACCACACTATCATCATCCCAATCCGTCGGATCAGTATCACCACAATTTTCATCATGGCTATCAGCAGCAGCAGCATCATTATCGTCATCATCACCAGCATCATATCATGAAACACGACCACAATTACAATCATCATCATCAGCATCATGATCCGTATCATGTGGTTGGCCGCCCCCACTACCCCTTACTAGCGCCCATCTCGCACCCCGTCGTAAGCGTCCGACGATTCAGCACGATCCGGAACGTAATATAGATAAATGTATTTCGTCGACGACCGTCGCCGCCGCCGCCGCCGTCGAGGAACAGATACGACCGCAGACAGTTGGGGACACGGAGTTCGTAAGTGGTGGCTTGTATGTATGGCGCGCGACGGTAGGACGTATGCGTGTGCAGGCGTGTTGGAAACTTGCATGACTACAAACACATGTGCTACCCGCCAGGCCGTCCATTTACGAAAGAGATAGCGTAGCACGTGATATAATATATATATACTATGCTACATAAATAATCTGCATTAAATTCACTTATATATATATATATATATATATATATATGTATATATATATATATATATATATATATATATATATATATATATATATATATATATATATATATATATATATATATATATTTAGCCTACAATCACAGATAAATGCTCCTTTGCGAGAAAACAACCTCGCTCAAACTGGCGGCTTGCGAGGAAGACTGTGTATGGTTATAGCTACAAGCTAGACGCCATGCAAACATCCTGTTAACAATCGTTTTCTTAGCAACCGTTATTGAATGGATATTGAGCCCGGCGCGAGTCTTCGTTGTGGTAATATTGAAGAACTTTGCCGCTCTTTCAGCGGAAAAAAATGTATCGGAGTGCACTGGAAAAGAAAAACACAAATATTAAGTAGAGTGATAAATGTGCTTCTTACGTTGTCTTCATTCATCTACGCATGGCCTGGCAGCAGCAGCTACGCCGCCTCCGCAAGGGTAAGTAAACGGCAACCAGCATTAATTTTCCTCCAACGATAGCTCAGCCAGAGAGAAAGGAAAGAGGAAACGATCGACACTAAGCTTGGCGCCGGTCATACAATCAGACAAAGGTATTGTCGGGTCACTAACCCATAGCAGCAGCTTTCGGATACTGCGCATCCTTTGAAAAGCTTTTTCCTCGCAAACGGCACCAATGACGATCCTTTTCCCCGACACCCTCTGCCAATCCCCTCCTAGGCACCGCTGGCTAATCCAAACGACATCAGCAATATATACTCCCCTTTTGTCATTATCACTCTCTTTTTCATCTCCTTTCTCTTTTTGAGAGGCGCCGAGAATAAAAGGTAAACATTTGATTTAATCGCCTTTTTTAATATAATTATAATCAAATGTAGATATCCTTATGATGAAAACTAACATACATATCCTGTCGCTTTTAATACACAAGAGTATTTAGAGCACTTATATCTAGGTGAAACAAATTATGTGCGAATCAAAGATTATTTTTGAGTGGGCTAACTGGAAAATGCGGCTGTACACGGCCACGGCATCAAGGAAGCTCCCAGCAAGCGTAGGCCGGTAGTGTGGGGCTCCAATCCACTAAAAACCAATCGTTTCCCGTTCCCCGACCTGACTGGGGACTGCTTGCGCATTAAATCAAACAGCCAGAAGGGAGGGTAGTCTACTAAATCTGATGAGTGTGTTCCCCGGGAGCCACGACGAAGAAGGGGGCTTTAGGAAGTTGGCCCTCTTGTTTTCATATACTTCAGCTTAGAAAAATTAGATTGCAGCTGTTGTGTTCCAGTAGAAAAGCGTTTCCGTCATTTTCTTGAAGGTATCATGTAAATAAAAATCCAGTGTCTTTAATAAAAGCGGTAGAGGTGCGCGCTGCTCCACCCACGCTAGGCACCTCAGAACAGTGAGTCCTGATCGGTGTTCTTCGGTCCATCGCAGTGGACGCACTTAGGGCTGGGAGCCTTGCCGATCCTGGGCATGTGTCGACTGGAATTTGCCGTACCTTGTTAGGGCTTGGGTCTTTCTCCCACCGGCCGGTTCAGTTATCCTTTAATGATGGGACTGCACTAGTGGGTACGTGTACATAAGGTACATTGCGCATGGCATACTTGGTATGTTCGAATCGATAAGTTCATCCAGTTGGCTATCAATGTCCAGGTTCTGCTCGCAGATCTGCGCTCAACACCAAGCAGCGAGTTGCCAGACGCATCGGCGGTGTTTGCACGTTTTCGCTTTTTCGCACTATATACACGTTTTAACACTTCGCCCGGTGGGATGGTCGCTGAAGTGTTAAGACGTGTGTATAGTGTCGACTGTATTGTAATTATGCACCATCTTGGTACAGAAACTACCACCCGGAGCGCAATCTTCTAGGCCGCCCACACCTCTTGCCAATTGTAGGCCGATGCTCTTTGTTTTCTATGCACTTGTGGCTAGCCCAAATGTGGCGGCGCTTATCGTACTAGAAAGAGCGAGGGACCGCCGTTGCGGGAACCGTCAGGTATGCCGTAATCATCCTTAGGGCTTCGATACTCTAGGCCTGATGCAGGTGGGAACTGTTAGCGGCGTACTTGATTACTTAAGGGTATTGGTGAACCAGGCTGGAGTTCCGTACAGTGACCGTACAGACATGACTATTTAGCGTACGCCATTCGAAGTTGTTGGCTGTTTTGACTGCCTTTTCCGTCGCCCGCCGTACCTGTCCAGTACCACGGAGACCCAGATCTGGGGTGACCGCGAAACACCTCATATTGTTAACGACTGCGATGTCCTAGTCTTCTTAGTGAAGACGGAGGGCGGGCAGTTCCTGCGTCCCACCAAGAGCACTGCCTGTCTCTTACCAGGGGTAAGACTGAGCCACGCAGGCCTAGACGGCGAGAACGAAGTCGTCGGCATAGACCGGGTGAAAGGTTCCTTTGCCGCAGCACATCGACGTAAATCACGTTCCATAGCAGGAGGCTACGTATGGACTCCTGTGGCACTTCTGCGATCATGTAAAACTAGTTCCGTAGGACTGTTATAATCCGGCGTATGTAAAAGCGAACCTTCGTTTTGTGGAGAGTCCTTAGGTTCACTGTTCACAGAAAGCTGTAATAAACGCTTCTGATGTCAGGTATGATACCGAGGTGAAGGTCTGGTACTTAAGGAGGGATCGCGCGGAGGAGTTCGCCCTACGTTTGGGTCCGCCTTTAGACGCTGATAGTTAAGGGGCCCTTGGGAAACCCGTGCCGGGCGTCTGACAACAAGCTCTTCTTTTTCGCAAGGTACCGGAGGCAACTTTTTTTGCTTGAAACGTGTTACAACATCTTGCATCTCTTATAGAATGATCTTCGGGGTCTTTATTTGTCTCCCCTGTGGCGTAGTAGGTAAAAAGCTTTGTCGAAAAGTAGCCGTTGGGGGAAGAGCGCTTCTATTGCTTCCCGTACTTCTTCTGACGTAATCTCTACTCTGTGCTTGAAGGGGGAACACTCCAACCATCTTTTATAGTTAGAAATTTGTTTTCATATATAAGCCCCGCGCGCCGTCTCTAGGAGCTTCTGAAGGCCCACCGTTGTAGTACGCGGGCTTTCCGGTCCTATCAAGGCCCTGAGGGGCAACTGGAGCTACTTGGTTCCTTGGCGTCTAATGGGCATATGCGGCGTTGTAGAATTTGCCATGGCGGCAGTTAAGTAGAATGATGAAGCGATGGCTAAGATATTTTTCTTCCTGTAAAACTTTCCACTTATAAATCATGTGGGCGTCCGCCTGGCGCGTCAGGCACTCAAGAAGTTCGCCAATTTTCCTCTGCTCACTGGCTCGTCATGAGACAAAATATAAATCCTTGGCTGTAAGCAACGTTTAGCCCAGGAGATCCTTGTCCTGTAGAAACGTCGCATTCTTAGGAGCTGAAGCGCTACCAGGGCCTCGTCAGAGCAGTCTTCAATCATGGCGCTGATGTTTTCAGCCTGTCGTTCCAGGAAAAGGGTGTCAAGTGTACACTAACTACCCATGTCCGAGAGTTGAGGGTCAGTGTGCCGACTTACTTCCTCCGTGTCATAGCCGTTTTACCGTGAACTTCCTCCATTTTTAAAGTTTTTGATAAATAATCTGAAGTCAATAACGCCGGTGCGTTGTCAAGCCTTTTGCATCGGACGTTCTCGCGCAATATTTTTAAACTTTCGCTGTAGTATTCAGGTAGCAAATCGTGAAAGACGATCTCTTTGTTCTGGTCTGTCAGTTTTTTTATCGACTTTCTTCTTGAGAGCACCTCTGGAAGGATTGGATTTTTGTTTTGACGTAGTAATCATATACCCATAACTACCCATAACTCGTCTTTAGTAATAACTCAGTGAAATAATCCAGAGTCTTCTGCTATCGCACGAAGGTTTGAATCAAACGTTACGTGCATGATATATATATATATATATATATATATATATTCGAAATGCGAACGTCGCTTTACTTGGTTGGATTTGGCTCGACTTTATATATATATATATATATATATATATATATATATATTCGAATTTCGAACACTTACAAACGTTTGCGTTTAAGAGGCTTTCGGGAATTCGTTTTGTTAAATAGAGTTTAGCAAACTACCTTTGCAGTGTTCAGCTGTTCGTATTGGGCTACCTATTGCTAACGCCGTGGAGTGCAATCAGCTTGCTCATTGCAGGCCTCTGATTCCTGCACTCTTTGACAGAGTTTCACAAAGCCAAGCGAAACATGCCCGCAGCGTACGATTGACAGAGGCAGATTTACAAATCGGAGACTTCTCACAGATTTGCGCGATATGTAACAACATTCTTCAATTAGCCGAAGGCTAATAATCTGCTACGATCTTCTCCGAGAGCGCGGCATTGGTGAAAGCAGAACATTACAAAAGCCTATTCGCCAAAAGATCTAGTTACTTTAATATAAATACGCTCAAACAAACAAACACCAAGGCCGAACGAGCACAATGCGCGCATTGAAAATTCTTGGATCGATAAGTCTGAATTTAAATTCTCATAGACTACTCATAAGTCGAGAGCAGCTTGCAGCATATGTATTTTGTTCATATGTCAGCGCCTTAGCGTATCGTCAGCGTAAAGTTTTTTTTTTCATACCAATTGTGTAGTCTATATATTTGCTGTGATGTACGCAGTTTATGTAGAGCACACATTAGCATACATAAATCAATGATAGCAAGTACTATATTATTTGTAATATATTGTTATTTCTGCTAGTGGCAGCGTTACGACAGCACAACGTTTCAACTCTTTGCAAAAATGTAAATCAATATAGGACATTTTGAAGGCACCTATTGCATTAACTGACTGTCCAGAATAAGACGCTTGGATTTTTCTTATACTGCGTTTATATCGACTCTAACTAGCGCCGCGACAAGTAAGTACATCTATGCGTATCACTAAGGTATCAAATGTTTATTCATTAGACTAAAAACATGTCTGCCTGCAGTAGACCTGCCCGAAATTCTGCTGGAACGTGAAACGTCCACCCGGCCAGAGAGTGTACGGGCACGTAGGAGCGCCTGCGGCTTTCGATCCAGCCAGAAGAATCGGTACCACATAGGCTGTAAAGACATAGACTATTTGGTGGCGCTTGTAAAAACCATTCGCGTGCACTTAATCTGTGTCTCTTTTCGATAAAATTTAATTGTGGTTGCAATATATATATATATATATATATGTATATATATATATATATATATATATATATATATATATATAGGATATAGATAGTTAGATATATGAATGAAGAGATATATATATATATATATATATATATATATGATAGTAAAATCATACTAATTTTTGTTTATTATTTATATTATTAATTCATTAATTATATTTTATGAAGTAGTATTTACAATCAACATAGCATACGTTACGCAATTACAGTATCTGCTTCGTTAGAAATGCCTGCTGTTAAACGGAGTGTTCAACGATAATGGTTGGTGACTGATCCTAATTATCGTTTATTAGCTGGCAAACTAAATGTTATACACATTCTGTTTCTAAACGAGCGATCTGTCAATCAAACTTTTGCCATTTAATAATGCTTTAACTTGCCAATTTTCTTTACTCACTGTCAAAATGTGAATAACACGTACGCCAAGCTTTTCAAGTGCTGTCCATTCCTTCTACATACGGTCATTCCGTTGACTAATTATTTTTTTATTTCTATATATACGTACGATTATTGAGTTTTCATAGTATCCGCTTTGAACGTAGACTTATGACTAGTTAATGTCGATTCTTATATCCTCGGAGGCATTGAGAGAAGTGACTACGATGCTGTTAATTTCTTCCAAATCCGAACTTAGGGTTTCCCGTTCATTATTGTTCCGGTACGTTGAAAAATTGTACTGCCCCTCAAGTTAGAACCTAGTAACGCCGCAACTAAGTCGCAAAAAGGTAAAAAAATCTCGCAAAGCGCGCTACCGTAGTATACTGCCGGTTTCAGTGGCACTTTGAGGTTAAGTGGCTGATGCAATACAGCACATCTGAACCGCGGCGTAGCCTAACTCAGCATTATCACGCCTGTCCTCAAGAACCTGCCCTAAACGTAACGCAGTACAGTAACGCAGTGAAGAACGATGATATATGTCGCAGTAAGTGATGGTAAAATACCACTCACTGCCGCAATGATTTGTCTCTTGTAAATTAAAAGAAAACGTGCGGTAAGCCCGGACGAAAAGCCTTTCTTTCCTGCTTGGCTCTGCCCAACACAACCATACAGCGCATCGTTCTAAGTGCTCACAAACTTCACACGGCAATGTTTATAAATGTTCGACCGAAATTTCACTGTGTCCACTTTAATCAGAGGAATGCATTTGACAGGACAGGCAACTTTGTTGTGCTTTTAAATAGGATTTCGAAGTTTCGCACCTGCACGCTAGAGTGTGTTTGAGCTATTTTAAGCGATCGCTTGTTTAATATAAATGCCGATGGCATACCTAGTAAGCGGTGCCCTGTTTTATCGAGAGTTATTCAGGGTGGCTGCCTTTTACTCCATTAACGATATCTGTTCGTGATACAACCAGACACCTATCCCAATTTAGAAGAAAAATGGAGTACGCCTATGATTTAAGGCCCAGTTTACTCTAAACGGCCTCACTTTGCCTTGCAAGTTGCTATTGACAGCATCATTTGGTGCGTCAGTAATGCTATTCCTTCCTATTCTGCCGAGTGTGCTAAAATATGGCACACGAACTTTGATTACAGTATCAGCAGTAACATACGACCATCTGCGACTTCTACAAATGACTCACGAATCTACGTAACGGCAAATTTCTAGTGACCATCTAGTGACGGGCTTACTCCACCGCTGGTGAACACCATTTTCTGTAGTTTCATTGTATTATGCTGACTTGACGTGTACATTCGCCTTGTAAGTTGCTTGTACTAACCAAACTAACAAGCATCACTTTTCTTGGGAGCCCTATCGCTTTATATATAAAGCTGTGGCAAGGAATACAACATCGATTTCTCAGCAACGCCTGTGTTTGTGACACTCTCCTGACACAAAGGGGCTAATATCCTGCTTTCTAGTAACTCGACGTGTTAATCAACACGACACTAACGCATTGTATTAACTTACATTGTTGTGTTCTATTGCTTCTTCAATTACTCAAAGTATATGCGGCGGCTCAAGGCCCATATTAGAACATTGCCACCCGTCAAGAACCACAAGTGCTGTCATGTTATGTTTATGTACAATAGAATTATTCTAGATATTACTTATTTCTATTAACTATATAAATATAAACTAAAACAACAACTAACATGTGTTTTTTTCTGTAGATTTCTCTTCTAAGCCACGTTAGTACAATAGGGCTAAAAATATAACAACAAGGTCATATATGCAGTACCATAGTAGTCATATTATTTACGTTTAATGGAGCGCAGCCAAGCTTAGTCTGTGTCTGTTTCTTCGTGTGTTTCTCATCTGCTGGTCTGCTACTAGTCTGGCGACCAAGGCAAACTGTCACATTAGGTGTCCAGACCGACGCGCATACGGGAAACCACTCTGACTTGTTCCTTAGTGGTCGTTTTTTTTTGGCCAGCGTCAAGTAAATCTCTTGCGGAGCCTGCACCGATAAGATGGAATGTTTGCTATTCCTGTTACTACGTCTTTTCTCCCCCCTAATGCTACGCCATTGACAATGATAGGCGGTGGACAGACGGTGGCATGGCACCGTTCGCTGTGATTACTAGACTAGACAACAAATGAAACCAAGCACAAACAGCAGACGACGAACGATCGAGTTCGTCGTGCCAATGTGAAGCTCAGAAGGAAGGATTCGACTCTTTTCTGCTTCCTACGCGAAGCCTACTATTGAAGGATGTCCGCGAAGTCTACTATTGAAGGAATAGAGAAAGAATGGGAGGCGAGGTGGTGGTCACTGAGCAAGGTGGAGCGGCAGACACTCACATGCCGGAAACTCGAAAAGATGTTCTCTAAGCCGCCAAGGTCTCGATGTACGAACGCCATAGAACCACTGTTGCATTGGTTTGCGTCTTAAAAAGAAGCAAACTAATGCAATAGAGAGAAATTTAAACCAGTTGCTAACTAGATTACCTGCAATGCTAGATATTGATCAATTTCAGTGAAACAAATATCAGCATAGGCGGTGTACGCTTTCGTTCCCGTATGAATGAAATGATTCGTATTCATTGTCGATGACATTATATTAACTGAAGCCCCAGTCAGATCTGATCATAACGCTATCACATTCAAAGTTATATTTTAGGCGGATGTCGCAATTCATGACAGCCGTGGCTTCGACTTTGAAAAGTTGACTACGAGGCAATTGAATGCAAGTGATGCCACGTACACTGGCTGGAGTTATTTTGGTACTGTTCATTACTGTTGATCGAATGTTCAATCCATACATACATTATATACGCGCGCGTTTTGAAGAGATTGTGCCAAAACGCAGTGTCCACACGATTAAAAAAAACACGTTAGTAGTCTTGAAATCCAAATAGAACACGATCACAATAAGGACTACAACAAAAAAGTGCAGAGGGCCAGTCCCAGATAGAGGTTTCTGGCTAAGTTGAAGCTTGACCGGCAGGAATAAAAAACTTCATAATATGTTCTCGTGGCATATGAAACGAATGCTTAGGGCATGCATTTGCAAGATTCACGAAACTTTATAATGTCTATACGGCTGTAACCATGTCCCCAATTTTGACTTAATAAATGTGGTTTTGACTGGCTAGATGTGCGAGCGAATCATATATATATATATATATATATATATATATATGCAGTTGTAGTCTGCTCCCCGTTCGGTTGGCACGGTGTAAGCTAGCTCCGTGTGATTTCGGCGTTTTTTAGTCGTCTTGAGCCTGTGTATTGTATTTTTTATTTTTAAGGGGTGGAAAATGCATTTGCGCACACCGACTTGAGCCTGTCTGAGCCTCTGCATTGGAGTGAGGTAGAACTCTCGAAATTCTAATACCCAAGATGTGTGCGTTTTGGGGTATTTCGTCTCGATTGTTTGTACCCTTTTAGAACTGATGTAACATTGGGCTGGCTGTGCTGCTGTGGACGTGGCTATCTCGATACGCGTTACCGAATTGATGTGGCCCGGTCCCGCATGCTTGAGTGCGGCTATCGTTCTTGGAACAGCTGTGAAAAACTGTGTCTTTGCAGCGTCGTTGTAACGTGCGGTGGAAGCTTGCCTACGTACTACCCTAAAGTCAGCGGATTAAGAGCGCACGTCGCATTCTCTCTATGCTGCCACGTCAGCTTATGATGTGGCTAATACATGTAAATCAACAAAACTTTCATAGAGCAAAGTAGAAATGCAGCCCTCTTCAAAAAACCAAAGGGAGAAAAGTAGTAGACGTGCGGTGACTATTCGTGACGAGGTTGATGATGATTCGGCACCTGCGGCGGCGGACGTAGCATTCAGAGAGATTAAAGTTACATCGGCCAAAGCGCTCGCCACGAAAAAGGCTGGTACAGTGCAGTGAGACGTTCATGGTTGTTGAATGGATGGTTGCGTTAGCGTCAGTATATGCTACAATGGAGACAGAAAACTGCACCACTAATATTTGCACGGTGACAAGTGTATGCAGAACGGGTGCTCCGACTGGATGGGCTTCTAGTAGCACAGATATTGCTGATATTAATTATTAACAAGAGTAATTACTCAAGCAAGTTTTCGGACCGTGCGCACACGTTCCCAGGAGACAATTGTTGCTCTACTTACATTCTTAATAAAAAACTATTGCCTAAATATATAAGTGTGGTGGCGCGAAAAAAACAAGAGTAATTGTGTTATTTTTTAAACACGGCTACTTGCCTAGATGTCTGAGATCTACCAACGTAGTCCCATTATACACGGGTAAAAGGGATAGATGTCTTGCGTCTAGCTACCGCTCTATCTCAGTTAGTAACTATATTTCATAGGTCTTTGAAAAACTAGTTCTACTGAGCTTGCCTCGTCATTTGCAGGACATTGACTTCCTCTCATCACAACAAATCGACTTTCGTAAAAACCGATCGACAAAGTGAGCCCTAACACATCTGTGGCAGTATGTGGTTGACTCGGTCGAAATAGGCCAGCCTTCCTTGGGCATGTTCTTGGACGTGATGTCTGCCTTTAGTTGTCTTGGCCATGAATTGTTTAGCTAGATTACGGATAGATCTTAGTCTGTACAGGTTGAGAGTATTCAATCTACTTAGCAGCTTGTTGGCTTGGGGACTACACAGGGCTCTGTTATTGGTCTCTTGTCATGTTTCTAAAATTACTAAACTTCATACTCTTGAGAATTAAATACGATAACCTGGGAGAAGCCATAGCTTTTGTCGACGACACGACAATCTTATTTCGACTCGACCTAGTGGTATCAACACTTCACTTGAGTGGTTTCAAAAAGTTGTTAGAGTTTTTAGTGAATGTAGATATTTCTTGTGAATACCGGCAATACAAATATCTTAGTGTTTCGACCCGCTAAAAGGCTGCTTCAATTCCCCGATAGTTTTCGTCTGGTGCCAATACGATAGGCCGTTCTCAAAGAGCGTGGTGTCTCGGTTTTGTATTACATGAATATTTATCCTGGCATTCTCACATAAATTAATTGATGCCAAAATGATATGCCGCTACTGTAACTTTGTGAGGGTTAAAGCAGATAGGAGTTCCACTTGAGAAACTTTTAACTGTCCTATAATGCCTTAATTTTATCTATTTTATGTTTTGGTATACTGTTGTGGGGTGGTGGGTACAGAGTTTGTAGTACTGCGGATCAGAAAGAAACTTAGGTCTCATTCTCTATTGTGCCGGCAGCCTTAAATTTGGAGCGCTCTACCTGACGCATAAGATCTCTCCCTCTGTGAGTGTTTTGTGTGGAAATTAAAAAAGTATCTTACTCCCGGCTTTGGTATAACTGGAACAATTATGACATTGGTAGGCGTTGCGAAGTAAAGCTGTTGAGGTATTAATTAATTCATGAGTTGTAGGAGCCACCATTCAAAGAGGGTCGAAATACTGTTGTGTTAAGTGTATTTTCTTGCTAAAATGCTGTAACACACCGATGAGCTGGATCACCGTTTACACAGTATTAACTTGTATATATGAGCACGTGACTGTATAAATTCACTTTTTTTATTAAATGTAATTGTTTTAAGTTAAGCATTTTTTTCAGCGTTGAAAATAAACTGCGTTCTGAGTATATATATATATATATATATATATATATATATATTTATATATATATGATGATGTATTAATTATTTACAATACGTTTGCACACTTGGCAGTGCTCGCCTTAATAAAAATGGTGGTAAAAAGGTGTCACGTGAGGTTAAGAATCAGCTGTCCGTGTCCTTGCTTGATGGTAGCCCCCGCTCTTATGGACCCGGTGCGAGCGGTATATCCTCAAGGTTCCCTACAACGTACATATATATATATATATATATATATATATATAATATATATATATATATATATATATATATATATATATATATATATATATATATATATATATATATATATCTTTACTCAGAGAGTAGTGTGTCTGCATTAAAATGTTCCATGTAGGTGTTTTTATGTTAGGTTTAGTGACAAGTTCCTGCAGTTTTTAGACATGCATGACAACGTAAATTGGTGGAAACTATTCTACCATATCAGTGAGATGTGTAGTCTCAATTTTTCCTCTAAAACGTTTTATTTTTGGCCAAAGACGTGTTTAGACATTTTTTGAAGCCAGAAAATGTTTCGTTTTACATTTAATTGGATAATAAGACAAAAATATGGTAAACCGTCTGTGCTAGGCCTGGGAACTATGGAAGCGTGTTGAAGCCTTGTCGTTCAGTTGTTGTTTTATCGAAACTTCGTTTATTTAATGCAACTGAGCCATGTAGAGGTGCTGATTAACGGTGCTACTTCTTTGAAAAACAGTAGATCACACCTTTACTACACGCAAATCTTACCATCTTTATTACACGACTTTTTAGATGGAAATTTGGCTTGGGTCTAGATTGAGGTTTGCCTCGTGGAGCCATTGACTATTTTTCTGTCTTTCGGGCGGAAGGTGTTGAGCTTCAATAATCAATCGATTTGTTTTGTTCACCCTAGTCAGCTTGTAGGGGACCCAAGCGCTAACGCTTATAGTAAGCTCAATTTGTGAGGGTCATCGTCATGGCACCTTTATTGAAAAAGGGGTATTACAATAGAAGCAAAGCCGTTTCGAATCTGCGAACGTCGTGCAATCTTTTAGGCAATTGAGTTGTCCACAACGTCCACACGAGCAACCTCGTGAGGGTGGATGGATACGTCGCTTCAGAGACTATTTGGTCTTATAAGAAAATACCTAGTAATAAGATTCTGACGCCACTTTGGTACCACTAAGGTTTGATACAGCCATGAGTACACATTATAATCCTGTATAATAAAGGACCGCATTCTGAGGTTACACATTCGAGACGCGGCTTTGACAACCTTGGCCATGTGAGGTCTAAACTTAATTTGGCGGCCGAAAATTACCCCAAGGTCTTTGTAAAGTGAGAGTTAAAGAATGGGTTGGCCATTTAGCATTTACTGAATAGTATCTGGCATTGTCTTGAACGACAGACTTGGAAGTAATTATTTTCAAGTAGATATTTGCGGTTTTTCTCTGCCTATAAGGATACAGTATCAATTGTTTTCTGTAGAATAGTGTGTTTTAAAATCTATGTAGAGGCAAACAATTACAATGTAATTGTCATTTCTTTGCTTCTACATAGATTTTACGATCATCTGCATACAGCGTATATGTAACACCAATATATCGAGGCATAGCCCCGAGATCCTGTGCAAATATTGTATACATTAGGGGTCCTAAGCATGAGCGCTGCTGAACACCAGATACACACCTGCCGACGGCGGAATGTCTATCCTCAACTTTGACGACAAATGTACGGTCTTTCAGGTAAGCTCTACACCAGTTTACAATTCTGGGGCCGATACCTATCGCTGGCATCTTTGTCAGAAGCAGACGGTGGTCTACGCGATCGAATGCACGTGAAAAATCTAAGTAAACAACATGCAGAGGAATGCTGCGATTTCGGGCCAACGCATAATCGTGAGCTACTTTCAGTAACTGGGTACCCGTTGATCGACCCTTTGTGGAACCATGTTGTGAGGAGTCCAAGAGGTCTTTCGAATCAAGAAATGTGTTAAGCTCAGCCACAATTATTTTCTCCATTACAAGACAAGGTATTGAACACTGAGACACCGGTCTGTAATTCTCTGGCGCTTTACGAGAACCCTTTTTGTGCGTCGGGGTGATAAAGGGTTGCCGAAAGAAACTCGGTACTTCACCGTCTTCGAAAGAGCAAGTAAATATCAGTGATAATGGTTCAGCCAAGCTGGCAGAGAGCTCTTTAGGGAGTCTGCGAGCACTTTCTTACTTAAGGCTGTTGAGGTGCACTATTACCGTCTTCTTGTTAAAAATAATAGGTACTGAAAAAGAATGTGTTTATTGCTGCCTATCTGCAGCAGTTCTGTGTATATTAGTATCATAAGCATACATTTTAAAACGGATTGTTTCAAGCAAAAATTAGTTTTTACTAAATCGATACATAAAATGAGCATGAATAGCCAGTATGGGCCTTCTGAACTTCTGCATCTAAATCGCAACATTAACGCGCACTTAAACGTCCTACCAACTAGAACGCTAATCTACGTCACTAGCTAGGCAATATGCCAAGTAGTTTGGCGTGAATTACAGTTTCAAAATTGGAATTAGAATCAAAATATGTAACGTCAAATAATGTCGATTTTTCGAAGTAAACTTCGCCGGGTCGCACAGAAGCGTTTCCAGAGGTTGATATGCTTAACTTTTTCTAAGGTAATAGGCAAAGCGTTTTCGCGTTATTAGTTCTTGATAATTTTCCAGAAGTTTGCACGGTCATAAACGACGGCCCTTTGTATACGTCCACGACACCTATCTATGACAAGTATAGGAAAGATATATAATAGAATGGCAAACGATGAAACTGTACCTAACAACTACCTACAAATTAATATGTAAATAACACACGTAACACCTAATCGTGGTAGAATCACAATAAAAGTATTCTCTGAGCGGTAGCGGCTGAGGGCAAGCATTGGGCGGCAATCTGAGGATATCTGTTGTCAGCTGGCCGGGGGCATCAGGCAACTATTGGAAAAGTCTAATAACTGACACATTAAGCATTCACTGATACATTCGCGATATTTACAGGAAAGTTCTCGACTATTTACAGGAAACTCAACCTGAGTGAATAATATGCAATGTAATATTTACAGGAAAGTGTGTGCTTAGCTACACTAACAAAGAGGGTGGAATCATTGCGACGAACCAAGTGTTTGTGGCTACACTTGATTGGTTTGCACCCTACTTCGCAACCTGGACGTCAACGCGTCCGGTTTATTCTATACGTGCAATCGCTCAAAAGGCTTAGAAGCTTAGTAAGGAACAACTTTTGCTTCTCCTACCTGCCAGACACAGCTTTTGCTGTTCGAAACAGTTTCCCCAGACCCCTAGACCCTTAATGAAAACGAATTACTCTACCTAAACTTCAACCAACTTCATACTGGCAATACCTTTATAAAGCGTCATTGCGTACATGCATGGTATATAACCCAATATAGGCAAACAAACATTCAAACATTGTGCATACGTATCTATTGAAGTTAGAACAACGTACTTACACTAGTATGCACGCCTCGTTAATAGCGAAAGGCAATTGGCGGAGTGTGAAGTGGATTCTTGAATTGGGTAGACTACTGATAATAATTAATTAATGACTTCATGGCAGCCAGTAAGTCTTTGACCTCAAGTACCAGAATTATAGATGCTATATAAGGATCTAACCCGCAGCCGCTTATGACATCTTGTTTCATGTTTTCATACCGCTTTGCCGATAAATAACATTTATGATACATATGAATTGTTAAAGCACTTTAAGCGTTTAATGACCAATGAAGGTTAAATGCAGAAGCACTGTAAATGTCTATATATATAAACATTCCGATTTAGATTGCGACCGGTGTGCTTCGCCCGCCAACCACTGTCGTTGATCTTTGGCAATTTTCATTAGTTTCAGGACATCCGATCATTTGAGTTCGTGTCCAACGGTTGCTTATGAGAGCGTGTACTGCTGTTCTGTGCTACTGCAGTTCGTAGTGGCTGGAGTTGCTTAGCTCTGTAGCTTGTTTTAAACTTTGTATCAGTCAAATCCTCAATTGTTTTTAACCGTTTATTATTCGTTACTGATCAAATATGTACTTAAACGGTGACAAACTGTGTTTTTTATGAGATGTTGTGTTGCCTGAGATATATATCTGTGATAATCGATCAATGCAGATCTCGTAGCAGCGGCCGTGTCCAGCGCAGCCCATTGGGTGGTTTGGCCATCGCTGCTTGGCGACCCTATACAACTTTTTCCTTTTCTTTCCTCCTTTTCTATATCTTTCTTCCTCATTCTACATCCCCATCTTCCTTCTTCCTTCCTCCTTCCCTCATCGTAACCCTCCCTCTCTCGTTCTCGATGCTCTGCTACTGCCTGAGTGCACCTGGCGACTTATAACTGTGGGTCTCGCCCGCTCTGACGAACGTACAGGAGAGACACCCATGTCTTATAACCGGCCCTACCTGTCACCGAAGCCGCACAGCACCACAGCAACAGCCATAACAACAACAACACAGCCCACAACAACAACAACAACAGCCACAACAACAACAGCAGCAGCAACAACAACAACACAACAACAACACCACCGCCACCAACAACAACAGCTACAACAACAACAGCAAACCAATAATCACTAAACCATAATGAGTTATTTGATTATACTTTCCAGCTGGGTACATAAATCGATGGCTAGATAGATAGATGGATGAACGCGCAGTGAGTTTAGTGATGCTGTCGGTGGATAATGTCGTATCATCGCATGTGGCAATGGTGGCAGAGGCTCATCAACGGTTAAATGAATAGAGGAAGGCCGAATTATGTCCATGTACTTCTTTCATTGTTTCCCTTGGTCCGCCTTTGCTTTTGTTTGTTCCAAGTGGATTATGTCACCAAGTATCGGAACAGATCGCTTTTCATCCAGAATATATTATATATATATATAATGCGTGTGAATGTCACTCATAGAGCAAAATGACTATCGTTAGTTACTGGGAAAAAATCAAAAGAGAGCAGAGCCTGTCGAAACAATAGATTCGGCTCAGTGGCGTCTTAGAAGAAGATCAAGAGGACCCAATTCTATTTAGGAGGCAATGAGAGACAGTGACCAAAGGACGGCTCGGATAGGATCAGCAGTTAATGATGACAGTTGCCGATGATTACGTTTTGCTTTGTCTCAGTGGTGGTGTGTGGAAGGGTGTCTCGCATCAACGCCCGGTAGGCCCTCTCTCATAGGCCATTGTGCAGACGCTCCGCCGGCAACCTTTCACAATCAGGTCCGTCGAGACACTGGTCTTATTATCGAACCGTCTTTCTTGGTGGTTTGCTTATTCAATGGCAGCCGCTACTACAAATGCCTTCATTGTGTTGAGTCGTCGTGAGTGATGAAATGAGCAACGTGTGCAAGCGGTGACGACGACGACGACTCAAACCTTAGGTCGGTCTTGAAGCGCAATTTTGCGCGCGATTTCTCGCACAAATCGCTGGACCAGCGGCTCCGTGATCAGAAGCTTGGTTGATCTCTGGTAGCGTCGAGCCCGGTGGCGTGGTGGCATGCGTCTGCGCCTCGCGACCGGAGGAGACACATAGGTGCGCGGGTTCGAGCCCCACCGTTGCACATTTGTATTTATGGGGGTCCGTCTATGAAGCAATGCAAAAAGCAGTCCCATGGACGTTAACAAATTGGCTGAGAGTCATCTTCGAAAGGATTTTTTTTACCTCTGGTAGAAACGGATCTCCCAAAGTGCCTCGACCGTGCTCATCGGCCGGTAGCGATGCGGTTTCACCACGCCTCCGGTGGCCGGAGCTGACCTGCGTTTGGCAGCTTTTAGCCGCCAACTGCTTCAGGGGAGCTCTGCTTCCACTGGTTAACTTACGTGCGACCTGCTTCGTACAAGCCACTGCAACAAACGGGAACAGTCATTGCGATGAATCGAACGACCACGAAACCACCGTAAGGCTTTTTTGTTTGCTTGTTCTGTTAGTGATACACAAGGCGGCCGTTTGATACGGCAACGCTCCTTGTTAGCGGCAGTGATATACTATATCACCTTGATGCATTTATGAGTCTTCCTTTTGTTGTGCGTTTTCGTGAACTCAAGTTCTATTTGTACGTTTGGCCTACCCTTTTTTTATCGTTAGATGCCTTACTTATGAATATAATATTAACGTGCACTTGTAAATCCTTTGATATCTACATTCGTATGTGAAATAGTAGTAAAAATCTAAGCTACTGTCGTATTAAAACCGTGCGACCTTTTTCACATACCGTAAGCTATTGATGAGTAGTCTATTACTCATCGATAGCTATGCCCACGCAGTAGTTATACAAGCCTGCTGTACTTAGGACGTCATGATTCACACTCACACACACGCCTGTAAATGATGGAGTTTGACCACTAAAGGTCAGATGTCGCTCGTAGTGCATTGTTCTAAACAACCTTTGATTATTTGCAAGACTCCCTGTACGTACTTCCCAAACCGCAATGCAATAACTTAGTTATGACTCTATAAAAACTTTGTATGCATGAAGGATTACAGAAGAAGAGGAAACCAGCGGCGGGTAAACTTGACAGACAAGCAACTATCAATTGGTCAAATGGCCTTATTAAGCGGTATTCAGGGGACTCGTTTTATGTTAAGGGTGTCGTAGCAAACTTATCTTTAAATACTCGAAACAATACTGTCGTGTCATTGGTAAGGGCAACAGCTCTCTTTTTCTCACACAACAGTTTACTAACGGTCGAAGGGAATACATTTGTATGGCAAACAAAGCAAAAAGAACCACGAACGGAAGTGCCAGCCGTTTAAGTCCTCGATTTTGACAAATAAATTCAGTTCGGATTTAGAAACACCTCCCACAAAGATACGACGCAAACTGTTTTAGCGTTTCATTGTTCAAAGCTCAGTGCCCCATCAAGAAACACTTGTAAAACGGCCCCACCGCCACCCGCGTCGTGGCGGATGAAGTCAGTTAAATCGCGAAGTGCAAGTTCCAAATAACTTGGACAAGAACTGGTCACGGTTCAAAGTCGCTCCAGGTCGACG
This sequence comes from Dermanyssus gallinae, assembly GCA_003439945.1. Taxonomy (NCBI): domain Eukaryota; kingdom Metazoa; phylum Arthropoda; class Arachnida; order Mesostigmata; family Dermanyssidae; genus Dermanyssus; species Dermanyssus gallinae. Next base: position 4,226 of record QVRM01000691.1, on the reverse strand, counting down.
TGCAGCTCTTATGACTCATCCCGCAAAAGTTCGATTAACTAATTCTACATATCCGCCTATGCTTGACTCCAAATTCCTTCGGTAGCTGCGGAGCTTCGACATATAAACTTGATAAACAATTTAGATAGTTGAGTGATACGCGTGGCACCGTCATTTGTCTCGCTCGTTCTAGCCCTTAGGCAAGTTGTGTTGTAGAGGGGTCAACTCTCGGTATGGTGGTGTGACAATTAGCCAAACGAATAGCTACTGCTGGATGGTCACGTTTTCCTAAGACACAAACAAGTTTGTAGTCGTACAAATTTTGTCCGTTGTCTTTCGATACTATGGGAGCTGCAGGCCCCCTTACGCTTAAGCTTGTTCAGCGTGTAGGTAGAAGTCTAAACCTTTCGACGGGAGACTCGAGGGCATTCGAATTCTTGCGTCAGAGGCTATTGCTCGACATTCAACGAGAAAATGCAGCGTCTGTTTGAGGCACATTGTTGAACTGGGCTAACCCTGGGTTAAAGGACCCGTGACCACACGTTTGCGCGGGGACAATTGTCCAATCTAAAGAGCTAACATAGCGAGGATATATAAATAAACAATTGGTTATCGTCCTTTACGTCAGAAACACGCCTGATTAAAGACGAGAATTGCAAACTCCTCGTGAGAAAAACGGTTTTCCCGATAAAGCTCCCTTACAACTTTAAGAAGCTATAAAAACAGTCGATGTAGTACACACGTGATGTTTTTACATTTTAAGACCAAGTTTTAAAAATGCACTCAAATGTGGAAACTTTTATTGCTCTTTCTCCCCTTGAGCTGTTACTGATTGGTTTTACAAATCTGGACATTCCCAACTACGCTTGTAGGAGTATGGTATTTTTCTCCAGTGCTACGATGCTATATAAAACATGACCACTAATTGTCCACGTATATTTTACTTTACTTATCTGTGTAATTAGTCCGACAGAAGTGAAATTTTCTTTCATAATCCCTCAATCCCTTATCCAAATATTTTCCTTTAAAATTCGTCAAGTTAATTCTTGTCCGGTTAATTGGATCAAATTTCGGCCGAATCTGTGTATCCTTCTGATAGGAGGGAACAATTATGGCCATTTTAGGAGTCTTTGCGAGGGAAAAGATTTTCGAGCGCTTTGTCCTTAAGACCAAGTCTCCGCCTGCTCCGTTTGCGCCTGCTGGAGTTCGGAGATCTTACTTTGACATACAGCGGAAGAACCAATTTTTTTTTAAAGACAACTTAAGCTTTAAAAAAACGTTAAGTGATTATTAGTGATTAATGTACCTATTAAAAGAATATATATATATATATATATATATATATATATATATATATATATATGCGCTAAAAGTGCTCATAAGTGATCATCGTTTGCTCTAATGACACTAAAATAGCGTACATATTTGATTTCATTATATAAATATATATATATAGATATATATAATGGAGTAATATATTGGTGGATATAATGGAATATATTGGAGTTTAGGAATACAGTGGGCATCACACACGGAGCTCCAACAAAGTAACAACTTGCAGACCCCGAGAGTATCGAGGGGTGTTTAAACTCCACGATAAACGCAAAGGTTGGCGTGAAGACAACCGACGGCATACGGAAAGCGCGAACAAACTAGAAGGCACGGTTGACGGAAGGCGGAGGTCGGCTTGTATCAACAAAGCCGGCCCAAGACACCGTTACTGGAGAGAACGGCAGAGGCGGCCAGTCTCATCGGTGCTAAGCGCCGGGCTATGTACAGCAGCTGTAGCGTTGGCGGCGGCGGCGGCAGCAACAACGACGACGACGACATACCGCCACTGTCTTCGAAACACATGAGCCGATGAGGACGATGACGCGCCAACGGCAACGGAAGCGGCAGCGGCTAGAACGTCGCCAACGCAGAGTACTACTACCGCGGAGACGAGGAAAGGCCACGAGGACAACGCGCTGGCTTTGTCAGAGGAGAAGCGGCAAAACAACGCTTAGTATGCAGAAAGGCAGCGCAACTGATCGATTGGGCAATCTCGAAGTGTATGCTGAGGTACCGCGCTGAGAGCAACACGGCTGACGGCGAAAACATCAGCTGTTGCCTACCCTCACACATCTGGTTCATTGACAGGAACATTTTTGTGAAGACGGTATTCAAAATGCGGACATAGGACGTAGTTATGTCGTGTTCGGTGTAGTGCTGGGTGACAGCGACCACGCAACAAGTGCAACAAGAGTGTATTGTTGCACTTTGTGAAATGCGTAGGACAGAAGGCCAGAACACCTTTTGGCCGTAAGGTATTCTGTTTCGCCGTTGAATTGTTGGTGCTCCTTACGAGAAAATTGTCGTAGAAAGCATCGTCGTGTGTGGCGATTAGGCTCCTCGCTGGCGATTGAACAGATCTAGAGATGCTGATGCCGAGACTACCAGGTCTCTGCAATTGCTTCTTTGGAACAGTAAAAGACCTGCAGGGGGGGGGGGGGCACTAGATCTAGCAAAGCCGGCATACTTACGGCTGTAGACATTGCACTTTGTACGGAAACTTACCAGCGGTAGGAACTGCATATCGATAATATGCGAAGGTCTCACCGACACACGAGTAGAGTGCTCGAGCCCTTGCGCCGAAGTTGAGGCATCAGACGCAGGCTTGACTAGTTCACCAACAGCTTACATAAGGCTATGCTATGACCACATGCGCGAATACGCTAGGTGAGAAGAAATCCGAATGGAAGCCCTTAGTCTACGTTGCGCTACCTCGAAGAGAGCGGAATACCTGCTCAGCGAGCAGGTAGCGAGTCACTGAGACGGTCTTCTATATGACTGCGAGCCGGTACGCCTGGATCTAACGATTGAGCCCCCGCTCACATTGGAACAGGATGCTATACGTCTGTTTTTTTCGGTAGAGTAAGTGTAAGTCAGGTCCTGCGCTCTTTTTCGAGAGGAAACAGTGCGGTGCCAGGCCGGATACACTACGAGCATTGGGTGTAGTCTGAGCCGCTCTTGACATATTACCTTTGTGATATCTTAAAAGTGTGAATATCAATATAATGTGCACGATTAATATGAATGAACCGAATGTGATTTATATATATATATATATATATACAGGGTGTTGCAGGAATATTTGAAGCGCGATATACAGAATTGTAGAGCTTGTTAAAGCAAATATTTTTTCCAATGGAACATGGTCTCTGAGAAGTCTTGTTTCGGAGTGAGAGCGAAATTACTACAATTTGTGACACTAGTGTTTTTGCCCGACATAGGAGCATAAAGTGTGCTGTTGCGAGACAACCAGTTTTCCTATACAGAAACTAAACACGCTGTCGTGTTCGTGAGAAAATTCTGCTTCTTCCGAAGGGCATATAAGGCCGGTCAGAAGATGCGACACGGTCGTTTAAAAAGAGAATTCGTCCAAAATGAAGTTCTTTATTAACTTTTACGCCAAATACTTCAGAATCATAACCCTACGACCACCCACGTGTTCAAAGCTCACATATTCAGCAAATGCGCATTTCATGACGATCATTTTGGTACCAAACATATGTCAATGCGAGCTGTGGTTGCGGAGTAATTACGATTTTTCGGAGGGCATGTCCAGGTTAAGTGCATGAAAAATGACGCGCTGCGGCTGTCGCGCGACACGTCGGCGGTAGTGAACGTCGCCACACAGTCATTTTACATGCACTTAATCTGGACATGCCCTCCGAAAAATCGTAATTACTCCGCAACCACAGCTCGCATGGACATATGTTTGGTACCAAATGATCGCCATGAATTGCGCATTGGCTGGATATGTCCGTTTTGAGCGCTGTGAGTGGTTGTAGGGTTATGATTCTAAAGTATTTGGCGTGAACGCTAATAAAGAACATTATTTTTGGCGAATTCTCTTCTAAGCGACCATGTCGCGTCTTCTGACCGGCCTTGCATATTCTTCAGATGGAGCAGAATTTTATCACGAACATGTTGGTGTGCTTAGTTTCTGTCTAGGAAGACTGGTTGTTTCGCAACAGCACATTTTGTGCTCCTATGTCGGGCAAAAACACCAGTGTCACAAATTGTAGTAATTTCACTCTCACTCCGAAACAAGACTTCTCAGAGACCATATTCCATTGGAAAAAATATTTGCTTTAACGAGCTCTACAATTCTGTAAATCGCGCTTCAAATATTCCTGCAACACCCTGTATATATATATATATATATATATATATATAATAATATAAAATATATATATATATAA
>QVRM01000690.1:0-37236 GCA_003439945.1 Dermanyssus gallinae | reverse complement strand
AGGTTAAGAGCTGGGTTGTTACTTAAAAACTCCGTTAAGCTTGCGCGCTGCTCCGCCCATGACGGACACCTAAGCACCGTGTGCTCTGGAGTGTCGTCGAGTCCATCGCCGCAGTGGACGCACGTGGGGCTGGGGGCCTTTCCAATCCTGAACAGGTACGACTGGAAGTCGCCGTGACCTGTGAGGACTTGGGTTGTGTGGAATGTGATTTCCCCCCCCGGCCGGTTAAGCCAACTTCTGATATTTGGGATCAGGGTGCGGAGGCTGGCGCCTGGGGCACCCTGTTCGAGGTCTTCCCACTCCTCCTGCCAGAGGTCGATTGTACGCTGACGTGCCTTGTCTTTTTGAGGCCTGGATTATCCCATAAGCGGCGGCGCTCGGCTGCCTTTAAATCCCACGGGATCGTTCCGGCAAGGACGAAGGCCGCCGCGGCGCTAACCGTCCTGTACGCTGAGATTACCCTGAGAGCTCCAACCCTTTGGGCCCTACGCAGGCGAGTCCTGTTTGCGGCGAATTTTAGTGTGTTGGTGGGCCAGGCCGGAGCTCCGTACAGGGCAACCGACTCGGCCGCGGACATAATTATTTGTCTTCTCAGCTGCCGTGGACCATATGTGTTGGGCATGAGACGTGCGAAGTCATTGGCCGTCTTCGTTGCCTTTTCCGTCGCCCGCCGCACGTGTTCGGTACCGCGGAGACCCCTGTCAAGGGTAACCCCGAGGTACCTTACGTGGTTGACGAGTACGATCTCCTGGCCATCTAGGCGGAGGTGAAGGTCGGGGCATTTTCTTCGGCCCACCAAGAGTATCGCCTCGCTTTTGGCTGGGGCGAGAGCGAGCCCCGCTTCTTGCATCCAGCGGGCGACATCGCCAAGTGCCTCGTTCGCACGGCTCTGCAGCAGGTCCGCGGTCCGAGCCTGGACGGTTAGGACGAGGTCGTCAGCGTAGGCAAGGAGGTTGACGCCGGGGGGGAGATCCCTCAGCCGCAACACGTCGTCGTAGGTTATAATCCATAGCAGGGGGCCAAGTATGGATCCCTGTGGCACCCCTGCAGTCATGTTAAAAACGGACCCGTGGGACTGGATTGTTCTGTCATGTAGATAATTTGATAAAAGCTTTCGTAGATAAAAGGGGACCTTTTTCCTGTGGAGAGTCCCTAGGGTGACTTTCCATGGAAGGCTGTTAAAAGCGTTCTTGACGTCCAGTAAAATCGCGAGGAACAAGTCCCGTCTTCTAGGCGGGGACTCGCGGAGGAGTTCAACCTGCGTCTGGATCCGCTTTATGGCGCCGATGGTTGAGTAGCCCTTGCGGAATCCGTACTGGCCGTCGGATAGCAGGTCGGTTCCCTCCGCGAAGTCCCGGAGGCGTGCCTCCACGATGGACTCGAATGCTTTAGCCAGGACGCCGAGTAGGCAGATCGGGCGGTAGGAGCCGGGGCCCTTGGGTATGAGAACTAGGTTTGCAGCCTTTCATGCCGCAGGGAACGAGCCCGTCCAGAACATCCCAGTCGCCGCAGCGGCTACTGCTTCCGGGTATTCCGTCATTAGTAGCTTGACCGCGGAGACCGGAACGCCGTCGGGGCCTGGTGCTTTTCCCTCCTTGAGGCGTGCCGCCGCTTCGTGCACCTCTTGCAAGGTGACTTCTGGAGGATCCTGTTCTTCCGTCCCTGAGGCCTCCAGATAGGGGGCGCGGTCAAAGGGAGGATGTTTTGGGAAGAGGACTGATATTGCCTCTTGGGCCTCGTCCGGCGTGAGGTCCACTCTCCGTTTAAAAGGCGGGCGCCCCTTTACCATCTTGTATGGACGGCCCCAGGGATCGTCCTCCAGTTCTTCGAGAAAGGCTCTCCCGGAGCGTTCCTTACTTCTGAAGATCTCCCTGCGTAAGAGGGTCCTCAGCCTCTTATACTCGGCGCCATGGTACAGGGCATACCTCCCCTCGGGCGCACGCCTCCGGGCACGCGTAAAAAGGCGCCTTTTCGAAGGCACCTCTTCCTTAGGTGTCCGATCTCCGCAGTCCACCAGTGCTTTGGTGTGCCGCGGCGCCTAGAATTCGTGCCGCGCCCCGAGGGAGCCCTACAGGCGGTCTCTAAGAGCTCCTGGAGGCCCGTCATCGAAGCGGGCGGGCCATCCGGGCCTATGCAGGCCCTAAGGGACTCCCGGAGTTCGGCGGTTCCCTGGCGCCTCATAGGCGGATGCAGCCCTGCAGATGGTTGCTTTAAGCTGGTCGTCACGTGAAATTTGATTATATGGTGGTCACTTAGCGATTCTTCGTCATTTAAAACTCTCCAGTTTAAAATCCTGTGGGCCTCTGTCCGGCGTGTGACAGTTAGGTCTATACAAGAGGTGCGCCCTGCCCTCTGGAATGTAGGAGCACCTGTGTTAAGAACGACTAGGTCCATGGCCGCCAACCACTCGAGGACTGCATGTCCTCTCCGGTTCGTAGCGGCGGAACCCCACGCGCCAGCGGAAGCATTAAAATCTCCTGTTATAATTAAGAGCTTGTCACATTGGTTAAAAGATGCGGTTAAGTCTTCTAAAAGTTTGATAAGATCTTCAAGTGGGACGTTGGGGCTGCAGTAGCATGAGTAAAAACGCCCAACGTTCGCCACGTCAATCCAAGTAAAACCGTGGCCGCTGCCATGTCCTGAAATCCAGGAGTGGCAGCGGCGGTCAAGTACAATGCTTGTTGCCCTCTCGCCGTCGGTAAACCGGTCCGGGCGGTTCTCTTCTGCCCACCGGACATTGGGCTCGCTCAGCAGCAGCACATCTGCTTCGGCTCTGCTACTGACCTCTTCAAGCATTGCATATGCTGCCCTGCTACGGTTGCAGTTTAGCTGTAGAGCTTTAAGAATCTTAGTCATGTGTTGAGTTAGGAGAGAGCTGGGTGTTGGGGGCCTTGGAGGCCCGAGGGTCCGCAAGGGGTGATGACCCTTGTACCCTCTTGCGGCCCCTCTGGGTTACCAGGGTAAAGCCCTCGGAATCCACCGCGGCACTAGGGTGGCCTCCGGGAGTGGATTGGGCCGCCGTAGGGCGTGGCCTTGAGGCGGAGAGCGCGGGTGCCGCTCGGGTATTGGCTCGGCCGCCGCGGCGACGAAGTTCCTCAAGTTGTTCCCGAAACTTCGGGCATGCGGCGACGTTGGCTGCGTGCCCGTCTTCACCACAGTTGTAGCACGTCGCTTTCCCCGTGCACTCCCTGGAGAGGTGCCCCAGCTCTCCGCATTTATGACAGCGTTTGGCTTTGACTGCCTCAAAGGTGCATGAGGGGGCAGAGTGCCCCACACGTTGGCATCGTTGGCATGTCGGGACACTGATCCACTCCGAGATGGGGCACGAGGACCACCCCATTTGGATTCGTTTAATGCCGAGAATCTTGCCGGCATCCGCCGGGGCGACTCGAACCAGGGCCGTCCACAGACCGGTAACCCCTTTTTGGGGGGGGGGTCGACCGTCAGTGGTCCCTCGCATTGCGCCGCCTTGCGGAGGGCTCTTTCGATGTCTTCGGCAGAGGTACCCTCAATGATGTCCTTTACAAGGAGGCGTCGCATGGAGGAGCGGTCCAGGCTCACGTCCGCCTCCCCGGCTGACTGCAGGACTTGAAAGAAGGTGCTGGCCCCTCCCTCTGCCGCCTCCGCAACTACCAGCCGCACATCTCCGCTGGGCAGTTGCATGACGCGGTTGACCCTGACGTTGTGTGCGATGAGGTCCACCCTGGTCCCCAGCTCCCGGATCATGTCCGCGTAGGTTTTGCCTTCCTTCTTTTTTAGAAGAAAGGTCGTTGTGGGGCTGGGCTTGCTTTTCTTCACGCTGTCTAGGGCCTTCCTTCGTGTCGTAGGGGTGACGGCGAGGTGTAGGCCTTGAGCTCGGGCCAGGCACTCGAGAAGTTTTCCGACTCCCCTCTGCTCCCCCTGGCTACTTATACGGCAGGGGATAGGTCCAAGGCTTCGTGAGCCCACTAGTGCCTTGGCCTTTGTTAACGCTTGATCCAGGAGGTTCTTCTCTTGGATTAACGTCGCATCCTTGGGGAGCCGGAGCGCCACCAGGGCCCTCGTAATAGGCTCGCCGTCGTCCCCCGTCTCGCTTATGCGACGGGACAGGACTACGCCTGTCCTGTCTCCCGCCTCCCCGGCAATGCCCTGGAATTGACAGGCCATGTTCTGCCATACAGCTTTGTCGGAGGGGTCGTTCTCCCTGGCCACCAGAATCCGAAGGGGACTCTCCTTAAGAATGCTCACTCCGAGGTGTGTTATCCTCGTGTAGACGGCTGGTGGCCAGTCTTCGGTGAGGAGTTGTTTGAGGTCCTCCTCCGCCGCAGGCGTCTATTAGCGCGTTTATTTTCTCGGCCTGCCCGTCCATTGCGCGCTCGCCGGGGGTGCACTGGCACCCGGAGTCGGTAGTCTCAGGAGCGGTCCAGGTGCCGACATCCTTTCGTTGTGTCCTGGCCTCTTTTACGGTAACACGGAGCTCCTCCGCCAGGCTCTTAACCATAGTGTCCAAGTTTTTTCTGTTGGCCGTGTGACGAATCAGCCTATCCACCAACTCCGTAATCTTCTCCAGGTAGTTCCTGGGTGCCGTTTCGCCGAGGTTAGCCGTTTGCTCGCCAGGAGTCGTTACTGTATCCGTCGAGGGTTGCGATGCGTCGGTCCCGCTTTTGTCGCGCTCCTTGGGCGGCGGTTGGCGAAACATGTTTCTTAAGGCCAGTCTTGTTTAAAAGTCAGTAATTGTAAAAATGAGCTTTAAAACCTAAGTAGATATAGAACAATAATTAAGTCAGATAATTAACTAATATAAATTTTAAAAGTTAAAATTTTAAAGTGTGCACTGTATTAAAAAAAAAAACCTTAATAAAATATGTCCAGTTTTAACAAATCTTTATAATAACTGCCTCAGTCAAGTAAGATACCTGAAGAATGGAGGAAGAGTTTCTTAAACCCTATATATAAGCGGAAGGAAGATGCTACTGACCCGTCAAACTACCGAGGGATTGCACTGACGAGCACTCTGTACAAAATACTTACATCACTCGTAGTGTCAAGGTTATATAACACCGCAAAAGAAAAGCTACTCGTTGAGCAACACGGATTCCTTCCCAGGCGATCAACCGAATATGCTATCAACTTTCTGCTGGACTATGTGCAACGACGTCACCAAAGTAAAGAAATGACGTACATATGGTGTTCAAAACGTATCGCGACTTTTGTGTTTTTTCAAAAATTATTCATTTATTCATGAATATCTATTTTGTCCCCTTCAAAGTAATCCCCATGAGATATTATACACTTGTGCCAACGGTTTTCCAATCTTCGAAGCACTTCAAAAAACCATTTTTTTTTTTATCTTGTTCAGCTCCTCCTTCGATGCCGTCTTTATCTCGTCAAGCGTAGCGTAGCGTCGTCCTTTCATGGGCCTCTTCAGTTTAGGGAACAAGAAAAAGTCACAGGGGGCCAGATCTGGGAAATACGGTGGCTGCGGCATCATTAGTGTGTTGTTTTTGGCCAAAAACTCGCGCACAAGCAACGATGTGTGAGCAGGGGCGTTATCGTGGTGCAAAAGCCAATTTTTGTTCTTCCACAAATCCGGGCGTTTCTGGCGGATTGCTTCGCGCAAATTGCGCATAACTTGCAGGTAATATTCCTTATTGACCGTTCTACCCTGTGGCAAGAACTCATGATGCACCACGCCCCTGCAATCGAAGAAAACTGTCAGCAAAACTTTCACATTCGACCGAACTTGGCGCGCTTTTTTCGGTCTTGGTTCGTGCGGCAGCTTCCATTGAGATGATTGAGCTTTGGTTTCCACGTCATAACCATAAACCCACGATTCGTCACCAGTTATGACCCTCTGGAGCAAATTTGGGTCGTCGCGGACAGAGTCCAACATCTCATTAGCAATGTTCATGCGATGCTGTTTTTGGTCGCAATTGAGCAATTTTGGTACGAATTTCGCGGCGACCCGTCTCATGCCCAAATCATTGATAAAAATCGAATGGCACGAGCCAATCGATATGTTTAGGTCCTCAGCAACTTCTCTAACGGTGATTCGACGATTGGCCAATACAATTTTCTCCACTTCATTAATTTTTTCGTCTGTTGTTGAAGTGCTCGGGCGTCCGGCACGCTCTTCGTCGTTCACATCTTCTCGGCCTTCTGAGAACATTTTGTACCACCGATAAACGTTGCTTCGGTCCAAGGTAGCTTCTCCGTATGCCACAGTCAACATTCGGAATGCATCCGCGCACTTAATTTCGTTTTTCACACAAAATTTGATACAGGTTCTTTGATCCATTTTTTTGAATAGGTAAAATCGAAGACGATCCAAAACACGTGCAAGCAAAGCAGCTGTCAACAATTAAGTGAACATTCAAAATGGCCGAGCTTGTCGGCATAAGTGAGAGACATGAGTACCAACATAACGCCACAAAAAAATCGAAATTCGAATATACGTAACCCGCGAAAATTCAAAAGTCGCGATAACGATTAAACACACCTTGTATACCGCATGCATAGGTTTTAAGACCGCATTTGTCTCTGTCCCAACCGGGACCGTCTTTTAGAGATCATTCGCAGCAAATTTTTAAAACGCGGAGCAATGTACAACCTTGTCTGGGACATGCTTTACTATAACTCTATTATAGTTAAGCACGGAGATCATGATGTCAACGACACCATAACGCAAACTGGGGGATTGGCCCAAAGAGATCCTGCTAGCCCGGTACATAGCAACCTTATCGGATCTTCTACGGGATGCAAAGGCTCCGCACGCCTTCTACGCAGATGAGCTAGTCATCCTCGCAAAGTCGCGAGAACATCTGCAGTATTTCCTGAACAAAACCGTTAACTGGTGCAAAGAGAACAAGCTAACAATAAACATAGCTTAAACGAAAGTCCTTCGCTTTAGCCGTGGAGGGGCATACGCCGCAGCCGATTGCCGCATTAAAATTAATGGCATTGCATTGGAGATCGTCAGCCTACTTTTCTTATCTCGGCGTTACGTTGACACCAAGACTTTCCTTTAGCATACATGTCGAGACAATACTAGCCAGGGCAACAGCAACTGTCATGCTTCTCGGTGAACTTCGAGAAATCGACCTGAATACTGCGCTAAACATATTCAGGCTAAAAATTGTCCTTATTATACGATACGGCCTGCCTTCAATAGCATCATTTGAGACCGTTTAGAAGCACTTTAAATTAAGGCGCGTGCTAGGTCTACTCAAAAACGCATCTGCTACCTTTGCTCCTGAACTATGTCCGCGAACGAATCCTTTACAGAGAAATTGCCCTATACGGACTACCACTTAGTAAGCCGTGCTCGCAGTATATAGAAAGTTTCAGGATATACGCAACGTAAAGTTTGCGTCTAATACCTATACGGACGGACCAGCGTTTTGCTCGGAATAATGGAAGAGGAGGAGCCCAAAAAAGCCGAGCACTAATTTGTCGAGTGACATGGAACGGATACCATTACCACATGTATTTGAGTGCACAGTGTTTTGAGGTCGATGGTTGTGTGCGTAGACTTTTGTGGAAATTGTGATATTGATAGATACCATATACTTGTGTACACCGAAATAGACACAGCGTCACTGCAATCTCGTACACACTACATAGAATCACTGTAGACTTTGCACAACATCCGATGTATACTACTACCAATATTATGGTGAATAAATATGTATGTTATGTTTTTTCCGTCTCTCATTAATCTAGAGAGTGGCACTCGCCACTTCTTCTGATGGCTCATAATACTGTTCTATGTAGATATGGGCTATCAGAGAGTGAAACTTAAAAGAGCAGGCGCGTTTAGTGGGTATGGGTCTTAGCGGACTAACATCTATCCGCTGAGGTCGAGTCCCAATACTGTTAGAGATAGAAATTGGGACCTTCTTCTTTTCTACTCGCACCAGTAGTACGTAGAAGTATTTAACCCTCCTGCATGAAAAAGACCAAGTTGACGCTAGTGGAGGCCCTCACAAAATGCAGTTACTCTTTGCTGTTGGGAAACATTAATGTTGGTTGAAACTTCACATGCCCACCACACCACATTCGTGCGAGCGGAACCCAAACCCAGTCCGGGCCATTTCAACAAAGCACACATGCCACGAAGTTGATGGTACATCAAGACTGATAGCCGCATGCGAAGACAGTAGTCGGTAAACGCAGTGCACGCATGATCAGTCATAAAACCAGGGTCCAGCACAAATAGCCGATGAACTTGACAGAAGTAAGAAGCATTTGAACTAAATTACCATCGTACAACAGAAACACCGAAGTGATTACCAAGCTAATTACTAATCATAATGATATTATGCAATGTATGCCAATACTCATGCCCGATAGACATTACTACGATTGTGTTTGTTTGTGCGCGGTCGAAATAGCTACAAGAACACTTACATCTTCCGTCCAAAAGATAGGCAACAATATTTTGGGTAGTCGCTCCGCGTCTAAAGAGTGTAGTTTCATGCTGATTTGAGCTCGTAGCCTCATGTCAACTGTCATACCTGATCTCTGGAATAAAAAATAAACAGAAAAACCAGAAGAACCGAATAAACGTCTCGTTAATTATATACGTTAAAAATAAACAAATATCTCTAGCACTAGGCTAAGAATATCTTTATTAATAAAAGAAGAGAGTGTCTATTGCGTCTACTCGGCTTTCGCCGAAGCCATGATGTAGCTAACCACTTCTCTAAATGGGCGGTCCCACACGAACGTAGAGACCGCGTACCCCACTTTCCAAATAAACTCGTAGAACAGCGTTTCATAGACTCTTGACTCTGATAAGAACCAGATCTTTCTCCAGAAATATCTCACATCTCATACAAGTAGGTTTTCTCACAGCATCTTATTTAGTACCAAAAGTTCGAGACCGTCCGGTACGCTTATTATTGCTAATGCTCGTTAGCCTGCCCTTAGCGCTTCCCAACGCTGCATATGATTCGGCGACCGAAGTTAGGAGCCTTCGGTTATCCTTGACACTACTCCATGGTTTAGCATAATCCGTGCTTTGTTTAGCCGCGCAGCGTGTTTAAAATGTGCCGTTCCAGTTAACTCCGTATCGACGAGTACCTCGAGGCATTTCCTCTCCAAATTTCGATTTGAGTGGCCCGCCATCACACCGTTAGATACAGTGTCTCGCTCATATCGGGCGCAAGGGTCAGATGTTTACAGTCTATCCACTCAGCCACCTTCGATCAGATGTCGGTGGCCACGCCTTGTAGGGCCGTGTTCCAGAAAACAGGTCCCGGAATGGAACCCCGTGAGACTAGGGCAGCAACCCTGCACTCTTGCCCACCTGCATTGAGACGTTATTTATCCAATTTCCGATGAGATCATTGAGCACAAATAAGAGGATATCCCCTGTAGGCTCTACATAATTAACACGTATAATGCTATCTATAAAATGTTCCTAAAATTGAGTCGAGTCAATCTGCTATAAAGAAAGCTGCATCTTGACTCTAGCTTTTTCCATAGTTAACTTCCACATGTAATTATTGCAAACAACCGTGGTATAACTACTTTGCAGACTAGCATATTAAGTTTAACGTTATATAGCGCTAATGGAAGGTGTGTGCCTAGAAGCCAAATTACTGCAGGCGCAAAGAGGTTATATATAGCACAGAATACAAGTATGTCAAACACTTCCATAAATGTGTTTTTGAAGTCCTTTAGGGGACTTTAGGCTTATTCGGTTGTTCCATGAACGTAATACGCCGTACTAAGCAGTCCGTTTTAAATTGGAGATTTTCAGATAATATGTCGTAGTATTCATTCATGCAAGTGTGTGTGATGCAATTCAGTACATGCTAGGATTGGTTAGATGAACTTCCATACTCCCTAGTAACAGGTGTGGTACAAGTAGGTAAACATATATAGCCTTTCTGTTCTGCGAAATGCCCTGAATGATTGCAAATGTTTAAATTGTGTAATTATAGACATTTCATGCTCGGTGGGGACTCCCTGAATTTAAATTCATTTGTCGTACGAAGGAGACGACTCCATTAAAAAAATCTTTAGGAATAAACTGTCTCATGTTTGTGTAAATTACCTTAGGATTGTAGTACATGCAAACCATATAGGCGTCAAGTAAAGCCAAAATGTTCCATTTCAAGGGAAAGCGGCCAGGTGTTCGACCAATTCTGGTAACTACGAGATAAGAGATAATTTTGACGGCTGCGATTGACGATGAATGATTCTACGCGACTACGTATGAAAGCTAAATAGGTGAATCACTTTAAATATATAAGGACAATGTTTTCAAGTGGGAATAGCTCGTTTAAGTAACACGTATCAGATAAGAACACTCTGCAACACTGGACTCTGCAAAACACTATTTGTTGCAAGTTTCCCTGTTATTTCTTTATCGACAACCCCGTTACATCTAAGTTGGTGTTGTCTTGTAACATCCTTCTCTTATGCAATTGTACCCGAGAGTTTACCAGCTGAGACTTAGGGCTTGACATTTATGAAGTACATTCGGCTAGAAAAGTTTTACCAGGTTCGTGATTCACGGGGCAAAGTGATTTTGTAGGCAACCAACTTCGAACCCTTGATCTTAAATAGGTAACCTTTTTCACTATATCAAATAATTATAAAACCCGTAGCCTTGCCAATAATAAAATGTACATATAGATTCAACACGGATAACATATAATTAAGTAAAAATTATGTGACCTATGGTGCTTAGACTACTACTATACACATATTCAAACTGAGGTAGCTAATTAAATGCAAGTGTCACGCACTGTTTAATTAACTAAGTACAAGCTTACTTAGTTAATAAACACAAACTAATAGAGTGGTATAATAAAACCTACAGCATGAACGTCAATGTAAAAGTTGTGTTTCTTGGGGTCAGGATTAAGACCTCTGACGTTGGCTAGCAAAACTGGATCCCCGTTAAGAAAGTGAGGTAGGCTAAGTACAACTGGGGTCAGGAAGTATTGACCAACGCCGCGATGCGCGTTACACCGGCTCGCATCCCACGTCCCAGGTATGTGTGTCGGTTGCGCGTTGAGACATCTGTACAAAACAAAGTGAACCACATTACAGAGCAATAGACTAATTGTGTTAGAAGTTCATAAAATGTTAGTAGTACTCCACAGTTTTGACGGATCTAAAAACAGAATCCCGTCAGTAGAACAAATGCCCTCAAGGTAGGTTTTATGAAAGATTCTATCAGGACTGTGATCGGAAATCAGTTGGTTTTGGTGGTGGAGAGATCATACATAAGCTCTTCCTGATTACTAAAGCTAGGTGGTTCTTTCGTCATGCAGCAATCTTAATGTAACATATTTAGAAAAACTGCACTGCGTCCATAGCCCATGACTTTTTTTAAATCCCCAACGGGTTACTAATCAAGATATGGCCTTTAGACATACCTAAATCATTAATTTGTACATCTCTATGACCTCGTTTAAATGTTAATAGAAATAAAAATGGAGCGACAATTGCCTCAGAAGAACGCGTGCACTAGGAAGATTACTTTATCTTGTATAAAGTGGGTTAGGACCACATTAGCAACGCGCCTCTGCACGAATACCGCGTACCCGCGGTAGGCATCGAAATCAAGGCGTTGTTTCAAGAGAGCCGCAGATCTTTTGTCTCTGGTTGCAAAATTCAAATGCTGGCCGACCCTGTGGAGGAGTTTGCAAGTAAAGTTGCCTGGGCCGCCCATAGTTTCAAGCGCTAGCGGTTTAAACTCGTGTGGGTAACCTATTGCGGCGTATTTTGCGAGCTTTCCTCGTTTCAGCTACATTACCAGCGTGACCTGCCGAGATCCCCCCGCCATCGACCATTGAAGGTGACCGATTAAGTCTGTGACGGTGGCGTCCCAAACAAGCATCCTGCCCCTACTGAAGAGGGTAAGAGTAACCCTTACCATCGTCGGCAGAGATGTCCTGGGGCTCCATAACGCAGGGGAATTCACATGGCCTAGGCGCTCGACCGAAGGTGTCGTTAATACCGGCATGCCTAGCACGTCGTCTAACATCCGTGATGGTCTGATTTGCTAACATGTTGGCCGCATTTATATTGATATGAGAGACAAAGTCACAGCTGAGACGAAGGCCTGCCCCGATTCGGATCGTTCTGTTGTCCAGGAGGGTGCCCAATGGAGCACTTGGAAGCGTATGCAACCAGGCTCCTTCCGGCCGGAGAGCAACTTTTAGAAGCTCTAGGGCATTACCAAAGGTAACCTTACATCCCGCCAATAAGACCTAGAGTGTGCGACGGTCCGGGGCCTGTGCACTATCTCCTGAAAAGTAAATCTCACATTTCTGGGGATTCAGCCCCAAACCCAGTATCTCACGGAAATCAAGCACGCTAAACGTCATCGGCAACCATGTCTGCATCGTCCCCCACCACGCCATTGTCGTCCAGGTGCCAAATGTTAAGTGGACTGTTAAAAGAGTCCACCGGAAATGATGCCGTGATCTGTTTTGTGCTGGGTAATGGCGAGTACGCAAAGTGTTAATTCTGGCCTAAAGGTATCCTATTTCGTCGTTGGGTTGGTGGTGTTCCCTATGAGAAAATGGTTATGGAAAGCTTTATTGCGCCTGGCGGTCCGGTTTTTGGCAAGTGACTGAACAGACCGGTTTTTGGCAAGTGACTGAACAACTCTTTCCTGTATCTGGGACTTTGGCCTCATTATACTGGGACGACCTTCACTGCTCACATTGTGGAGACTGTGCGCACAGCCCTAATCTCTCT
Source organism: Dermanyssus gallinae (assembly GCA_003439945.1). Lineage (NCBI taxonomy): Eukaryota > Metazoa > Arthropoda > Arachnida > Mesostigmata > Dermanyssidae > Dermanyssus > Dermanyssus gallinae. The sequence continues at coordinate 24,531 of QVRM01000690.1, read as the reverse complement.
TTATGGATAAGCAAGCGACGTCCGGCGACTTTCCATCCCGACGGCAGTAGCACTTTTTTTACCTCAAGATTGTTCTAACGCTGATGTATGGTCTTGACAGAGTATGGAAACACCTCACTCGAGCAAACTTTGATTTGATTGAAAGGTGTTTCAAAATGTGCATGAAGCGAGTACTTTGCCTGTTAATGCGGACAAAAAGCCGATTTGTGTACTTTTTTTTGTAGAGGTGGATAATGCTTTACGCACGCCCTCCGATGTTAACGAAGGGTAGTGTGGGACTAACGCTAATCCAATCCGCACGTGCTACCCACAAAAACCACATCATCCACCCTCTCCTGGTTCAAAGTTGTGAACCATAACCTCGAAACCGCGAGAGAACCATTACCTCGAAACCCATGCTGCGACCCTTTCCTTAATCTACGAGTATGTCTCGAGCAGGGAGTGGGTCTTGCCCAGGAGTGGACACTAGAGGCCTAGTGTTGAATCGCAATCTGCAGCGATCCTCCTAACGGAATTTTTCACGCATAATCCCGTCTAGGTATAGGATCCCAGCGTGCCAGTCCGTTGTCGACTTGGGCATGTTGGCCACGATGGTCGTAGTCGGGCTACCTTTGTGGCCATAGGAGGAGCCCGTGCGGTAGACCGTGAGGGCTTTGCAACTCTCAGCGGTGTGCACCGCGTAATCGGGTGCACCTGTGGTGCAGATAACGCAAATATCTGTATTTGCCTTGCCTTTGCGGAAAAGGTACGACTGGAATTGTCCATGCCTTGTGAGCACTTGCACGGAGTAATATACGCCCGCGTGACCCGGATGGCCATCCCTCTTTAGAAGCTGCGTATCATGCGCTATGCCTTTGCGGTTTGCAGCGCTATACCAGCCCATATGGGCGTGGCATAGAAAGCAATGGCCTCTGCCACGACCGCTAGGAGCAGCCGCTCGGCGTGCGTTGCACCCCCTTTGCGAGGAAGGATGCGTGCAAGCTTGGTGGAGACCTTCGTGACCTTCTGAATGATGCTCTGGACTTGTGGCAGGCAGGTGAGGCCTGTGTCCAGCGTTACGCCTAGGTACCTTGCCTCCCGTTTGATAGTCAGCCGGTGCCCTGCAAGTGCTAAGGATGCTTGCCTAGTACGACGGCGGCCGGTTAGGTAGATTATCTCGGTCTTCCGAGGGGCCATCTCCAGGTAGTTTCCGGCCATCCACTTCTCCATTCTGCAAAGAGCCGTGTTAGCTCGCGTCTCAAGCACCGCCTTTGTTCTCGTAGTGACCATCAGCGCCAAATCATCGGCGTAGGCGATTATGTCCACCCCGTCGGGCAGGTCGTCTAACCACAGGACTCTGTCGTGTGCTATATTCCGGAGGATAGGCCCGACGCTTTGTGTACCTAATGTCTGGCTGTGCACCGGTTGTTGGGATAATTCGATTGAGGTTAAAGACGCCGCGTACAGTACTATTCGATAGCTTTATCTCAGAATGGGAAAATAAGGTTGAACAAACCCGACGAGAGGTTAGAGACCTGGATATTTTTAGTGCCTTTCACTTCTGGTCTGGTCTTGCATAAGACAATCGCCGCGTCTATACCAGATACATAATTCATGGTCAACATTACCTGATCTGTTGGAATATGAGCTTCCATGAGGAGTACACGGAGTGCATCTGCCGACTGTGCTCTCAGGCGTGTACGAAGTTTTATGCGTTTGCCTGCCTGACATTTGCAAAACGATCACTGCACTGCCTCTCTCGAATATCATGCCGCGAGCAGCTCACTCTATAATCTGTATAATTATCTATGGAATATGCATACTCAATATGAGTGAAATAAATATTAAGATGATGATAAAAGAGTCAACTAGCTCTTTATTAAACAACAGAAAGGGATGGCCTTGTTGCAGTCCCGTGGCCGAAGATATAGGATTATCTGGGAGGACCAGTTAAGAAGCGGTACGGTACGCTTGGTTGACGTGGTGCGCAGTATGTCGCGACCGCATTTGAGAGATGATCCCCTCTTACAGAGCTAAGTGTGTTCTTAAAGTCAAGCCTCAGAAGGACACTAGGAAGCGTGTGTAAATCGACGAAAGTTCTTCCCTTGTAGTCTGGCGGCGATGTTATCACGACCGTTTCGACATGTCCAGTCCGAAACGATCGATTGTAGATATCAAGGCCGCCGAGCTTGACATGGCCGACAGTTGTGCCTAAACAGATGTTGTGGTCTCGTCCGGCCTCGTCGGCATGGACACACGACAACTGTGGTATCGGCGACTGCGCGGCGTGATCGCGCACAAAGCAATGTCCAAGGCGGTGGCGGGGTGGTGGCTGAGCTATGTTAACCACGTGGAGTAGTTAGTTAATCGTATTGACGTTGTATCATCATAACGCCAGTATAACCACGACGACAACCGTCGATAATGCGACAATAATCACAAGAACCACACAACAATTCGATCGACGACCGGCTCAGTCACTCACCACAGCCCCACTCAACCTGACTCGAACCCACGGCCTCGATTCACGCGCTGTTCGTCGTCGCTGCCATAGCAATGCCAAACAACAACAAAAACAACATCTACTACTACTACTACTACTACTACTACTTCGACTTTTACACGGGTAGGTAGCTTTAGCAGTGAACAGTTGTATCACCATCATCACACACTGCCTGGCGCTCCTCGTGAAGGCAATGGTGCAGGAAAACATCTTCCCCCCAGGTGTTAACCTGCCTGCCTACGCTAATAACCTTGTCCTAACTGTCGAGGCTCGGACCCCAGATAGGCTGAGCCGTGCAAAGCAGGCAGTCTGCGACGTTGCCCATTGGACCCGAGCAGCAAAGCTCTCTTTGCCTCTGCTAAGAGCAAGACAGGGAAGATGCCGCCACCCTTCAGCTCTGTCTAGAAGACTAGGAGATAGCACTTGATAAAAACACTGTAAATGAATGTCGGGGTTACCCGACAGGGATCTCCGCTGTACTAAACACGTGCGGCGGCTGACGAAAAACGCAGCAAAGACTGCCAGTAACCTCACACGCCACATGCCCAATAACTATGGGCCACAGCTGCTGAGAAGACGAATTATTATGTTAGAGGATAACTCCGACATTGAAAAGCAAGAATTGTTAGCGCACAAACGATCTCTGGCAGAAGCTCCGGCACGTCAGCATCGTCTGGCACGTCTGGAATCTCAAACATCATAGGATGACTCAATCAACCGGGGGAAGAAGTTAAGTCACGGCAGCTTCCAGTCCTATCTGTTTAGAATCAGGAAGGCCCTCAGCCCCACGTGCGTCCACTGTAACGATCGACTTGAAGATACCCCGGAACACACAATACTGAGGTGTGTCCAGCATAAGTGGAAAACGCGCACACCTACTCTAGCTTCTAGCAATCATGACAGACTTTAACCAACGTGACATAATCAAGGAAATGACGGAATCAACACTTCACTCGAATAGCAGGGAACCTTCGTGCTACGATATATGCGTGTACTACCGCACGTTTTGGTTAGTCTTCTATAAAACAAACAATTGCATATACTATGCTATTATTAAGCTCTTATTTGTGTGTATATGTAAACGCCATTCTGTCGCAAAAACATTCTTCCTCAGACCCCAGTATTGGTTTGTATGAAAAGTTGTCACGTGCTGAAATGGTGCTGTAAAAATCTACCTCGTTATTGTGTGGCCTAATACTGTGCGGAGTTGCAGCTTTATTGAGCCAACCAACGAAACTAGGAAACATATGCGTGGCGAACTCCCCACATAGTCTACAGTTTGCCAGCCTCAGAAATCCTTAGTAATATTACTAGACAATGGAATGCTTTCATGCTTTTTCTGTGTGCAAAGGACATACTGATCAATTTCGCGGTTCCCGGTCTCATTAAAGAGATCGCTACCTCCGGCAAAGCGAGCGATTCGTTCGCCGTTGATAACGTACTGTTTTTGACAATACAAAGACCACGGCTTGCAAAGCTGACCTAAACGTAAATACTTTATACTCCTCGGCGGTTCTTCAAAAGCCGGATAAAGCTCACCATCTGCAAAGAGATGCCGCCAAGTACTAATTACTATCTTTTTACCCTCGGCAATTCTATAAATATAATTTCATCAATAGTAGTTCGGAAAACAGCACTTAGCTCTAATATAAGCACTTTACTGCCAAACACTAATATACGTGTCTGGTAATGGACAGTATATGTATATATATATCATATTCCACAGTAACTTCAAAATGAAATAAAACCGTTAGTGTATATATATATATATATATATATATATATATATATATATATATATATATATATATATACTTGTATATCGAGGCTGCGTATTAATTTGCCACAGTATTGATTTAAACGGCAATTCATAAGGGATACAAAAAACAAATTATTTTCAGATAAGTCTGATGCGTCTTCAGAACTTACTGGAAAGGCCGTGAGCAATAGCTTTACGTTATCTACACACTAACATATGTAGAATAGTTTAAGATCAATAAACACTTTAAGTGTTCCCCAGTTTTAACAAACAACAAAGTTCAGTATACTAGTTGAACGTTGGCAAACATTTTATTGGTATGATTGATGATGGTGATTATTTATATTCTAAATCTATAAGTGTTTCCCTTGAATAATAATCGAAATAACCTTTGCACACATAGTTCATATTTTTTTAATAAGGCCGTGTCTATCTTTCTACTTTCCGTAACCTAATTTACCCATTTTTAACTAGAATGTACAGCACTATAATATATTAGGTAAATCCATCCTCAGCAACGCAGCTTATAAGCAGAGTATGTTAACAACTGTACATAGATTGAACTCGGATGCGCACGTCGTCCTGCATTGAAGACGCTCCACAGCCCCTAATCGGTGAAGGAACACTCATCTATACGGAATATTGAAGCTGGCCAAACATTTAATTGAAATTGTCCTGGTAGCCAGAGCGCTCTAGGAGAGTTGCAATGGTTTAGCTTGCAGAAGGTTCACTGCGGTTACAAGGTCCAGTTTTGCCGGTTTTTGTCGGAGAAGGGCAGCTAATGGTAAATGCTTTCGCAGTAGTTCTCTTGCTGTAAACTAAGAATTTCATCTAGTTCTTTGCGGAACTCCTTCGGGTCTCCCAAGCGTACCGGACGATAAGCACAGAGGCGGTTCTTGTTCTGCCTTACCAGTTCCCCTGCGATCTCGTGGCACAAAAAGGAAGGAAGCGTAAAACGGATCTTACGCAAGCCCAAAGGACAGCGCTTGAGGCGTGGTCTCATGAGTAGGCCATGCCCACTCAGAATGCGCCTGAAGGGTTGCACCCGGTCTCTCGTACTGGATTTCGTTGATATGGGGCCACTCACGTACTTTTTAGTCCAGGACCTCATGGCCACGGCCAGCTCAAAACTAATATGGTACGAATTGGAAAGTCGCGAGTGGACACGTGCACGCATTGCACGTCGGGGCAGTCGTACGACTGCCGTCGTCGACCTCATGCACGGTGACGTATATATATACATACTCGTACAGGGTCATTCGTATCAAAATTGTTTCTTTCGAGGTTTGATAGAACTCGGCAAAAAAATATTTTTTCCTTATGGAGGGAGGACGCGGAAACGTTTTGTTTAGGAGTGAGGATGAAATTTATAAAAGTAGTTTTTCTGCCTTTTTTCTTCTACATAGTTGTGCGAAATCTACGTTTGCGGGAGAACCAGTCAACGCATAAAGGAACCAATTATATCGGCGTATTCGGAGGAAAATTCTGCACAACGGAAGACACTTCACTAGCTTGCGTAGTGAAAAGCGAATAACCAGATTAAGAAAAGTCATAAGAAGTCGATATGTTAAGTTGTGAAAATGTGTAAACTTTTTCTATTACGACCAAATATGTACGTCCAAAAGACCACTCTCACGCACTAGCAAATTTAATGCCCACATTCTCGTATCAAGGTGATGGTGCTGCGTTATGTAGTTGTCAAGTAACTAAGCTTTTTCGACAGTCATAGTTGTTATGTTTTACGTGCAAATTTTTACGTTCAAAACCGTAACATTTTGCCAAGACGTTTCCGCCCCTTCCTTCCACTAGAAAAATTGATTCTCTTGCCGAGTTCTACCAAACCTCAAAATTTGTACCTAACTTTCTCATACATTCTATGCAAGTATGCATGTGTTCGGTTTTGATATGGCTATCAAAAAAGCATTTTCTTCCGAACACGCCGATATGATTGGTTCCGTCAGGCGTTGACTGGTTGTCCCACAAACGTAGATTTTGCACAACTATGCAGAAGAAAAAAGCAGAAAAACTACTTTTATAAATTTCATCCTCACTTCTAAACAAAACGTTTCTGCGTCCCCCGTCCATAGGGAAACATTATTTTCTTGCCGATTTCTATCAAACCTCGAAAGAAGTACATTTTGATACGAAAGACCCAGTATACAGGGTGTGACTGAACGAATTTTATAGCGATACATAAAATTGTAGAGCTCGTTAAAACGAATATTTTTTCCAATGTGCTCTGAGAAGTCTTGTTTCGGAGTTACAGTGAAATTAATACAATTTGTGACACTGGTGTTTTTGCCCGACATAGGAGCATAAACTGTGCTGTTGCGAGACAACCAGTCTATCCTAGACAGAAACTAAGCACACCGTCGTGTTCGTGATAAAATTCTGCTCCATCTGATGAATATGCAAGGCCGGTCAGAAGACGCGACATGGTCGCTTAGAAGAAAATTCGCCAAAAATGAAGTTCTTCTTAGCGTTCACGCCAAATACTTTAGAATCATAACCCTACAACCACTCACAGCGCTCAAAGCGGACATATTCAGCCAATGCGCAATTCATGGCGATCATTTTGGTACCAAACATATGTCAATGCGAGCTGTGGTTGCGGAGTAATTACGAGTTTTCGGCGGGATGTCCAGATTAAGTGCATGAAAAATGACGCGCTGCGGCTGTCGCGCGACACGTCGGCGGTAGTGAACGTCGCCACACAGTCATTTTACATGCACTACAATCTGGACATCCCGCCGAAAACTCGTAATTACTCCGCAACCACAGCTCGCATTGACATATGTTTGGTACCAAAATGATATGAATATGTCCGCTTTGAGCGCTGTGAGTGGTTGTAGGGTTATGATTCTAAAGTATTTGGCGTGAACGCTAATAAAGAACTTCATTTTTGGCGAATTTTCTTCTAAGCGACCATGTCGCGTCTTCTGACCGGCCTTGCATATTCATCAGATGGAGCAGAATTTTATCACGAACACGACAGTGTGCTTAGTTTCTGTCTAGGAAGACTGGTTGTCTCGCAACAGCACATTTTGTGCTCCTATGTCGGGCAAAAACACCAGTGTCACAAATTGTAGTAATTTCACTGTAACTCCGAAACAAGACTTCTCAGAGCACATGTTCCATTGGAAAAATATTCGTTTTAACGAGCTCTACAATTTTATGTATCGCTATAAAATTCGTTCAGTCACACCCTGTATATCCCTTGACGCACGCACACTATATATATCTCTCTCCCTATCTCTTTTCCTCACTCTTTCGCTGGCCACAGTCCGTCAACGGACTTTCAATGTAGTAGCCGCAATAGACGTAGTCATAATAGTAGTACAGGAGTTGTTGTTGTTGATTTAGCTATTTTGATTGCTGTTGTTGTTGTTGTTGTTTTGTTGCTAAACAACGACGGCAGTTACGACGATTTTGCTGGCTGACGCCTGCTGCTGTCAATAGTGTTGCTGTTGCTATTGTTGTTGGTGTTGTTGCTGTTGTTGACGTTATGTTGCGTTTACTACAACTCTTGCCGTTGCTGCTGCTGCCTCGCCTGCTAGCACAGCCAGTAGTAGAGGTAGTCGTCTTCTCTCATGGTCTCATGGTCGACGTAGTCAACCATGAGGTCTCGTTCTGCTCCGCCTTGGCCCGGGTCCGCAGAAACTCAACGTATCGCTACAAGGAAAGATCTTGTCGGTCATATGATAAAGGATATCGCCGCATGGGGGGCAGGCATCTATTCCGAAAAGCTATTATGCACGAGAAGACGCGGCTAGGGAAGACTTGCCGCGCTCGCCTTGGAGGCACGCAAGGGTAGTTAAAATAAGCTTGCCCCTTCAAGAGACTAGCACAGTCCAGAACTCCGAAAAGCGGCTCGACGCAATGCTTTGGTCTGCGAGCTGTGGCCAGGACGAGATCGATAAGGGCTGGTTGAGCATAAGGGTCCTCCACATTTCCAAACCCGGGGGTGGGAAGGAAGAAGGTGTTTTTATTGGGTGAAAGTTCCACACCAGGCGGTGCTAGTTGCCAGTACGAATAGTTAGTGCATTAGCGCTTTCAAACTTACCATAAAAGAAACAAAGGTTACGAGGAGCTACCAGAAACGCAAGTGTTGGCAACATACACGCCGCTGCTAAGCTGCGCAAGCTAATAAAAGTAAGCGCAACTGTGGGCAAAATCCGTTGAAAGTTTGCGACGTCAGGGGAAATGCAGATCAATCGCGTGGTACTCGCTGCACGAGGCCTAGCAGTGCTGTTTGAAGGAAGCTAAGAGAGACTAACATAGTTTTCGGTCGTCAACGGCCGCCATGAATTTAATTTATCATTGACACGAGCATTCTTCGCGGCGACCCGCCCCATGATTAGGGGACTGCCGGCTTTAAGCCGTTCATGTATCAAGACCGTCTTCTTAGGAGTCGGGTGAAATTGCAGGATTCAAACGAGCCACGCCAAGTGCGTCCTTCGGTACTGCTCGCTGACGACTCGTAAATATATATATATATATATATATATATATAGTATATATATATATACTTTAGTGCCATAGCCGTCTGCTAACATATCGGCAACAGGGCAGTCAGTCGCGCCCGGTGGCATGGTGCCTTCACCTATGCTTCGCGACCGAAGGAGGCACAAAAGTGCGCGGCTTCAAGCCCCACCGTTGCACATTTGTGTTTATGAATGTCGTTTATGTAGCAATGCAAAAAGCAGTTTCGTGGACGTTAAATCTTGGCCGAGGGTCAGTCCAAAAAAGGTATACAGTCAAATTATCCTCACGCTAGAGTAAGTCGGTAACAAACACCTTTATTATTATATATAGTTTTGTATAGTACAAGGAAGCAAGATATCATATGTGCGTATGACAACTGTGCGTATTCATGGCGGGAAAACAACATTACTCGCCATAAAATAAAGGAGCAGGATAAAGATTTGCATGTGTCCACTATGGCTATTGCTGGTTAGTTTTAATCAGAACAGTTTTAAGTGTGCTCCGTTACTGTTTGTAAATCACTTACTTGTGCCCTCTAGTTTATTGCATCGAGCACCGTACCATAGGAGTGTACTGAAAATTAAACGATACAAACATGTTAATTATATTAGCATCTAGCCATTTTATAAATTATGCAACCTAAATGTGTGTGATACAATACACCTGCCGATATCTTAAGCTGACTGATCTATCGGAACCAACAGGATACCAACAATAGTTAAATAATGAAGATCTGATAAGTGCAAAACGTGCATTCTGTCAACAGCAATACATGTACAAGTCGGTAAATACAATTACAGCTAATTTCTAACATTTTGAAAAAAAAACAGCTTTTAAAATACTCAACTGTCTCTTCCCAATTTTGTAAATTTGGTTGACTCTTGCAGTATCAGTATACACCTGGTGAGTTTCGAACTCAACACCGTTCCGTCCCGAAAAGTATGCATACTTTCCGCGTCCCGGAAAACCGAACGGCCTAGATGCGATATCATTCTTGGCCAGATATGCGTCGTGGTAACTGTACCCATTCCACAAAAATAAAACCGTTTTACAGCAATTTCACCGATACTTAACGTACATAAAATTTCCTGATCTAAAAGATATCATTCGACAGCAAATAAATACGTATTGTGTCTGCCTTACGTCATCAACCGAAGATCTGGACTGAATTAAATATAATTCTCTAAACCTGACTCAATTACAACGTAACTAAATGGCCCAATAAAATGCAGCAAACCTTGTAAGATAAGTTGTTTTATTAGTTTGTTCAGTCAATTTTTTTACAAAATCGCGTAAACTCTAATCTATTAATAGAGGCAACGGCAAAATGATGTTCAGGACGTCACCGACACTTAGGCAATAACATTACTACACACAAATATTGTAAATATAAAATTAATGTATTAGTGATATTATTAATATGATTTTAATACCTAGATGGAATAATTATACAAATAAACCTTAATTCAAAAAAATAATATAGAGCATATGCGTGACGACCACTCTGCGCGGTAGATACCCGAAGGGTGAACGGTTATTTTCGCGAACGCAGACAGCGCCTTACATACCTCAATGGCATGCGCGGCATCATCGGGTATCGCAGAGAACACATATGTCCGTCGCTGCTTTCCCGATCTTCATCATGTACGCCTGGAATTGGCCATGTCCGCTCAGCGCCTGGGCAGTGTCATTTGTCATTGGTTTCTGTGCCGTATACCACTTGCGCAAGTCCGTGATGAGAGGGCGGGTTCACGTACCTCTCGCGTCTCCGGCAGACGAGTAGGTCCACATCTCCGCCCTAAGCGGCGAGTGTGGCCTCTCGAGCTCCAGTCCACGATGTCTCCCCGTTTAATCTCCGCCTACTCCTCTCTTCCGCCAGCATGTCTCATGGAAGCAGGCATGCTAGAACAAGCAGGACGTCTCTGTTGCCACATCCTGTTGCGATTGGACACCCCTCCCTCCCGGGGTAGTATACGGGCCAGACTGACCGAGAATCTTGCCATCTTTTGCGTAATCTGACTGATGTGTGGTAGGCCAGTTAGACCTAAGTCCAAGGTTACCCCTAGGTACTTTGCGTAGCGGGACGGCGTGAGAGCGTGCCTGTTGAGCTCCAGGGACATAAGTCCTGTCCGCCTGCTGGCCTCTGTTTTTTGTGGTGCTCACTCTAGGTGATGTTCAGTCATCCACCTGCTTATTCGATCAAAAGTCGTGTTTGCCCTGGCCTCCAGGATAATCTATGTGCGAGCGGTGGCCACCACTGCAGGATCATCCGCGTAGACGATTATCTCCACCCCGTCCGGCAAGTCATCAAGGCGCAAAACACCATCGTATGCCACATTCCATAGAACTGGGCCAAGTATCGAGCCCTGCGACATCCCCGCCGTCATTTAATGGGTTTCCTCTTGCGCGAAGAGTGTGCGCTCCTTCAGGTATGAGGATAGTATGCGCCGCAGGTACGGGGGGATCCCCTTCTGCTCGAGCGCACTCGTTGTCGACCAGTTAGCGATGTTGAACGCACTGCACGTCCAGCAATAGCACGTAAATCCGAGCTCCACCAGGTTCTTGCCGGCCAGGCTTTTATGCCGTCACGTCTGGCTGGGCCCTGGCCACCCGGCAGGCAGTCGCAATAATTGTAGCCAGGGTATCTTCGTCTAATCAAGTTTCCGCCAAGCGAGTGAACCGGTTTTTAAAGTCTAAAAAGCTTTTTGTTGATATATCGCATCTGCCACGTGCGCCTCCGCGTATCGGGACAATGCGTGATCGGCGAGATCAATTCAAACGTTAGATAAATTGGTCGCTTAGGGTTTCCTCGTTCTCCTGGACTTTCCAGTCTTGTATCTGTCGTAGAGCCGTCGAGTCCGCAAAGGTGAGGTCTAAGATTGATGTTGGACCTTGGCGCGCAAACGTAGGAACATTGCCATGGTTGGCCAGGGTTATGTTGTGCTCGGACATCCAGTCAAGAAGAGTCGCGTCTTTGTCGGTGGACCCCCGCTCAGGCAGTGTGCACCGCACTGAAGTCTTTCGTAACAAGCACTGAGTGTTTGGGTATCGGCGGGATGTTATTGACACCGATAGACTATCCAAGTATCCCTCCAGGTATTGCAGAGTTTTATTAGGCGAAAGGTAACTCGATTATACAACGATATTATAATGTGGTACGCCCAGCTTCTTTAGCATAACCCCAATCGGTGAGAGACAGGTCACATCTTGACGTATCCACCAGATGGCCACATTGCTTTGCGGATAAGTGTACACGTTAGGTGTAAAACAAGAGATGTACACATTTTGTTTTTATATGAGGCAACGGACCACCTGGTGCTGTGTGGTGTATGCGCCCAGTAAATCGTGGGCCGCCCAACGCCGATTGAGGCTCACCTGGAGAAACCTGATCATTATTCTTCCTGAGAAGCTTCAACCTGGGGGCGTTGCCCACCTTTTGCCAGTCCTCCATAGGCGCGAGGGTCCTACGGCAAAATATTCGCCGCTCTCGATCCAACGCCGGTTCAGCGGGTCTGGATGCTTCTGGCAGGGCGTCAGGTCTAGGCTGCGCCGTGACACCTGTTTTCGATTCTCCAGGTGGGATAAGCTCGTTCCCCTTTCGTGATTCTTGTAGCTGTGTGCGGTATGACCGGCAGGCGATTCTGTCGGCCAGACTGTGGCTCAAGACCTCACACACAATACAATGTATTGTCTTGGCCTCACACGCAGCCGCCGCATGGTCTGGCCATCCGTATTGACGACAGAAACGGGCGACTGCCTTAGGTGCCGTGCATGTAGCAGTCTTGTGGCCGGGTCTCTGGCAGTTGAAGCACGCGGATAGTTTTCCCAGACTTCCGGCGTGCACCTGCTCAGGGTAGATCGCCGAGCCTAAAGCCATCGGGCAGCAAGGGGCGTCACCTTTAGCAGCCTATACCAGCGGTTTGTAGTGCGGCCTTGACGTGGGTCACTAGCCACTATAGGAACCGCCTTAGTAGCAGCCCGTAGCTGACAAGTGTCTGCCTCTATCCTTCTAGCACTGGCCAGAGGATTAGTGTCCTGTGAGGTCACTTCTCTCAAGCCGTCACTCATTCGGCTGTGAATCTGGTGGCCAATTGCCTTGCTGTCGTCAGTCAACTGAGCCCCGAGGTCCTGGGTGATGCTCCGTAGTCTGATAATGACGTCGCCGTCATTATTTCTAATGAAGACGCTAACGGCCGACTCCACTTAACATAACATAACATAACATCACTTTTATTTCACATAAAAGGGTTGGTATCAATATACATACTTCTGTAAGACAATCGTAATTAATCACCAAATAGGCGAGCACTATTTGGATTATCATGGGCCCATTTGGCCATACGCCAAGCAAACAGTCCGTAATCAGGTGCCCCCACAGCGTGTTAGATGACGTTGTTCCAAGTATCGACACACTTATCATGCAGTGCAACTTATCTGTTCTACACCAATTACGAAAATGTGACTTGTTAGGACACTTTTTTGATGTACGCTCCAATAACCTAAGGAGTCAACGATCAATCACCTCAAAAGCCGTGGCCCGCGGTGAATTCGTGAACGGCCGCAAGTGCTGGCAACATACAAGCCGCTGCTAAGCTGCGCAAGCTATTAAAAGTAAACGCAACTATGGGCAAAACCGCTGAAAGTTTGCGACGTCAGGGAAAATGCAGATCAATCGCGTGGTATTCGCTGCACAAAGCCTAGCAGTGCTGTTTGAAGGAAGCTAAGAGAGACTCACATAGTTTTCGGTCGTCAAGGGCCACCATTAATTTAATTTGTCATTGACACGAGCGTCTTAGAAACATGTTTTGGACGCCATTCACCAACTTCCTATATTTGGACAGATAAGGCTTCCAGACAGGGGAGCAATATGTGAGTTTAGGAAGAACAAGAGATTTGTAAAGGCGAATGTACACATGTGGAGTCGTTAAAATAAAACAGCGAAAGATAGTATTTATTGTGCGCAGAGATGTCTCCACAACCTTGGTAATGTGAAGGCTAAAGTTAAGATCAGGCGTAATATATATGCCTAAGCCCCGGGTGTAAGAGAGGGTCGGTAAAATGCAGTTGTCAATTTTGTAGTCAAAGTCAAGTGCACCATTTTTCAGTACAATGCATTTAGAGGGTGAGAGAATCATGTTGTTTTCAGAACACCATCGTGCAATGCCGTCGACGGCAGTCTGCAGAACAGCGTGGGGAGTCACTAGAGCAAATAGGATAATAAAGTTTTAAGTCATCAGCATATTCAAGATATTTGACCGCCGGTGGCAGGTACTTATTTATGTCCAATACAAAAATTGTGTATAGAAGGGGGGATAAACATCCCCCTTGAGGTACATCAGATACTGCAGGATATGGTCGACTAAGTTTGTCACCAACCTTAACTCGAAAATGACGGTCGCTTAAAAATGCCTTCACCCATTGCACTGTACATGCATGGATACCTAGATCTTCCAATTTGCAAAGCAGAAGAGAGTGATCTACTCTGTCAAATGCGCTCTTTTGGTCAAAATAAACACAGTGAAACGGTTTTCGATCATTTATAAACATAGCCCAGTCCTGGGTCATTTCTAAAAGCTGTGTACATGTAGAACGGTGGGTAGTAAAGCCGTGTTGGGCAGGGTCAAGTAAGCGGTTTAAGATTAAAAACTGATTTAAGTGGTTAACTAAAATTTTCTCAAAAATGCAGCATGGTATTGAGCACTGCGAAACTGGTCGGTAGTTTTCAGCATTCATTTTCGAGCCTTTCTTGTGGATAGGGGTGACAAGACTGAGTCTAAAAAGGTCGGGCACAGCGCCGTCACTATAAGATCTTTCAAATATGAGTTTAAGTGGTTCCGCCAAAAACAACGCAAATTGTTTGTAAAAAAAATGGAGGAATGTTTTCAGGTGTAAGGCTAGTCTTCAATTTAAGCCCAGAAAGAAGTGAATAGATTGCAAACTCAGAGAAGGTAACCAAGGGATTGCGATGAGAAATATTGCGTGGGTTGTTTGCCGTTGAAAAACCTGGACCGGATGCACAGTACAGGGTAGAAAAATGTTCAGCGAGAGTCTCAGCTTTATGTGAATCAGTATAGGCCACCGTAGGGCCAAGAATGATGGGGGGAAGAGATTCAGTTCCTTTAATTCGTTCATTGGCATACCGAAAAAGTGAACGAGAGTCCCTAATGTTCATTCTAGACTCATGTAAAATACGAAGTCTTTTGGTCACTTTCATTAGCTTACGTTCAAGAGACTGAGATGCGGTACTCAAGACTTTAGTTTATGAGCAAGACGATTTTTGTGAGTCTCCATATCCTTGATGGAATCACACTGGTGAACTAGCGGAGTAAACGAGTTAATTAAATAAGAGCAATAGTCAACAAATTTGGTGTACATTACATTTACATCTGGACAACTCATGAAAAAATTTGCCCAGTTTACAACGTCAAGATGATTCGCAATAATAGCGGCATCCATTCGTTTGTAATCGAGCCGACCATTCGACGGCAATATGTCACTGACAGCAACTACAATATTAAAACGTATGGCGCGATGATCAGATTTTATGGGAGGAGAGATAATGGCAACATTATCAATTGTATCTGAGTCAGTGGTAAGAAGAAGGTCAAGTATGGATCCAGACACATGAGTCGGTGAGTGAATTAGCTGGGATAGTCCATTTGCCAAACAGCAGGCTCTAAATTTCGATTCCATAGAGTCATTGAGAGTAATATGAGATTGCCAGTCAATTTTCGGAAGATTGAAGTCACCTATCAATATGACAGTATAGTCTGTTTGACAACAGGTGTTTATAATGGCACATATATCATCTATGCGTTTTCCCCTCCGAAGACTGTCCCCCGAGGGAGATGCATAGCAGCAGACAAGACGAAAGTTGTCTTGTTTGGAGACTACGTCAAGGGAAACGTATTCACCCGGTAAGCTGAAATCGGCTTTTATAACACCTATCGAGTTTTTGACGAGTACACAGATGCCACCTCCACGCGAATCTCTATCTTTAGGAAACACTCTGTATCTGTTCCTCAAGCTGATTTCAGCATCACGTATGCTTTCGCTAAACCATGTCTCAAATATTAGAACAACGTCAACGTCATATAGCAAACAATAGCTTCTCAGTGCATCAATGGCACCTGGTTTGGCGGCAGACCTACAATTCATGTAGAGACAATTAATTGATCGCCGATATCTTCCCCCGCCGGCTCGATATCAGCTGATGTAGGACACGACTGAACATCAACAACATCACCGTCAACTTTCGATTTAATCTTCTCAGGCGCGATACGTCCAAAGTACGGCTTTATCACTGTACCATGTGACCAAAGTTTTGGGTCAAGAACAGCCCGTTCATCATCCTCAGAGACGAACAGGCAAAATGAAGAATAAGAGCTGTGAGCAGTATGAAGTTGCCATACTGCTAGGGGTGACTTGAGTTTAGGTTTGATGATATTGTACATATCGGTGGCAGTGACGTTGGGTGCAATACGAGACACGAACACCCTCTTCTTTATCACTCGAGCGACTGACGGAACAAGACCTTGGGAATCCGCAGTGCCAATGATGGCTTCGCGTCGTCTGCTAGTACTTCTCAGGCGCTTGGCCGAGCGAAATCTGTCTCTCCCCTGCACGTTTGCGGACGTGCCATTGTTAGAGACAGGACGTAAAGGGACAGTAGCGGAGACAGAGGGAATCGACTGTACATCTGTTTGCGAACAGGATCCTTGCTGTGTCACACTAGAGGATCCACGAAATTTGAAAAGCCGATCCTTCGGCCTTACGGCATTGGATTTCAATTGTTTGATCTCATCACAGGCCGACCTCAGCTTCAGTTTGCACTGGTGAAAGTCTTCACGAACGGCAGTTAGTTCTTGCTGTTGAGAAAGAACAATGTTTGTCAAATCAGCAATACGACGAAGTACATTTGCCTGCGGCCCAGAGGGAGGCTTTGCTTGCAATTCGGACAAACGAGAGATTGCAGCACTCCGGTAGAATTTGGGAAACACTTAACATGACCCGCCGCACCACATCCGTGAGAGCAGAAACCGATTCCATTTCTTGTGTGACGTTGGCCAGATACTCGTAGGCTCTTCACTGTGTCGGCCCGGGTCCGGCCCTTTCCGACCCTGACCCTAAAAGACATTTGTCCCGCCAGGGCCGGGGCCGGTGGAGGGCTTCACTCACACTTACTGGCTGCCGACCTGCTTGCGGCCTGTCTGCCCGGCAAAGCTCTAAAAGGCCGCCTCGTGACGACTAGGCTACGAGAGCGGCTAGAATCCGCTGCGTAGTCTGTGATCGCCACTGGTGGGCGACGTATAGGAGAGAGGGTTCTATAGTCGCCGAGGTTGATAGCTGGGTCATACTCTCGATAACGGAGCGAAACAGAGTGATCACAGCCTCATCGCAGGACCTGTTGGGATGTAAAATGCCTACTACGAGGTGGCGATCTTCGATACCATTACCCGGAGACCCAGCGAGGGACTCCCAGGTGTGTGTGGTACACAACACAGCCGCCGTACATGGGGGCTGTGTAAGCGTTTGCGGTAGAGAGGTAAATTAACCAGCGAGACCGGCAAGTGTCTCCGAGTCAGCCTTTGCTCCCGGAACGACAAGTACGCCCCTCATTTATCCAAGGGAAGTGATCCTCTCAGAAAATGGGGGAATTTGCCAAAAAGAGACCGGAGGCCAGAACGGGCCCGTTAGTTTAGCAAAGTCTTCAGGCCGTCGTCGCCACGATACGCGATTTTTGTTACGTGGTGTTCCAGATATACTCGGGTAGCCTCAGAATCCGCCGGGGGCGTAGGGCAGGCAGATCGCCGAAGGGTCCGAGGATTAAGAAAACCGCGCAGCTCATTTAGTTCCCTCGGTGTCGCCTCTAGTAGGGCCCGGAAGCTCCCGACCTCTTCCTCAGTGTCCTCCAGCGAGGTCCGCAAAGGAACCTTTAAAAAGTCCACTGCCGTTTCGATACTGTGGAGATCCAGGTCCAGCTTCTCTAATACCTCTTTTAGCTCCATGCGGGTATTTCCTAACTTGCAGGCCTCTTAGCACTGTTTTGACATCTTCCTTGAGGACCGCTAATGCCCGGCCGTATGCCGCCTCTGCGTCAATGCCCTGTTTGAGATCAGCCTCTGCGCAGTCCGTCGCCTTGGTTGCAGAGGTCGCCTTGAGTGTCACAGAGTGTTGTTCTCCGGCGTCAGAGATGCGCTTCTTGTCGGAGCAAAATCTTGTCGGGGACGTATCCTCCGGGCCTCCCCCTCCCGAGAGCCTGGACGCACGAGTGGTCCATCTCTTTTAGAGATTCTGCACTGTTTACGCCACTGTCTACGTTGTCTGGCGGGACGGCCTGGCTCCTCGACGGGAACATTAAGGTCGCTCCTTATCTCCTCGCTTATAGGCAGTGGATGATCCGGGGGCAGATATCTCGGGAATTGCCGCCGATACTATCGCGAGCGTGTCAGATTATGCAAGGCTCACTTAATCGGGTCACAGGTCTGCACTGGGTGCGCTCGTCCTCGTCTGCACTGTTCGTCGGAATGCGCGCGGAGACGAGACGACTTCGTCTTCGTTTGCACACAGCGCTCGGCTAGCGCAACTGTAAGCTGAGCCTACCATCCGACGATATTTTCCGGGACCAATCTTACATGCGTCCGCATCGCTCGTCTGCTACAGGGGACTCCAGCCGGAGCTCTGCGAGTCCGACGTGCAACGGATTTGGCCCAGACTGCATTATTAGGTTCAATCACTAGTCTTCACTAGTTAATTTAAATGTATCTCTTCCGAACGGTAAGTCATTCCTAGGCTTGGGGGCTCATGGAGTAAAAAAAATAAATTTGCTGCCCGCCACCGCGTGATGCTTGTTGACGCACACGCCAGTCCGCGCCCGATTCTGTCATAGTCGAGGTAATTTAAAAGAGAATCCTGAACAACACAGTCGAGGCACTTAGCACGACACATCTTCTAGCAGCTTTCAATAAATCAAGCGCCAAATAGCTTTAAGCAATGCCCTCGCTGCAGCTGGGGATGATGCTGGACCATACAACATTTTGCATCATTGCTGGCCTGCGGTTAGGGATGGCCGTATGCGCACCTTATACCTGCTTTCTTTGCGACACACCGTGTGTTGCCGAGGAAGAGCATGGCCTCAGCTGGTCTAGGAGCTGCGGAAGACACTCGCGTCAGGCCGCCCTTAACGAAGTGATTTCAAAAACGCTGCATTCCGCTAACGTGGCCTGCGGAAAAAGACCAGTCGGTCTGACTGGTAACGGACTCAGTCCTACGCCCAGACGGGATAACCTCTTGTTCTCTGGTCCTCCGGAAAGGCCCTTGCGTGGGACGCAACTGTGTGGGACACGCTGGCGTCGTCTTACAGGAGTCGGATCTCAATATCAGCAAGCGCGGTTGCCAATTTGGCAGAGCAGCGACAAAGTCTCTTTTATAGTACAGCCAGTTGCGATAGAAACAATGGGGGCTAATGGGCGAATCTACGGAGTCGAGCCTTGAAATCAGCAGGCGCGGTTGCCAATTTAGCAGAGCTGTGTGCTCATTCGCCCAATAATAATGTCGCGAGAAATTTTGCCGATACCCGTCAATGTAAATGTTGGAATCTGCACAACAATCATACGCGAATCAATCACAAAAAAAATTATCCGAGATAAAAACAAAATAATATTTTATAGTGCTCTTTAAAAATGCAATTTTGAGAGTTTCATAATTCAGGCCTAGACCTTGGCAAAGACTATTTCAAAATTATGCCTCTTTGTGTGAGTAACAGTCGACCGTAGAAGGTTATTAAAGATGCTAAATTAACGTACAAACAACGAAAGCTAAACGAACTTTTTTAGGTGCCACATCGACTGTACAAGCGCCTACATTCAACATACATTTACTAGATGTTCTACGTTCTAACCAGTGACGATTTTTACTTGGAACGAGCAAGTTACCTACGCTGTTTAGTTATGTATTAACCGCAGAGCAAATCTGAAGCAGCGGACGGAACTAGCTATAATAACTAGTAGATACTCTGCTTGTGTTGGATAGCTTATCGCCCGATCGGAAAACATCAGTATTTTTTATTGGAGCCCCACACTACCCGGCCCACACTTGCAGTTGAGGAAAATCCCTGCAGTGTCGATCGTGTGAGCATTCCCCATTTTCCAGTTAGTCCTCTAAAAAAAGAAGTGATGACGCTGCACTATTCTTTACCGGCAATAATAGATCCCTTACCCTACTTACCCACTACATATAACACAAAACAGCTCTCCACGTCTCATTTTTTTTTAATGCTGAAACCTTTCAGCATTAATATGGGGGATTACGGGAATCGTGATGTACATGCGCCACCACAGACAGTGACTAGTGTGGGACTCACAAACCCACTAACACCCGCCTCCCCCCCACCCCCAGGGAACGGTAACTGCTAGGCATCGCTTCGTATCCATGGAAGTGGCCAGTTTGCCTCTCCTCCCTACTCCAGCCTTCTTACAGTCGCCCTAGCCCGCTTTGGTGCGGGGCGGCGACTTCAAGAAGGCCGTTGATACCTTCCGCAGCCCGCCCGCCTGTGGGTGCGTCGAGAGTCATCATCTGGGGAATCCTTTGCTGTATTTGCCTATCCTGGTCCGCCTGCCTATCATCAACCCGCCCCAACGTCTCAACCTAGTTACTTCTGGTCAAAACCCAGTAGATAATATTCAGTCAATATCGCTACTACCGAGATATATTTATCATATTATTTGCTTGTATAATCTAGCAGAGATGACACTTCTAAGAAAAGTAGACTGAAGCAATGTAGCGTGCGGATAACATTAATACAATTTCCATGCTATAATATAACATATTGCTAAAGCAGAAGTATGCAGTGACTTTCTCAGTGCATATATACATTACAAATATATTTTTGGACGGGTGGGCTAAATCTGGTATTAAACCTATTTTTTGTACAACAATGGTGCAAAAATAACTTACCCGGTAAAAAAATACTTGTTTACGGTGGTACGCACAAATATTGTCTTTTTACTATATGGGTGAAATCGCCCAAGCGTTGAGCCATCAGGGTTGAAATAAAGCATAATGGCGAAGTTTATAGTCATTAACTTGTCGTTTAGGCTGCCGTTTGACAAACTTGGTTCGAAGAAAAACGTTTCAACGTGGTCAAACCGAAGAGAACCTACTCCTGAATTTCACCTTCTTCTTTTCTTTTCCTGATCCCTGCATGCGTCCACAATAAAAGGATAAGTCACCTTTAATTTTAGCAAAATAAATCAGTTAGTAGGGTTACATGGCGTTATCACCTTTTATTCCATCATTGTGTTTAAAGTTTAAAGCCCTAGACAAATAGATTCTACAGTAGCATAATGTTAAAGCAGAAACCGCTTGAGTTTTGTTAGGTTGTTCAATAAGTTCAAAGCTTTTTGATTAACATTTTATTTGAACAAAATATTAGTTACATTAAACAATGTATAAATAGTGTATTGCCCGTTACTTTTTTTACCTCCTCCCACCTCTCGGCCAATTGTGGATTCCCTTCCGCCAGAAATCACTTGGTTTGAGGTCAATAATGTTGTTGCGGTACACTTCGTCGTCGAAGATTGACCTCCAGTCAAGCTTGTGATGTGCGCTTCTGACGACTTGTGCAACATGAGGCCTGCCGTTGTTGTCAAGCAGTATAATTTGGCCTTGTCGATCTGGTATTTTCAGTCAAATAGCCAAGATTACGCGGTGCAGTTGGGCAATGTAGATTTTCCTATTGACCGTGGTGTTCTCATGAGCGTTTCCCAATTCCCCGTACTTTCCCAGTCCCACCAAACGCAGGTCATAGTCTTCTTTGGGTAGAGATCCTGCTTGATTGTCGGCTTCGACATATCTCCAGGAGCCATTCACTTTTCTTTGCTCCATATTGACATAAGGCACCATTTCTCATCTCCCGTGACAACTTGGTGCAGAATTGTTTGATGTCTATCGACATCCAATGATTGTTGTAACAATAGACGTCTGCAGCACACGGCTTCATTCACCTCAAATATTTTTCCAAATGACGCAACGACCTACTCAGGTTCTGATAGCCACGGTTAATTCCAGAGCATTTAGTACATGGTGGACATAAGGAGGGCTAACGGTGACATCTGTGTTATGTGCGACCCTGGGGCGGCAGACGGTTTGTCCAAATAGAAAGAGCATTCCGGTCGAAGTTTTGGGGTTACACACTGTTCTGCGCTGCGAGTCGCTTTTGGGAGCAAGATTCAACGGGCTTGGCAATTGGCATGACAGAAATATACTTTTTTCTTGTAAATACCTTGTTAGCTGGCTAGTGTGCGAATTAACTAAATACATTTGCATGACCCATTTAACCGCCCGCTAAGCAAACGACTCAAAACAAAAACTTGAGGAACTCGAAAAGAGGCCACGGCAATTTGGAGCGATATATCACTGGCACCCTAGGTTATTGGAGCGCTCATCTAAAACGTGTCGTTGCCAAACCACAATTTATTAGTTGACGTACAGCAGATATGTTGCCCAGCTTAATAAGCGAGTACATACTACAGACATCAGCTGACACGCGTTGAAGAACCTGAACAGCAGGCGTCTCAGAAGTGTGTCATGAACGCCTTCCATTAACATTCTTTGTATAGTCACACGGTACACCCTTACAGGAGAACAAGATACGGGTACATATGTGAGTTTGCCAACGAGTATTTAACTGATCATTCAAGATAATTGACGTTGATGATGTCCACACCAATGAAGGGGGAATAACATCCCCTTTAAGGCAAATCACATAATGCAGGATCTGGCCGACGAATTATATCACCAACTTTAACTTGAAGATGACAGTCGCCCAAAATGTCTTTGTCCAGTGCACTGTACGGATGTGGATATCTAGACATTTAAATGAACGAAAGCTCTATTATTAAGCCAATGCGCTTGATGGCACCTACGTTGCGATATCTTCAATTTTCTAATGACCTAGAATTTTTAGCACTCAGAGCCGCGTGGCTTTTAAAATTGATTAATCAACAATCACTCCTATAGATCACCGATAACCTAACGAACAGGTCATTCTGTATGAATGTAATTGCCTCGGGCCTATTTTATTTTGTAGGTTCATTTTAGTTTCTCAGATTATAATTCCTCATGGCGTCACTCACAAATTACACGCTGAAAATGTAAAAATATGTACTAGGTCAAATATGCCTCAGGTTCAGAAAATAATACAACACATGTTAAACCATATTGTCCAATGGTGCGATGAAAACAATAGGCTTATTTTACTGTCGAAATGCGTTGGCTAAAGAATGGGCATAAATATATAATAGATAGAAAAATGATTCTTATTCAGAAAGGAGTGCTGAGCCATACAGTGGTAAAATTAACTTTGCTGGGCTTTCTTCAACAAAGATTCACAATTAAGAAAAATAGCAAAAACACTAAGCGAACAGGGCTTGATTCTATGCATACGTTTAGTCCATAGTCTATAGTCCTCTATAGTCTCATCGTTTTTGGAACATTCAGCCAGATCTGCAATTTGTAACAAAAAATAGAGCATTTTATCTGAACGGGGTTCAGTCCTACGCATGGTACTCCTAGAACTTTGCAACAGCGGTCAAAATGATCACTACCACACAACTAAGAAATTCATCAAACGTGATAGAAAAGAAAAAAAAAATATATATGTGTATATATATATATATATATATATATATATATATATATATATATATATATATGGTGTACCTGCCTAAAACTGACCTGAAAACGTACGGGCCAAGCTCGCGTACAACGGCTGGTTTTCCCTTTCGTAGATCATCATAATTAGTTAAATTAAATGCGTAGAGAGTCCAGAATCGATATATAGGGCTGAGAAATATCGTCGCTACTGTAGAAGTCTCCAGCAGAGGCCCAGGACGTTCCTGAGATATAGTTTGCATTGTCCAAATAAGTAGACCAACATCTACAAGTATTAAAGCAACAAGCGCCGCTGCAACACAAATATATGCACAGCAAACATTCATTTCACGGATCTACTAACGAACTTTCTGAGGCACTAAACCTAATGGATTAAAAAAATATGTATAGAATTAAACCCGAGCTAGTAGCAACTATGAAGTTCGCGACTTAGCGGTGTAATAATTTAGACTTCATCAGAACTATTGCGTCGGCAAAACCTCTGGTCCTTTTTGTATTTTTGTTTTAACGGGTACAGCGCGTGGAAAGCCTTATTTTTTTCTTAAAGGAACTAACGGGGTAATGCGGTTTGCGACGCCACGGCAGGAAAGCACAACTGCAAATGTGGCTGTTCAAACACGAGCTTTCACGTACTGAGGCAATTTAGTATTGAAGTTGTCAAAAAATGCTCCTTAGTGTCTTGTCGTAACATAAATGTGACACTGGGTTACTTACCAAACATTTTGCATGGCTTCATCACTGAAACTATAAGCGCGGCGGTTGACGACAACAAGTTGGAACCACACAAACGACTACAAACCGTTTAAATATTTGCGTTCTGTTGAATATCGTTGTTACAAAGAAAATACTGCTATTGCGTCAAAGCAACATTTTACTGTCACGCCTTTTTAGTTCAGACGCAAGAACCCAACAACAATAAGCCTATGATATCGATTATAGGGCGGCTAAGTTACCCGCAATATGCTTTTGGTATTCCTAAGGTGGCAAAATAATTCTCGGCGCGTATATAATTCGTGATCTGCTCGTCACAGCCGATCGATAACGAAGCGCTCAACTATTGGAATTGCAACATCCTGTATTTCATTGTCTTTTGTATATATATGTATATATATATATATATATATATATATAT